>JACCID010000067.1:600000-1077485 GCA_018906775.1 Sycophila sp. Sp_5 | reverse complement strand
GTTTAATAATGATAATATGCTAATCTTTGTTAAACTAACTATGTGTTTTCTTTCTGTTTTTAGATAAACCTTTCTTCATCCAGAGACGTGTCCATTTGCTTTTAGAAAAATTAAATTATGCTAATCTTTGTTAAACTAACTATGTCATTTCCTTTCTGTTTTTAGACAATAATTTCTTCATCCAGAGACGTGTACATTGCTTCTAGAAGAAATTAAATAACATCTTTTAACAAAAAGCTAGCAGATGGACGGAACTGACTTTCTTCATCCAGAGACGTGTCCATTGCTTTTAGAAGAAATTAAAATAACATCTTTAAACAAAAAGTTAGCAGATGGAAGGAACTGACTTTATGTATATCATAAATGAAGATTATCTGGAGTACCTGTGAATGTGTAAGTACAATATTTGAGAGCTACATGAATATTTATTAATTTTTCCAAACTTTCTTTTTTCCGATAGTAGTTCAATGAGAGTTCATTTTATAGACTTTATAACATTGTTGTTCATTAGTGGTTCCTCTGCTGAGCTTTATGATTAACGTTAATCTTATTATGTTTCTTATAATTTCAGATTTTACATAAAGTATTTTCATGAATTTTTTAACCAAGTTTTAAGTTTAAATTTTATAAAACATAAAGATTCAGTTTATTTTAGTATTTAGAGATTGTTAATAATGATAATATGCTAATCTTTGTTAAACTAACTATGTGTTTTCTTTCTGTTTTTAGATAAACATTTCTTCATCCAGAGACGTGTCCATTGCTTTTAGAAGAAATTAAATATGCTAATCTTTGTTAAACTAACTATGTCATTTCTTTCTGTTTTTAGACAATCATTTCTTCATCCAGAGACGTGTACATTGCTTCTAGAAGAAATTAAATAACATCTTTTAACAAAAAGCTAGCAGATGGACGGAACTGACTTTCTTCATCCAGAGACGTGTCCATTGCTTTTAGAAGAATAAATCTTAAAAGTTAGCAGATGGAAGGAACTGACTTTATGTATATCATAAATGAAGATTATCTGGATACCTGTGAATGTGTAAGTACAATATTTGAGAGCTACATTGAATATTTATTAATTTTTCCAACTTTCTTTTTTCCGATAGTAGTTCAATGAGAGTTCATTTTATAGACTTTATAACATTGTTGTTCATTATTGTTCATCACTCAGACCTGCTCCGCCGAGCCACGCTTCCTCCAACGCTCCCCGAGGTGCTTCGCCTAGCCTCTCTCCGTCGTCCGCGCTCGGTCAGTACTGAATCTTGCACTCGATTTTTTTTTTAACTTTAATATCTAATTAAAAATACTTCAAATTTAAATATTTTTTTTAAATTAGCAAATTTTTTTAAATTATAATTTTTCTAAAATTGAAATCTGTAGCTTAAGAATTTTTAGCTTAAAGTCTTTACATACCTTTTTATATTTCAAATAATTTTGAGATTTAAATCTTTTTATTTAATGTTTTTTGTTAGAATTTTAAATTTAAAATCCTTTTAATTTTTATGAAAATCTCCGAAATATTAATTTTTTTTCTATTGGTAATACGGAAGGACTTCCTGACATTATATCCTAGTGAGCATTGTACCTGATGAAATTTATATGCAAAAATTATTTTACAGTATAAACTGTAGCCAAAAACTTCTTTCATTGTATTATAATTTAATTAATTTATATTAAATATAAAAAATTGAGATAGTACCTAATGTATTGGGATTGTTGTAACTAGTCTAATGTCTTCAAGACATTTGTACTATCTATTCTAGATGTCGTCTATTTTCGCCAGGAGGGTAGAGCACTCTTAATCTATGCAAGTTACCCATGTCTGTATTATAACTATATATATGCATTTTGATAATACCGACATTTCGGGCAGGTAGATCTCAAAATTACGCGTTTTTGTTAATAATCAATACTAATAGATGGAGTATGATGCTAATTTTAATCATTAATTGTACTACCGTCATGAAAACTCGACCTCAATAAGTATAATACGTCATGCAAATGTAACCTAATGTGGGCGGGGGGTTTGGAGGAGAAAGAGTGTCAGTTGTTCAAAACATTGCTTGTTGTCTGTGACTTCTGATTCCACAATAGGCGTGAATATTTGGATAGTGTACTTAAACAAATTTATATTAAAAATATATATTTTTTAATTGAAGTTGTGGAATGAAATTTTCACCTTCATGACTACAATAGACTCTTTAAACTGTTTCGGAACTAATCTACATACACTGTGCTTTCAGATGAGTGATGCTACTTCATTTGGTTGGACTACGTTGGTACTGCTTATGAATTATTGAATTAAATGTAGATGCTAACTTCGCCACAGTTCTACTTCACCAGTCAATGTATATGTGAGTATGACTCAATATTTGAATCGTTTTACTTTTTTATACTCAGGGTGTTGCTCCCTTCTAAGAGAAAGTAAAGCACCCATTACAAACATTTCATATATGGAAATACTCTATGCACTCAAAGAGTAAGTAACGAATCTCTTAAATTACTTGTTTGTCACCCTTGGTTTTCACTTTGGATGATCATTTCATGTAATTTGAGAGAATTTTAACTTTAATTCCTTTGAGTTAAAATAGTTTATTATATCTCTTCTGAAAATTGTATGGTAATGTTACAGAGAATAGCTTATTTTTTTTACCGCATCGAGTCTTTGTAAAAATGTGTAATTAATTAAATTGTGATGTTCGTTTAATAATAATAGGAAAATTGTGAATCATGTTAATGATTATTTCATCATTTCAGGTTAATGCTTTGTGGTAAAAGTATCCTGCCGCTTATTCTGAGATGTAACAATGTCCAAATGTAATCATCTATACTACTTATTATTAAAGAAGCAACAGTAATAATAGAACTGCAGCTTTGGTGGAGATCTATTTCAAAATTGTATTCTTCACTCTGCTGTTCCAGTCATTGGCTGCATATAATTAATTAACTGGTACTTCCTGATAAGTAAGTATACTTTCATAGCAGCTTGTATATATGCTTATTCCTTATTTGTCATAAATCAATTCATTGAAATTGTTCAAAATATTTCTAAAAGATATCTTAAATAATTTTGTTAAATTTTATGAAAGAAATGTATTTCTTCTATTTATACTATAAATTATCTATTATTTTAGTAATTATTTTATCATTTTCAGATTGAAGTTGGATGACAGAACTACTATCCTTGCTGTTTTGTGATCGAACAGTTGTACAAGTCACTTGATTTGACACAAATAACATTGGTTTACCTTTAACTCATGTATTCGTGTAAGTAAATTTGTTGATTACTATATTAAGTTGCATATTTTCTTGAAATGCTGAATAAGTGTTCATGTGCATGAGAATAATTAGTTAATTTTATTAAAAGTATCATTTGATTAATTTGTACAATATTTTGAATTTATTTTCTTTATTAATATATACTGCAAAACCTTTTTGATATATTCGATCCAATAATTAAGTTGTGTTTTTTCAGAATTCATGGAGCGGATAAAACAGAGTATTCATGCTGCTTCTATTTTGTTATATGACAGTCTGAGATGCCATTGAACTGAATACTGCCAGGGGCAGTGAAAATTATACTTTATATAAAAAACGTGTACGTATAAATTGTAAAAGTCCATTCCTGAAGTTACTGAAAAGTGCTTCCCAGATAGAATAGTTACTTTTGTGATTTTCAATATATGCAACGTGCATTATTAAACTTTAAATTAAACTTTAAATTAAACATGTCTGAAATAAAATTTTGCAATAGAGTTCTTAATATATTTAGAAAATATTTTTTTGCATGTTGCATAGATTGAATTAAATAATTTTAACATACTAACTGACATGTAAATGTTACTTTAAGAACAAATTTAATAATAAAATCAAACTTTTCAGCGATGATTAATAGATTCTGACATTCTTATGAATATTTACTTGAAGATTAGTAGATTATGATTTTTTATAATTACTGAAGGAGAGCAAAGTTGAGTGGGGAACCAACACCCATCATAAAGTGGTAAGTAAATAATAATTAATTTTTTTTTTTTGTACCAAATTTTAGTTAGAAGTCATATTATGTCTTGTTTTTAATTAAAGTTCAAATAATTTATTTTTAAAAAATGCAATTGTTAATATTGTCATACATGAATATTGAGATAATTATAGAACATAAAATAAATTTCACTTTGTCTCTCAATCAGAAAAGTACTTTAATATGTAATGTACATTGATTATTTTTAAATAAATAAGTAAATATTACTTTGATATTAATATAATGTTTTTAAACAATTTATTACAGGTCCATCGCACGAAGTCCTGATGTCTGCATCGAAGCAGAAAAGCTGTTGTCAAATTAGTGTGATATTACTAATCATATCTAAGTTGCCTTCAGCTTTTTCTGTGTACTTACGTCTCGCGGTCTTCGGTATCAATTCGATTTTAAATGCTACTATACTTACATAGTGGCATTGTAAAGTCGGGTTCGAAGGGATCTCCGAGAGTGCGTAGTACAGAAGAAGACGAGGCGGCCCTGCAGCCATCGACTTCTCACCGTGGGAATCCGCGCTAGTGAGATGTTATACTTACGTCTGTCAACTCTTTTGCGTAATTTATTTTTATGAATAACTTTAAATATCCGATGGACGTTAAATACTGACTAAGATATTATCTCAATGATAATAGTAATTTCTAATTTATAACGCGGATATAAGGTATTACATTACTCCATTAATTCTTCGCGAGTTTATTAAAGTGTATTAAAAGTTTTTTTAGTTTCTTTTTTTTACGGTAAAGTTAGCTTTGTTAAATTTTCGTCTTCTTAAATATGCTGAATTCCTTTGCAGTTTCTTAAATATAAAATTAGTTTAAATTTGCCCCCTCTCCCAAAAGAAGAAAATGGTGCCGCCCAAAAGCTGTGCACCATTTGGATGAACTAAGTAGAAGTTATATTTACTTCTCTATTTTTATTAATATTAATGAATTTATATTTAGAACAAGGTACATGTATGCTTAATTATTATGTATATGTAATCTCGTAAATAATATTTATATAATGATACTAAATATGTACGTAAAATCTTTTTTTGACACCCGTATAAATTTTCATATTTTTATGTGTACCAATCAATGTCCCATTTTTTTCCACGACCAATTTTGCCCTATGACCTGTTAGGCCACACTGCCCCCTATAAGTTAAGCGGGCAATATAGTGGTATTTTTTGGTTGTTATGCTGCTTTCTTTGCCCGCTTCGCTTTTTATACACCGTTTTCCCTTTTTCGATCGCCCTTTTACCTTTTTGACTCATTAGTAATAAAATGGATTATTTAGCCCCGTTTTTTGTACAAAAATATGAAAATCTTACTTGTGTCATAAAAAATCAATTGTTATTTTACTAAATTGTACTATTGAAGGCATATGCAGAATTTTTGGTGCCTTAATCTTTCAATTGTTAATGAACAAATAATGCATTTTCTCAACAGCTAATGATACATCATTGTAGCGAAGATATCAATTGCATTAATAATGCCAGAGTACTGCAGAAAATGGTGCCGCCCAATGCTGAGCACCATTAACGTCCCACTCCCCTGTCCCCCTTTTTTTAATTATTTTATAGTATCGGAGTAATGTAATACTAAAGTCTTGCAAAAGAGTTGTATTTTTTTTTTACTTATAATCTATATGTACATATGTGTATGGGTATATGTAAAAGGTACTGTGAATATTATTTTTATTCTATAAATATAGGTACACCTGCAGTGAGTAATAATTTAATATCATAAATTTGAATAATTTTGCAAAAAATCCATTTTATATATTTATTTTTAGATGCTGCTGATAAAAAACGAAACTTAAACTATTATAAAAACTTGATGATTGAAATACAAAGATTTATTATTTTATTTTGCAATGAAACATTGTTTGATACTCGTTTGATACTTAATGCACGATGAGAAATTATTTACTAGATTATGATTAAATAGATTATGATGAAATTGTATAAAATATTTTTAAAATGGAAAATACCGCAGCATAGATAGCAGAGTATAATTGTATAGGATATTATATTACATTATTGTGATTAGCTCATTGAATTGAATTCATAAAAATTTATATAATATATATGAAAACATTCAAGATAAAATACTAATTAGAGGTAAGCTTTTCATGTACCGTTTAAAATATAATTCGATAAAAAATTGAATACATATTTATTACAATACCATATCATCATACCATATCATGCTATGTATTGCATTGTTCTAAAATTATCTTGCGATTTATGCAGGTGCTCCTTTCGGGTGGACACCGTCGAGCAAAATCTTAAAATGTCCCTAATAGGCTGAGCGCAGCTTTGGCATAGTATTAGCCTAGGCTAAGCCGAGGTGACGACCCGAGGCAAACCCGAGCCTAAGCCGAGGCCAAACCATCCGTTTAGCTAAACATCGCGGCGGTACCTAAAATTTTAGATATTCTATTTTCGATGCTATGGCAACTGTTCTATACTGACTATACTGGTCTATACTGACCTTCGATGTATGAAATATCATTTTCAAAAGGTTCAATCCACTAAAAGACACATTTCTGCACAAATACCAATCTCATCTTTGATTTTATCAATCCATCGAGTCTTTTCTTAATGGTTATAAATTAATGGTTATAAAAAATTATTTTCTGGAATTTGACTGAAAAAATAAATATATTCAATTATATCGCTAAAGCACTTGGGTAAATGAAGTTTCATATTGTATACAGTTAAGAAAAAGGAGAAAAATGCAACAATTATTTTCTAGAATTCGTCTGTATCGCAAAATGGGGGGTGGACGAGCGGAGCGAGTAGGGGGGTACCCCCTAGTATATATATATATATATGTATGTATGTATGTATGTATATGTATATATATATGTATATAAGGTACGAAGGGTGGTAGGCAGGTTGCAGGGAGGCAGTCGAGCAGCGCCGAGAAAATTGCCGTGCGCGCGCTGCGTCTGCATTTAATAGCCTTCCGGCGCCGTCGCCATTAGGAATCCCACAAGGCCTCGTTCCGACAGAAGCGAAGTTCCCGGGGCCCGGGGACAAGGAGACCTCCTCCGAGGCTGCGGTCTGCGCGCCTGCAATTTATGTCTGCGCGCGTGTGCGCGCAACCCCGGACCGACGTCCCTGTGTGTGCAGCGCTAAAATCATTAGAAGCTCCCGGAGCCGTGCGCAGAATCCTCGCCCTATACCGAACGCCGTTAGACTGCTTAGATAGGCGCCATGCATCACTCGGAAATCAATATCAAAACGTGCCCCTCTCTCTCTCTCTCTCTCTCTGTCTCTCTGTGCTTTTCTGGAACGGACCGAATTCGGACCTCCGAGTTGGATCTGAGCGCATTTCGCATTTCAGTTAGTTTCTTTTTATTTTTCGAATTTTTAGGAGATACATGAGTAAAATTGTTAGTAAGGTAAACTGGAGGAAGTCGCCGCAGCGAAAGGAAAAATGAAAATAAAAAGTACACAAATGTGGAATATACGCAAATTTTATGGAACTGTTTTATGTTGCGTGTACGATTATGTACAAAATAGGTATACATAACAAAACTACTTTTTTTATTTTATTTATTTTTTTTTTTTACAAGTAATTTAAAACTGGCATCTTTCTGATACCTGCATCAATCACGAAAATTAGCATTATAATATATCAAGCTCATACATAATTAATGATACATCTTGTGCACTGAATAAACAAATAAAAAATTAGTACGTTATATTTATTTTCATGATTTTTGAGGTAACATGACACTGGTAAAATGTGATGATGTATGTGCTGGAATCTTCCCCATATGGTATTAATTTTAGAAAAATTGATATAATTAAAAATATTTAACAATTTTCCTTTTTTATTAAGCTGTACTGCGGAGTAACAATCTAAGATATAGAAAATTATCAAACTACATATTATTTCAATGAAGGCCTGAAAACGAATTAAATATTAAAGCAAGAATTCGCTAATTCTAGGGCAATGTAACTAAAGACTCGTAATACATATTCAGACTGAACAGAGAAACATAATTATGAATAAATAAGATATAGCTTTGTGGCATCTTCCCCCGGTTTACCATAAGCAAAAAACGAGTACAAGAATTTTTAATGACATTTTAAATGATCTTAAAGTATTACTGGTTGACAATTTTTGTAAAAGTATTTATTAATCAAATAATTTACAAAGTATTACAGCTATAAACAGTTTAACAAAAAATATTTTGTTCGCAAAATATTGCGATTATAAAATTAACAAATAGAAATAAAACAGAATTAAAGATCTCTAATTTCTTCTTATAACATTAATTAATAAAAATAATAAAAATAAAACTTAAATATTAAATTCAGTCTAATATTAAAAATTTACTACTATTCACTGATCTTTTCAGTGTAACAGTAACCCCAAGTCACACAATATCTTCTGATATTATTAACAATTACAACAGTATTTTAACACGCCTTTAAAACCACGTTTAAATTGGCTAACGATATTCCATCCCAATAACAGCATCAATATCCTTATAAGCTAAGAAAATAGTTTTACGCTACTCTGTACAAAAACCGTTCAGTGGTCTCGTAAAATTCCCTCCTTAACTTTTTTCTCTCCCGCGTCAAAAAAAAACAGACTCCGGCGCACTCGATTACGCATTCCGTGCAAAATACGCATAATCGTCGCGAAAGAAAAGCCTCGGCTCGGAGCTTCAAAGGTTCCCGCAACCCCCCCCCCCCTCTCTCTCTCTCTTATGCGCAGGCTAAATTAGTTGGGGGAGTCGACCTTCGTGCATCTAATTTGCGAGAGGCTGCAGCCGCGCGCCGCGGTAAAAGCCGAGCTTCAAAGGGGAGAAAGAAAAGCGAGCGAGCGAGAGAGAGAGAGAGAGAGAGAGAGAGAGACCGCACGCACGACGCGCGATACGTGAAATTTCAGCCGCCTTCCCTGCGCACTGCTTAAAATTCATAAGGCGCTCTGTTTACTCGCTAAAGATACGGCTTCGCCGACGCGTTATACGCCGCTATTCGAGGCGGCCTTTCTCTCTCTCTCTCTCTCTCTCTCCTGCAGAGGGCCGCGTGCTTTATCACGGAGAATGAAATTATTGGACGCGCCGTTACCCCGCCAGGATGTGGTGTGTGCGTTTTGCGTGCCCTCCTCCTCCTTTTTTTTATGCAAGCTCCGGTCGCCTGGAGGAGAGGATCCTCGGGGCGAAGAGTGCCTGGCCAGCGGATGAAAAAAGGGACGTCCGTTTTTCAATGGGACTCGCGATGTCGACGAGGCGAACAATCGTCAGGAGAGTGGCGAGCTCAGACTGATACTTGGCAGGTGCTTCGAGCTTCGATTTCTACTCGGAACTTCTAAATATAGTCCGCTCGATGGTGATTAGTCCACCGATTCGCCGCCTTTCTCGAGTACCTTTTCTCTTTTTTTTTCTCCTCTTGTACTTTTTTTTTGTACATGGATTGCTCGACTTTAAAAGGGACTCGTTAAATATTTTTTGTTTAATTAAGCTCTATCAATTTCTTCTCGGTATTATTCAGCTGCATAACTGTATTTAAACAAATTACGTGAGACTTGGCTTTGTATAATATTTTTTATTTATTGAATTTCTCGGTTTTAGTCTTTTATAAGAATTGATTTACAATTATTTAGTCGTGAAAATTTGTGCCCTATAGCTTTTACAGATTTTTCATAGTACGTAGTTTCAGTCTTAATAGTCGTATAATTAACGTATGTCACGTGCGAAGGAAGCTATACTATTTGAGTTAAAAACACGAGCAATTTTTTAGACGGGGTATCCACTTGCTGCCCGATATATGGTCAAAAGTAGTAGAAAGTGATGGGCGATATTTTAAACGACATTATTTGTACACTGAAAAAAAATTTGTTAATTTTAATGAAATGATTTACTTTAATAGTACTTATTAAATATTTTGAAGCTACTAAATTTATTTAGAAAGAAATAAATTCATTTAGTTTGAATGAAATTAATACTTGATTCAAAGAAATACTGTAATAAGTACTATTCAAGTAACTCGTTTGCTTAAATTAACAAATTTTTTTTCAGTGTACCTTTTTTTACAATAAATTTTTATTTCATTATAAAAAACGGCGGAAACTTATTTGTACACCCAATACAATCGTTGATTTATTGTGTTTTAATCAATATTGACGATTAAACACGCAGTAGCTGACATTTTTTCTCACATAAATAATTAACCATTGTTTAATGCGATTCACCATACACAACAGGCTCTCTATCCATTTGAAAAAATACACTCCTTTCCGAAAATGCTGAAAGCCCGCTGATTACAAAGGAGAGCGCCTTAGTAGGGTTACTAACGAGTCTGTCATTTCAGCGTATAATAATAGAGTCTTTATAAACATTGCGGACTGTTCGACTCCGGCCCAGCGCACATCCACGCTCTTCCCCCAATTAAGACGGCGAAGAAGCTACTACACGCTCGCGGGCTTTCTGGCCTCGCTCGGAGGGCACAGTCGGCACGCACAGCGCCGATCTCGTCATCATCCGTGGGGCTCCTCCGCCCACTTAATCGCCCGAGCCAGGGGATAAAACGCCAGTGCGCCTGTTGTCGAGAAAGACAAGCTTCCGGGATCTGCCGGTGATGCGAGTTTCTCTCGCACCCCCGGCCCTCCTGGTCCTCGCCACTATTAACTCATTAGGGCGCAACTTCTTCGCATTATTATCGCATCCTCGCTCTTTGAGGGAGAGACGCACGGCGGAGGTGCAGCGGGGGTGGGCTCGTGGAACTGACAGCCATTGTTTCGCGCTCGCGCGCACACATACTCGCGAGCCCTCTCTATTTGGCACATGCGGGGCCGCAGGGAGGGAGGAGGGGGGGAGGAGAGATAGCTCGTCTTAGAGGCTCGCTCGGGGTCCGGGGGAGAGAAGCTGATGTGGGCAAGAGTAGAGAGCAGCCATCTTGCCACAAACTTGACTCGACCAATCAGCGTCGACGTTGTGGTCACCCGGGGCTTTCAGCCCCCGCTATATGTGTATGTACGCGTGCTCGAAAGCTTCTCCTCGCCCGCCTCCTCCTCCTCCTTCTCCTCTTGACTGCGGTGCTCGCTCCTCTCTACTCTCTCGCTACTCTCTCTCTCTCTCTACTCTCTTTCCCTACTCTCTCTCTCTAGTCTCTCTCTTTACTCTCACTCTCTCTCTACTCTCTTTCCCTACTCTCTCTCTCTAGTCTCTCTCTCTTTACTCTCACACTCTCTACGCTCTCTTTATTCTCTCTCTATACTCACTCTCTATACTCTCTCAAGTCACTCTCTCTCTCTCTACTCTTTTTCTACTCTCTCTCTCTATATACTGTCTCTCTCTCTACTCTCTCTCAACTCACTCTCTCTCCTATATATATATATATAAATGTATATACGCACATATGAGTGTATATGTGTGTACGTATGCATGTATATATTCTTCTCTCTCTCTCACTTGAGCGAGCGGAGGGTATATAGGCGAGCGCGTGCTACGCCGCTGCGCCACCCTTTAATTCTAATCAATTTAGCGCGCGCGGGGCGCGCGCAAGGCAGTATGTGCGCGCACTCGCTCGCTGCGGTCGCGAGGGGCGTAAGTAACCTCTCGGGGGGTGCATCGTTCCTCGCGCGCTTCACCCCCTCCTCCTGCCGCGCCACCCCCTGGGCTGTGCTACCCTCGCGCTTCTCTTCTTATTCTCGCAAGCTGCGCTGCGCCACTTCCTCCTATCGCGAAATAATTACAGGCGGACTGTACTAATCGACCGGAGTTTACGCTGCGCGCACTCCGACCTGCCGCGATTTACTTCTCCCCTGGGCGACTGCGAGCTTTTCTTTCGTTCAGGCGGACGTGCCACGACAATGACTCCCGCCCACTCCGAGAAATTATTTGTGCGCCCTCCAACTGGATGATGCGCACGTCATTTTTTTTCCATATCGACGAGTTTTTAGCGTCAATTTGTTTGTTTGCTTTGTTCAGGATGAAAAGTTTGGTTTGCTTGTGTTCTCTTTAAATTCGACACGGTGGTAATTAATCGCTGAATCTGTGTGCATTCATTATTTTCAAGAGTGAAAAGTATGTCACTGATTAATAATCTTATAATAATCTAATATTAATCATTGAGATTCACTGATATAAAAAATACTTGTGAGTCGAAATATTGACTATGAATAAAGTGAATCATTGACATTTTCACTGATTTTAATAGTAACTTTTGAAGCGGTGATAAATAGAAAGATTTTTATTCGAATAGAGAGAGAGATAAATGAAAATTCATTGCGAAATCAATTACATATTACTACTGTGAATCTTAACTAAAAGATCGATAATCTCGCACTATTCTAAATTCAAAGAGTTTAAATAACTATTAAAAGAAAAAGTAATTCTTGGAAATTAAGGCTTACATAAACGAGAGTTAACGTAACTTTTAACACTTTTTTTTTTTAATGAATTGATTCTTTTTATTCTGTAAAAGATATCGATCGGTATAAAAGTAGATAGAAGCGGAAAGTCGATTTATTTGTGCACCTGATTGGAGGATATGAAGTCAAGAGCTTTCCTGAGATATATATATGTATATATATAACTTCACCGCATCGGAGTTAGAAAGTATGATCCGTGTGCTCTCGATATTTTCCTCTTGAAAGCAGGAAAAAGGGAGGGAAATAGATCTTCCGCGACTTGGAGAGGAAAAATCTGCTTGGCGTTATATAGCGACTAAATGAAAATCGACGAACGCTTTTCCTGAATGAGCTTTTCCAACTTTTCATTTCTCCCATGCTAAGCCAATTGAAGAATATTATTACACACCAATAACACTAATATCCTTATCAAATAATATAAAATCTGATTTGGAATATCCTGTACAGTTAAGTATTACTATATATATCTATCAAATCTTTTTTAACGTCTTCTATTGTGCTGTGCTAAAAATATTATTTATATATATATCGCTTAAAACGGAAAAACGTGTATATTACCTACTTATACAGTAATTTGGATAATTAAGTATGATTATGAAAATGAAAAAAGGTGATTTATAAATCAAGAGAAAAAAAATTAATCGACAAAGATGATGCGAGCTGTTTAGCGGTTAATTAACTTGCAGCCAGGGGCGTTTCTTACGTCGCATATTTCTGTGGGCATTAGACTTTGAAGGGGAAGACTCGGCCTGGCTTACTTGCGAAACGGGTCGAGCAGACTTGACAGGAGTTTTTAAGTACTTCCGACAAGCCGAAAGTATACGTCCGACCAGTGTGACGGGGACAGTAGTCGGCAGTAGAAAGAGAGAGATAGAGCTTTTAACTTTTTGACCCTGTCACCTGTCGCGTCCGAGCTCTTCATTATTTGTGCTCGGTTGGTGAATTTCGAAAACTGTCTCGAAACTCAATTTACTTATGCATGTGCAGCTCGTGAATTGGCAAACTCGTTATTACGCGAAAGTCCAATGTTTGACTTTCCGTGTAAATAGATAATGCTCCGCTTTATATCAAGCTTGGAAATCGCGGGGCATTAGAGATTTTTCCTGTGCATTCTTTAAATCCTTTAAAATTTAGCAGTGAAACACTGCTATACTAAAACATTGTATACTATATAAAGATTGCATACAAAATTCTGTTCAAATTTAAAAAAAAAAAAAATCAAGAGCAGTAAAATGGTAGAGAGAAAAAAATGTCTCATTTATCATTTACGATTTAAACGCGCGGCTATAATTTGAGCAAATGTAAATTATTTAAGTAAACAAATATAAATACAAAGAAACAAAGGCTATATCGAATACTTTATTTTCTAATATAAGATCAATAAAACGATAAAAAAAATTTAAAAAGAAACTCCCAGGGGAAAATGTTTGAAGAAAAGATGAACATTATTCAAATTGAATTCGTGTATCCTATAACGGATACCAAAAGCTCGAAATGCGCGTCGCCCGCATTCTTGTCTCTCACTACTCATTTTTACAATTTCGTCCGCTAGCACAGACAAGCACATTATTTTATATTATATTATTTCTTAGATATATTAAAATTAAGTCGCCCATAGTAGAAGTTTGCGCGACATTCGCGGCAGGACCATTCTAGGCGTCAGTCGTGCGTGTGATTCTTGCGGGGGGGGGGGGGGTCGAAAACAATATCGTCATAAACAAGTACAAGAAGAGACGTGGGAAGTGCGGATAAATTGGAGATGCGCCCGCGAATTCGAATAATAACAGGGGCTCCGATACGCCCGCAATTAGCTTTTTTCCTGCGAGCGCGAGCAGAAAGGCGCATCGTCACTTCTGACGCGAGATAATTCAAGTGGCCTGGCTGCCTGCTGCTCGTCTATGTATGGACTTCAGTTTTGGGGTGGAGCACGCGACTTTTCCCCGTTGCGCTTCACGTTTCACTTGCTTTTTTTTAGCGAAGCGTTTTTTTTCTGCTACTCCTATACGATGCTTGTGTTCAATGGTCACCTTCGTTCATTGAACATAAAAGATATTTTTCTTTTAATTCCCAGTTGAATATAAAAATTGCTTTGTAGCTAATACTTAATATACCTCTGAATTATTAGTACAGGGAGAAAAATGTTATACTAAAAATTACTATATTTTTTAGCAATTGGAGGACGTACTTGTAATGTGAGAAAAATTACTGTATATTATTCTAAAATTTAATATAATTTTAGTAAAAAAGAATAAATACTTTTTTAATTTTTACTACACGTATTGTAAATTTTAAAATAAAATATACTAATTTCTCTCACGTTGCAAGTATATCCTTCCATCGCTAAAAAATATAGTAATTTTTAGTATAACCTTTTTCTCCGTGTATTATAGCGAATGAGGATGTAATAAATTTTTTGTATACACGGAGAGAAAAGTTTAGTAAAAATTACTATACTATTTTACAACGCAGAGGACAGACTCGACAAATAAAAAATTTTACTAAAAAAAGTATATAGTAAGTAGGTATAGTGTAAGTTCAACAAAATCTATTGTAAGTCTAGGACATTTTACTATACTTTCTATTAAAAATTTTTTAGTTGTCTAGTCTGTCCCTGCATTACTAAATAGTATAGTAATTATTACTTTCTCTCCATGTACCTCGACTTAATTCCTAAAATGATAATTTTAAATAAATAAACGAATAAATAGCGGCGCTGAAAACTTCTAATTAAAATGCCTACTATTAATGAAAAAAATAAACGGTACGAAAACAAAAAGCGCGTTACTACCAGTGACTGCGCTAACGGGGAATGAATTGGTTGTCGGTAATTCGGACGTTTCACCGGTGAACGAGGGACAGGGTAAAAATCAAAAAGAAAAAAAAAAGAAATAAAAGTCACCGCGACTGCAGCAATATCGAAGTTGCGACGACGCACACTCGAGGACGGCTCTCGCATCTCGAGTGAGCGCAGCTTCAATGGAGTCACTGGACCAAAATAATCCAGCGCAACGACGCATCTTTAAAAAGGACTTAATTGGCAGTGCGGGCGTAGTAGCAGGGTGTGTTTTTTTTTCCTCCTCCTCCCGACTGCACGCCGTGCCCGATCCGCTAAAGCACTAGGCGAACGAACACGGAGGTCTTTTATTCGATTGAAGAGGCTGAAGGTTCGTTATCGTAGCACCGAGAGAGACGGAGAATCCTAGAGAGAGGAGAGAGAGAGAGAAATTCGAGAAACAGAGAGGAAGAGAGAGAAAGAAAAAAATCTCCTTGGGGTGGTCCATCCAATAACAGCAGTCGATAGGTTCTCGAGAACACGAAAAAATGCTCGGTGCGCATGCAGGTCGCGCGCGCGCGCGCTCTCGCTCGCAGCTATGAAAAATCCCTCGGTGAACGAGCTGAAGAGCGGAAAAAATGTGCTAAAGGAAAAAAAGTTCCGCGAGGCGTAAAAGAAAAACAGACGGTCCGTGATATCGCGCCGCTATGCCTGCACGGCCTTCTCTCTCTATCTCTCTCGCTCTCTCTCTCTCTCTCTATCTCTCTGTCGAGTAGCGCGCGGCCATAGTCGAATGAGCGAGAGACAGAGAGAGAGAGAGAGAGAAAGAGAAAAAATCGCGGCGACGAATGAAAAGCTTTGAGCACGAGGCAAACATCGAGCGTGTAATTCGCTCTTTAAAGAACACTTGGACGATAATTACGGCTGCACGCCGGCTGGCTGCCGCTTAGGCGCGCGCGCTACCCGCGGAAGGAGAGAGAGAAAGAGTAGGGGGAGGACGAACCCTGAAAAGATGGCTTTTTGCGCTTATTTTTCGCGACCAGCTAGTGGAAAGACACATGGTGCGCTTTTAATTAGCTGCCTCGGGGAGAGCGAGAGCTTTTTTACGCGCGAGCTTGCGCAAGCTCCCTTCCTCCTCTTTTCTCCCGTGTTACCTCCTTATTTAAGCTCGTCTTGGTAAAAAAGAGGAAATTCTTCTTCGTATTTTTCTTTGAGGGGTATTAAGAGAAAAGAAGGATGCACACCTTTAGAGTTACCTCGGTCAAGATCTGCCGCGGCGCCTTTTCAAATTAACCCACTTTTTTGTGCTATTAAGTTTTATAACTAATTAAAAACTATGACAAACCTTTCAGTTTTTTAGTGTAATATTTTTTATACTCTCGGTGCACATTTTTACCTTACTTTCGACGAATAATAATTTCCTAGGAAGGTGTAAAATCTTTTGTCAACGGAAGTGGGTGCTCGTATAAAAAATACTTAAAATGGCATCATAAACGAAGGCTTCTGCTCTAGAATAACGATGAATTTTAAAAGTATATGGATTACTTTTTTAAACGGATCTAGCTAATATACTAATGTATAGTTTACCTTTTTTATTAATATATTTATGTTACATATATTTACATTATAGAAAACGGTGAGAAGGTTTAACAATAAAAATCGTTAAAAATTTCTCTCCTTTTCTCGGTCTAATAACAACGCACCCTTGCTTTCGTATATTTATCTGGCGATAGAAAAAAAAACTTGAAAAGAAATAAGCAGATCCTCGTCGGCCAATATTTACAATACCCGTGGCTAAACAGGATATCGAATTAGTTTTTATTGGTGAGACTGCTACCCCTCCCAGGCCATTACGCCCGAACTCCGTATAGCTGTTAGCTCGGACCTCGTCCCCGGGCGCCCTTAAAAAATTCCCTGCCCCCTGCTCCTCGAGTGGCACCCCCTCCGACAGATAAGGCGACACTGGTGTCCTCCCTAAGAGGAAGCGGAGGCCGAGGGGGAGTTTGAGGGGTCGAGGAGAATATATGCGCGCATCAATCTCTGGAGTCGCTATTTCGGAAAACGGACCCCTGGGCTATGCGGGGCGCGTGTGCGCGGAGGAAACGAGTCGAGCGACAAGATGCCGGCGCCGGAGCCCGGAGAGGGTGCGAGAGGCAGGAATATAAGGGAAGCTCAAGGGGACGAGAAAGGGACGCGGACGACAGGCGCTCCGGGGCTCCCGCGCCGCCTGCACACCTATATACACATAAGTACGACGCTCGGGAGTCCGGAGATACGGAGTCACGCCCGAGGAGTACGCAGGAATTTTTCTTCCAATATATCAAATACTCGAGCGAATTTATTTGAATTTTTCAAATTGCACTTTCAGCCTACTTTAAATAAAAATCCATACGTACGGAGGGCTCTCGTATACGTACTGGCGTCAATGCGCGCTCTTATTCGAATTTGTGGAGGATGAAAAATTTATTGCTTCTCGAAGAATGAAAAAATGAATTCGAATCGCAAATGCCAATCTGTGCGATTGAATTGCTTGAAAAGTTGATTGTTAAACGGCGGATACTCCTGTGCCGTGATATTTGTTAAACAATTACCCAATCAGTGTAACCAATAATAATCAGATTGGTGTTCCAATTGATTTTCGGTTACTAGTTCTTTCGTATTTTTTATTTTTTACGCTTCTTTTTATTTTGCACGGCTCTCCGTTCGATTGATATTGAATAAAATAGTAGACATATAACAGTTTTATTTATACATACACCACTTTTTATTGAAATCGAATCTGGAACTTCCGATTTACGTATTTTACTGAATTATTATTTTTCTAGTGTTATATATATAATTTTTACCATCCCCAGAAATTGTAAATGTACTACATACAATAACAAAATCAAGCCCTTCATTTCGAAATTCTAGGATGTAACTTTTCTTCATTGAAGGCAACAGTGAAAACGATAAAAAGAATTAAATAAATTTTCGAAACACAAGAAAAATGATTATAGTAAACATAAGTTATCCCCGCTGAACAATCAAGCGCCATCAATCAGAATAATAAATGAGTAAGGAGCGATTGTTTACGAGGGCCGGGAAAAGACGAAGGTAAAAAAGGCAAGAGTCACTTTGACTAAGCAACTTCTACGAATGCGTATATCCATCTGGCTCTCTCCCTCCTTTAACCCCGGCGCGTTCCTCCTGGCGTTCCTCCCGGTGCTCCGGCTGATATATTGCCTCCTTGCGTGCGCGCCCTAAAGCATCCCTTATGTAGCCGCCATCTTGCAGGACTCCGGGACGCTGGCTCGCCCCGTTCCCCGCGCCCCCCTGCCCGCCGCACTCGACCCACCCACGATCGAAAATCCCGTTAGAGTTGTATGCGAGGCCGGGAAGCAGGGCTGGCTTAGGCGCCCATTTTGACGTCCGCCTGGCCTTATCTCCGCTGCCACGTGCTCTATCCAACCCCAACCCCCGCTCGCTTCTATACTCGAATTTTTGGGGTTCCCGGCGATACGCACACTTTCTTTTCTTTCCTCGTGGGAGTGGCTCGCACGATCGCTCCTCTTCGCCGTGTCGCATTCGGACGTACGTCTATGTATACACTGAAAAAATGTTAATTTTAAGGAAATAATTTTCTTCAATAGTAGTTATATTGAATATTCCTTTGAATCAAGTAATAATTTTATTAAAACTAAATGAATTTAGCAGTTTCAAAAAAATAATTTTTTGACTCAATAAAATTTTTAATCAATAATATTCAAATAAATATTTGCTTAAAATTAAATTAAATTAAATTAAAAAATCTCTCAGTGTATATATATACACTGAAAGAAAAAACGTTTTAACAATTGCTATTGTAGTTTGGAAAGGAGTAACAGTCTTACCAAGTGAGAATTTTTATATGAAAAATTGTAATTTTTAGTATCTGCAAATTTAAAAATTACTATTTCAATACTAAAAAGTGCTATTTTGAGTACTATAATAATTGTGATTTTCCATATTACAAATTCACGCTTGTCAAGACTATCTACTCTTTTAGTAATTACAATAGTAATTTTTATAAGTTTTTTCTTTCAGTGTATATAAATATAATTTTAACGCTACGTATATATATAACTTTTAAAATTGAATAAATGCATCTAAATTTAAATAGTATAGTTATGTGACTACTTTAGAAAGCTTGTTATTTATAAAGAAATCTTGCAAATTTTCAAAAACAGTATATCATAGATTTTTAAGAAATCATACGCCTATAAATGAAATAATGAAAAATAAAAATTTAAAACATACATACATATATAGACGTATGCGTACATCAGTCATACGTACGTGTATATGTATATATATGAGAATTTATCTATCCGATCCAAATTCGAATATGCAAATGAGCGAATTATTATAATGCAGGGTGTTTGGCGAGGGCTTTTGTTGGACTTACATCAGACGCGAGATTCCCGCGGCGAAGATTTTGTTTGTTCGTTCATAAATATAGATTACGTCGGAAGGAGGCCGCGCGCATCCAATCAATTACGAATCCGCGGTTGTCGTTGGGATATTTTTTTTTATGCCATCGAGCGCTGGTATCAAATTTGAATTTTTTTAATATCGCGAGGGGGAGAGACGCTGACGGATAGGTGAGAGGTCTTTAGAGTAAATGTTTTTCCAGACGCGATGTACATAAGCGCATAATGGCGATTTAATACTTTTTATTGGAGTATAGCCTTGGATTTGGTTAAAAAAAAGCGTTTGAAACATTTTGGTTATTATAGGCGTAATTTGAAATAATAAGATATCGAATTTTCAGTCATGATTTTCACGTTTGATCGAACGAAAATATTTATTGTGTGAACGACTTTCAAAATTGAATAAGGGCATCTAAATTTAAATAGTATAGGTATGTCACTATTTTTAGAAACTTATTATTTATAAAAAAAATCTTGCATTTTTCAAAAATGGTATATTATAGTTTCTTAAGAAATCATACCCCCTGTAAATGATATAATGAAAAATAAAAAGTTAAAACAAGTATAATATTGTTTTAATAAAACAATTTTTCACTTGTGTTAATTAGTACACATTTGCCGTATTTCAAAATTTTATAACGTCAAAATTGCTTTTCATCATGCATATATAAACGCGTGCATTGCTAATCTGACTATGTTCCATAGAGATTATAGAATAGTTTAGTCCAGTGGTTGTTTTTGATTCCTACAGGCAATAAAGTAAAAGTTCAAAGAGATTTCCTCCTACAGCCGGTATTCCCGAGCTTCGAAGAGAATTTAAATCTCTTAAAATGTGTAGAGATAAGTATACCCACAAATACCAACAAACAATTTGATGTACACGGAGAGAAATGTTATAGTAAAAATTACTATGTTTCGTAGGAACAGTGGGATATACTCAACTCATGAAAATTTTTACTATAAAAAAAATACTAAAAATTCCTATGTACATAGCAATTTTACTATATTAATAGGAATTTTTAGTATGTTTTATAGTAAAAATCGTCATAGGTCGAGTATGTCCCATTGTTCCTACGGAATATAGTAATTTTTACTATAACATTTCTCTCCTTGTATATTTTAAAGTTTTATTTTTCATCTTTGTATTCAAAAGGTGGTGCACCCCCCTTAATTAACGGCAAAAGACTAAAACGTTGATTATTAACAGGCAATTCATAATGAAGGGAGTGTGCGCCCGTAGAAATCTTCCTGCCGGAGGCATTAAAATCCTGACTCGGCTTGTTTTCGGGCTTAGGCGCGAGCGCGATAAATCAAGTGCACCCTGCGCGGCGCGCGCATAGTCACGCTGCCCTCGTAAAAGGCCTGCGAGCGTTTTCGAGTTATCCGCGGAATTTCACGGGAGGCTCGGCAATATAACGCCCGGAGGGAGGGTGCGACGGCCGGGCCTCCGCGAAAAAGCGGCGCGCATTTTTCGGGAGCTCGGCGCTCTCCGGATTTTCGGGGCCGCTGCTGCTCGCTCCGACGACGCGTCGTCGACATTCTTGAGGGATTTGATTATGCAAAGCGACTCGCGCCAAGGCAAGTCGCCTCCTTCGCTTCGTCAGTCGTTCAACTTTGCCGTCCCGCGGCTCCGCCAATTCAAGCAGAACCTCAACGTAGCCACAACGCCTAATTCCGACGTCTCGCTTCAATCCGCCGTGCGCCTCTTCAGCTCCGCACTCCTGCGCGAGTATCTGCAATTTGACAAATTGATTAGTCAGTACCGTCGGAAAAAGCCTTCGTGCAGAATGTATTATATTCTTTTTATAGGCGAATCGTACGCTGAAAACAAATTTTCTAATTTTAAGGAAATGATTTACTTCGATAGTACTTGTTAAATATTTCTTTGAATCAAGTATAATGATTTCATTAAAACTAAATGAATTTATTTGTTTATAAATAAATTTAAAAGTTTCCAAAAAATTATTTTTTGACTCAATAAAATATTTAATAAGTACTGTTGAAATAAATGTTTGCTTAAAATTAACAAATTTTTCTCTTAGTGTACACGCTAAATTGCTGGAGTAAAAAATTAAATACATTGAAGTTAAATGTTCACTCTAACGTTATAATGAAATTAACTCCCTTGATGGAGTGAAGTAGAGTGATTTTTTTACTCTGAAGTAGAGCGAAACGTGGGAACATAACTTCTAATATGCTATACTCTACCTTAAAGTGAATTTAAATCACTGTACTCGTATGTAGTCAAATTTAACTGTACGAGTGTTTCACTATAAACTAAGAGTGAAATTTCACTCCAACCGTTTTAGCGTGTATAGAATTCGATCTATATTTATTTCGTTAATTCGATTTCAACCTACGAACCACATGAATTCGCAGTAGATCATTTTGCTAAAATCCGCCGATAATATTTGATAATTCTATTCGAATTCTACAGAGAAATCATGCCAATACTTTTTCTAGAAATCTATCAGAAAAGATTTTCATATTTTTCATTTTTACCCTACAAATAATTGGATCAATATGTAAATTCTTAAGTACATCTGAATTTTCCGAAAAGGAGATTTGATTTGATTTGGAAGAGCAGCCTCGAGTGTATTCGTTTATCGATGACGTATAGGTCGATTTGTATCAGCTCGGAAGAATGGCGGTTTAAAGAGAAATGAAAAGTCGGTTAAGAGAAAGCACTTAACGGGCCTCCTCATCGAGAGTTTAGGGTCTTGCGGAAGTGTTTTCATTTCGCACTTCTCGACAGCTCCAACCCGCGCTGCTCGCGGCTTCGTTACACGCTGGCACCGAGAGAAAAGTTCGCGTATTGAAATTCAAATGAATCAACGTCGTCCGCGCGCCGACCAAACGGTGAAATCGATCAGCGCCAGGTACATATATTACGCGACGCGCCATGCGGCCACTCGCGCGTGCAATTATGCGCGCGTATATATATATATATGCACACAAACACCCTTATGCGCGAATCTCCGTGCACGCAGACCCAAGCAGGACGTCGATCCTCAATTGTTGCCGATTTGAGGCTGATCGGCGTCGGTGAAAAAAAAAAGCGCCAGAATGAGGGAGATGACGTGGAGCGAGAGCAAAAAAAAAAGAAAAAGGAAAACAGGAGCGCGAAGGGAGAGGCCGAGGCACGCGAACAATTTGGGAGAGGCAGCTGCGTGGGCCCCGATATGCAAAAAAGGGGTTGCCAAACCCGGAATTAGAATATCCTCGCGGTCTCATTTGAATTTCAATCTCGCGCCCAGAAAAAGAGTGCGAGAGCCGCTAAAGCCAGGGTCGCGTTGTACCTATGGAGAGCTTTCTTTTCCTTTCTTCGTTGGAGCTCAGGTAGGCGCCGCGGCGACCCCCTTGTCCTCTCCTCCCCCCTTGAATAAAAAAAAGGGGTCGGACCCATTAAAAATTAGACTACCTGAGGCTCGCGACCGATTTTCCGTCGACCCTCGGCTCTCGCTCATTCGTAACCTTGGCACCTCATTAGAGCCGTGTCAAACGTCGATTCCGGGCTCGAATCCGCTCTGGAGGCATACCCTTCGATCGGCCTGTATTTACTAATACCGTTGCGATTAAATGCTATTCAAATCAGCGAGTTTACTTAATCGTTATTCCGTTATATTAATTCAGACTTACTTCGAGGGTTTCATTTACCTTATTAAATAAATAAAATCTAAGGACTTTTAGAACCTTGCATTTACAAGATATAAAAATAAATAAGCGAAAAATTATTATTGACGTTTGAAGTTACTTTTACATGTCGAGTCTATGAAGCTATTTCCTTTACTTTCTTAAAATTTGTCTACTAGTATTTTTTTTTATATTTTTTTTTGATATTTTATTAAGATTTAATAAATTAATAAACAAATGTATTTAAATTGTAACTAAAATTGATAATAATCGACATCTATATAAAAGTATAATAAAGGCAAAAATAAAGATGTAGCTTGTTAACATTAAAGTTAAAATTTGTCTGTGTAGCAAGACGTACGGGAACTTTTGGCATAAGCCGATCATTTTGGAGAGAGCAACAATACCATAGTCGATCCGAGTATCCTATTTTTCTGAAACTCTTTCTGTAATACCCTGTGGAAAGAAAATGGTTGCTCGCCCTTGGCAGGGAATAGCGGCCACCTCTATAGTTTCAAATCTGCTCTCTCTCTCTCTCTCTCGATTTCTTTCTCTCGTTATGCTTGGGAAAAGTTCCGCAAAGATCACCTTTATAGTTTACGAAATGGTATCGAAATACCAAAGTCGGCGCTTGCGCGACCGTCTCGCGAAATCGGATCGCGCCTCATTACGCGTCGAAGCTGCGTCGAGGCTCCGTGGAATTAGAGTGTCTTCCGCCCGTTCCGCTTGCATATACCGCCGACGCATCCGCTAATGACGATAATTTGCCGACTCCGCTCTACGTGCGCGTCACTTTTTGTCATTGGATACTGGGATACACTAACGCCGATTCTTTACATGCACTACGTCATTATATTGGTAATCATTTTTATTTTTCATTTTTTTCTCTTTTTTTTATATGATGGGAGTTATATTCTCGTCCATTTTGTTAAACTATTGTTAAATGTTAAATTTTAAACATGTTATAATTCTTTACATGTACTACTTCATTATATTGGTAATCATTTTTATTTTTCATTTTTTCCCTTTTTCATATCATGGGAGTTATATTCTCGTGCATTTTCTTAAACTATGTCATAATTCTGCGTGCAATCAATCGTGCAGATTAAATAAATTTTAATATAAGAATTATTAAATTAAGTACAAGATTATTTATAGAATATTCATTAATTTACAGACACACGCTTGATAAGCCTAATAATATTTTTTTACAGTGTAGCTTAAATTTTCACAATTCAGATTTTGGATCTACACGGCTGTTTTGTCAAAAATTTTAGTTCGTAAAATATTTGCATAGCTTACATTTTCTGTATCTGTGTACAGAATCTATATCTTTGTATACGCCACTATATAAATGCGTCACTATTTAAAAGTTTCGCAAAACGTATATTTTACGCATGTAGCCGAAAATGAACGAATTCGCATCAAACGTAATAATCTTCAATTTATTTTGCTCTTTAGAAAATTCTTCATTGCTTTCAATGCAAGGTACACACTTTCAGGCACATTCGATCGAATGTATCTACACTGATAGAAAAGATCCTTTGATCCAAAGCCAGTGTCTTTAATATAAAGCCGTGCGCATTTAATACAGTCCAAAGGTATTAGATGTAAAGAAACGGTGCATTAACTATTAAGCCATCCACAGGATTTTTGTCAGTAAAGATGATCGCGCATTAACTATTAAGAAATATTTCTTCAATGCTAATGCATACTTCTTTATTTCAAATACCATGACAAAATTATTTTTTAAAGCCGCGAAGACTTTGGCTTAAAGAATCTTTTCTATCAGTGTATACAGAAATAGTTTTATCGACGACAATTGATACGAGCGCGTTCAGATTATTATAGCTCGAGCGGTAATGTTTTGCGAACTATTTCCCAAGCGATGAAACATCTGAAAACTAGCTTTTAATTTAAATGCTATATATACACAGAAGCCAGCTCGAGCCGGGCGGGGTGGAAACGGTCGGAATTGAGCTTTGAGCTCAAGAGAGCTTTCTCCGCGAGAGAGTAGACGTTTCGTTATTATAACGTCGAATGTAATACTCAAGAACGTGAAGCTGGAGGGAGAGAGGCGAAGCCCGTGTACACACACGTATATATACGGCTCGGGTGCTTGAGCGCGTTAAGACGCCATGCCAGGTATTATATTTATACTGGCACATAGTGGCGCGCGTATAGCAGCTTCCCGCAGCGAGCCGGGGCAACCGCACGTATATACCCTCTCTCTCGCTCACTGCCTCTCTCGCCTGGTACACTTTGCCTATCCATATCACGCATACCCGCCCACGCGAGAATAAGATGGGAGAAGCCATAGCCCCGAGGCCGCCGCCTCGGAAGCTCGTGTCCTGGACCCCGATATAGCCTCGGCGCGAGATATACGCCCGGCAAAGCCTTCCTGCCGATAAAGAGCCGAGGGATGGCGTAACGCGCGCTTTTATCCCGCGTCCCGATAAAACAAATGTCTTTGATTGGTTCCGTGTCCCACGCGCTCCTTCGCCCTCCTTTTTTTTCCTTACCTCCTGTGGCTCGCCCGCAATGGGGATGGGGGTGGCGGAGCCTCGGCAGTTTATCGGGGAGCCGTCCATTTTTCTTCCTTTTCCGCGCGCCTCCCCCCGTAGCCGCAGTTCCACTCGACGCTTTTTCGGCGGATTAGAGGGTGAATGATAATTTTATCGCGATAAGGAATGCGCGGGAGCTGTGCTACGTGACGTTTTTCTCCGACAGTTCCAGCCACGGGGGGTTAGGGGGGTGATGCTTGATGCTTTCGACTTTTTTTTTGCCGCGGCTCACGCTTACCAAAGTTTCTTGCTTTATCTCCCGGGTAAACGCGGTTAATAAACACGTACGAGATACTGAGGTTCTTGCTAAAGAGGAGGCAGAAAAAAACTTTTGTATAAAAGAAATGAAAAGTTAGCTACTTGAGTGTTATACATAATTATCAATTTGTGTATTTTATTTTATTGAATGCTAAGTTTTTCGCAATTCACGTGATTGTTTTATAAGTTTCTTTTTATTGGAACCATGTTAAAGCACAAGAAATAATGCAGTGAATTAACATTGTAATAAATATTTTATATAAGCGTAAAATGCAGTGATCGTACCTCACGTCAATGTTCAAAGTAGAGAATCAAAATGTTTTTGAGTGTGAATTTTTATTTTCATTCTCCTTAAACAAAAATACTTTACAAGTAAAAACTTTAAAACTTTAAAAGTACTTTAAGTAAAAATACTTTACAGAGATGGATTCGACAACCTCATATTTATCTTTGCGGTCAAAATAGTGACAATCATTCAAATATACATAAAACATCATGGAATTATACATAAAATGTATGCTCAAAAAAGAATATAAAAACAAAAATATAACAACAGCGCTCAAGTGGTAACTTGCGTTCGTCAAACGAAGTGAGAGAATAAACAAATTCATCCAACTAAAATCCGAAGAATCGGAGCGCGATTCGCCGTGTAAAAAATTGGTAATCCATCGAATTGAAAATTACGGGATAATGAAAGAGGCGCATCCGGCGCGCAAGAAAATCGAGAAGCGAAGAGAGCGGCATTATCATTAAAATATGCGCGAAAGCGGCGGTGCGACGGTCTAAGCTCTCTCGATCTTTGGCGCGCGCGCGGCGCCCGTCAAAATCGGGCCGAGAAGCTCCGGGGATTATATTCCGGGCTGCGGGGCAAAGTGCACGAGTAGACGGTTTTGCGCGCGCGGCGCACCGGCATGTCGAGTCCGTCAAGTAATTCTCCCTACCCTCGGCTTTGCCGCGCCGCTGCTTCGTGGCTTCGCTTCTCTCTCCTCGCTCGATCCTCTCTCTCTTCTCTCCCGAGCGTCGTGTGTGGACTGCAAGTTTACCCGGGGAAATTTTGGACCGAGGAGACGCCGCCCCGGCGCTGGCCTGGAAAGTTTTGCGTTTCCCTTTAGCCCCGGGGATTTTGGTTAGAATATTGAATCTGCAGGGTAAAGGAGGCCCTGTAACGAGCGTCGAGCGCGCGCACACACACACTTGGCGTGCGTCTTCCTCGGAGCGCGCGGATGTGGAGGACGGAGCGATGAGGTCGCGCGCGCCGAGCTCCGAGCGCGAGGGGGTGGCGAGAGAGACCACTGCACGCTGCGGGAGGTGTACTCCCCCTTGCCCTCCCCGTGGAGCGCGATCCGCCCGGCACGTAATCTCGTGTCGAAGAATACGCCGAGCAAATATAACGACCGAGAGTAGTTGCTCTCTCCTTTTTTCCAGGCGTCCTTTTTTACTTTATCTTCTTGTTTCCTTCGCTTTTCCATGAATCCTGGAACTTGCTTCTTTGTTTTTTTTTCTTCACTTCGAGGCGATGTAGCGCGCTTTTCCACGGCACAATTTTCAATTATCACTTAAGGGTCTATAGCTGCTGTTCTTTACTGTTTTGCTTATGTATTAAGGAAAGAAGTACGAACATTTGGATATTCGCACTTCTTTCATTGACAGTATTATCGGCTATTAGCCAATTAAATGTGGGTCATTATAAGATGTGTGTAAAAATGATTAAGGTTCTGCAAGAGCAGAAGCGCAAGTCGAGCTTTTATGCTGAAATAGTACAGCATGACGTGTAATAAGGTAAATTGAATTGTAAAAGTTAATTGTAATAGGCAGTGCATATGAATGTAGATTTGTTATGAATATGTATTCGTTTTCTTATATGAATATGTATTTGTTTACTATACAAATACATATGATGGAACAAATTAAAAGGGGGACTAGGAAAAGAGCTTACAAATAAAACTACTAAAAATTCTGCAATTTTCTAAATCCGTACAATTTGATTTACATTCTAAACGATAAAAAAAATGTAGCCTTGCAGCAAAAAAAATTGTTCAGTCCAATTAAATGTAGGTCACGGGGCAATATTAAGATTCCGAAAAGGAGTCACCACAACACGACAGCAAACACTCGAAGAAACCAAACAGGCAAAGCATAAGAATCAGCAAACAAACCTCGCAGCCATCGAGCGATTATTAAAAAAGATTTTAGCCTCCTGCCCCCGAGTATTATGGAGGGCCCGAGCCACGAGTCCCCAACCGCGTATTCCTACAGCCATAAGATTTAGCGCTCCGAGGCCGATTAGATAAAGGTGAGTGTTTTACGAGGCTCGCCGGTGATTTATCAACCGTGAGCCCCGGCCCTTCGGCCCGACTACACGACCAGCCGGAAAATTTCGCGCGATGATGTACGAGGGTCCGGCGATGTTTCCGCCTGTTTTGACCGCGAAAGGGGTGAGTCCCCCGAAGGGTCAGTACGCGCCCCGGATTTCCGAGGAGGAGCCGACGGTCGCGCGCGCGGCGCGAGCGATGCGACAATAAAAAAAAAAAAAAGAGCGCCGGGGTCAGCAGCACGCGCGTCGGCCGCTTGACCAAATTATCGCGATGTCCCCCATGGGGGAAGAGCAACCGGGCCGCAGGTACGGGCTTCCGGCCGGCGATTGTTGGCCACACCTGCGCCCGCCGGGCGCGATCCGCCCCGACGGACAAACTGGATCGAACCGTCCGCCGATGAGTCGACCCATCGTCCGTTACTCCTGGTCCTTCGCACTATATATATATATAAAGCTCAACACTTACGTATATATATGTATATGGTTCCGTACTTACGTATATACGTTCGTATACAAATATATATAAATGTTAATGGAATTAAGAGATGTAGACGAATTTGTACTGCTGGTACACCGAGTGAAGAAACTTAATAAAAATTGATATTAGTTAAGAAAGGAGTGACAGTCTTGAGGAGCGAGAAATTTTAATATGAAAAATAGTAATTTGTAATTCACAAAATAGCCATTTTTATTATTAGAATAGTAATTTTTACAATTTCCGTACTAAAAATTACTATTTTCATACAAAAAATTCTCGCTTGTTAAGACTGTCACTCCTTTCTTAACTACAATAGCAATGATTATTAAGTTTTTTCTCTCAGTGTAGGAGTGAAAAGCCAGGAGTGTAAAATGATGAACACAATTAGGCCTTAACTTATTATAACTATTTTAATAATCTTAAAATTGGTAATATTTACAGGTCAAAAGGCAATAGAAAAATAATTATAAATTGAGATAGTTTGAGCGTGTTATGTGTCATGTCGTATAGTGCTTGGGGCTCGCGAGAGACTAACTCTCCCCCGGTTGACCGGTAACGGACGAACTGTGTATATGTTAAGTATGGTTTTGTATGTGTGGCTGAAGACATAGAAATTTAGGCAGTTTTCATAACAATATATATATATATATGTGAGTGAATGTCGCTTGGATGTATGCATATTCATATGTGTAGCTTCCGTTTCGGCTAAACATCGGACTGACTGACGCGCGCGAGCGCACCGCGCCATTGTCGGAGAAGCGGCGTTATTCGATACGCGCCCGCGAATAATGGAGAAAGGATGCGCGGAACGGATGTTTGAATTTATTAGAGGCGAAGCGCGAAAGTGCGCGCCGTCAATAGAGCCCGTGCAGACTTTGATTTATGCCGTTAAATCGCAAAACGCGCGTCTGGCTTTTCCTTTCTGCGATCGAATTGCGTTGCGCGTTCGCTTCGTGACCCCCCGTCACTTTTTTTTTATTATTTACGCTGATTGTATATATCCGGTGGCGGCGAAATTTGCTAATTGAATTAATTTTGGTGCTGTTAAATGTTTACGAGACGTTCGTCAGCGACAAAGACTTCGGCGGATGGATAAACTCTTTTTTTTTATTCATTTTTTGTGTCTTTATTTATTTAATAATGTGGAATAGGATCAAAACTTCCGTTCGATAAAATAAGTTATAATATAGTAAAATAAAGGGGAACAAAGTTAAGTAATGCGCAATAGAAATAAGAAAACTATTCATTTTCAAAATAATTAAACATAATTAAGTATGTTCTTTTAAATTTGGCTAGACTAGTCAAGTTGTATTTTAAAATACCGTATTTCGTTTTTTTATTTATTGTTACGTTTTGTTTTGGTCAAACTGCTGGACTACTTTTCTTTCAGTACAGAGATTTTCCACATAGAACTCGTGCGTCGACCGCGTCTGATACACATTTAAAACAATCTCCTACAAAATCAACTTCCGCGCATAAAGGAGAAAAAGCGTATATGCAGAGCAATCAGCGATAAGAAATACAGAAAAAAAGTAGTAAGTTATTATTGAAAAATTGAAAGCAGAAAAGTAAAAGAAGCGAAAGGTCTTAGAGCGCTGGAAAGACAAAATAATGACGACATATCCGGAGCAATGGCGAAGAAAACGAAGTACACACGTATAGAATATTCGCGCGCAGCCGCGCTCGCAGCATATACAGAGAAGCCGTAGGAGAAAAGTCGTCCGGGGATCCGCGCGGCGTATATGACACGTTATATATTGGGCATATATCCGGAGAAAAATAAGGAAAGCGCGGGGGACTTTGCAGAAGGGTCCAGAGAATATGAAGGAAGCGAGCGAGAGAGAAGCCGAACAGAATGGTGGGACGTCGAGCTTTTTCTTCGGCCCCTCTCTCTCTCTCTCTTTCTCTCGTGCGCGAGAGAGCAACCCCTCGATGCCTCCTCGCGACGGCGACGGCGGCGGCGGTGGCGGCAGCCACCCTCGATATTAAAAATTTCAATATCCTAGCCCCAGGGGTAGAAAACACATAATGTATTCGGCTGACGTCCCGGCCATTCTATCGGCGAGAAAAACGTACAGTTTTTCAGTGGAATCGAATCCCGCTCACGCTCGCCCCCCGCCTCCCCCCCTCCCACCACCCCCTCGCGCAGTCTGCCTTCTCTCTTTCCATCCTCCCTTTCTCACGACGCCCACACTTTCCGATTCGCGAAGCACCGACGACGACGACGGCGGCGATGTCGACGACGAGGCGGCCCTCTTTTTGCATTTTTCCCTCTCTCTCTCTCTCTCCTCGCGGCAGCTCTCCGCTTCCCAGAGGAAGTTCCTTTGTCTCGTTTCTCGCCTGTCCTGCATCGTGCTCGCTCATCCTTATGCTCGTATCTATCCTACCCCGCGCCGATTCTTTTTTCTTTTCTTTTTCTTCCTTTTTTTTTAAAGCTCTCCCTCTCTCGGTCTCCCTATCTCTTCGCTAGTGCCTTCTTTCCTTTTCTTTTCGACCTTCCCTCACTTTTTTTTGCCAGTTTCCAGTACGGCTCTCTTGCGTATTTGCGTATATGCTTTTTTCGCCTTTCTCCAATTCCGCGCGCGCGCCGCGCTATCCTCGCGATTGCGATTGCTTTTTTCCTCCTGCGTTTCGTCCCTCTTTTTCTCGACGAAAGGTTGTTTACAATGATCGGGTGAAAAGGAAAAAATGCGAGGAACGCAGGTTTTTTGATCTTCTTTATTTTTTTTCTCCAATTTACTAGCCGGTTTAAAAAGTTTCTTTGAAATCTGCCAGGTTTACGGGTATTGCTCGCAGATTTTTCCATTAGGCAAGTGTTTACATTAGTTAATAGAAAAATATTTAGTTCCTATGTTTTCTTAATTTGCTTGAAGGAAAAGATACTGCGAATGAGAAGAGAATTTGTGTAGCTTCTGTTCTTTAATTTGCGATAACGTTTAATTTTTCTTTTTTATTGCGAATATAACTGTCTAATTAAAAAATAATAATTATTTAGTGGGTAGTTGCTATTTATATATATAGTATTTATTTATGAGAACCATATTATACATACATATATTGCAGTTGTTTTTAAGCAATTTTTAATTAATTTTTTAAATAAAATCTTTGAAATATTTAATGCTTGTTCTAATATAGTTGATCGGTACTTTGTATTATGCATTTTATGACCACTTCTATTCAGATGTACTAATACAGAATGTGATACGTCAAAATTAATTTTATGAATTACTTATATTTGCTGCCGGCAAATAAATTTTACATAAAATAAAATAAGTTATTAATAAGTTCCTATATAACACAAAATAGACCAAATGATGCAATATATAAAATATAAAAATAAAAAGAGACTATTCATAAAACATATTAAAAATTAATTAATGAGTTCTTATAATTAAGTTCTTATAATATATAAATAAACATATTACCAAATAAAAATAAGAATAATTCACCAAAAATAGCCTATCTCACTTATCGCATAAAAAGTCAAAAAGAGAGAAAAATCTTCGAAGCAGTTTCAGCAATAGCAGTAGTTCAACCCCTTTGTAGTCGTCCATGCCGAAAGTTACCCCAAGCCAAGCCTCCAATGCCGTGGCCATTAATAATCCAATTGTTTTTGCCTCCACAAACCTGTCGGTAATTCATTCAGAATCTTGGCGATTGCGAAAATTTTCCGAAGACGCGGTGTGTACAGCCTTTGAATAATTATCCCCGAGGTAGACAAAATAAGAAACCCCCCCAAAAAAAATACACAAAAAAAAATAAGAAAATAAAAAAGGGGAGAAACGCAAGAACAGAAGGAAAGTCGGAAAATGGAGACTATCGGGAGAGTTTGTTTACGGTCATAGGCTAAACAACTTAACGAGGAAATTTATAGTTTCGTAGCACGCCTACCTCGAGGCATCCGGTAGTCCGGGGGGTGAGGCGGAATAAGGGGTAGGGGGAGAAGGAGGACCCGAAGGACTTTTAGCCCGCGAGTCGTCCCGTAATTTATGGATGCCGTTCTCTTATCCGCGGGATGCGGACTCTCCGTCTCTATCCCTCGCCTCGGTCCGCTCTCCTCGCCCCACACGCTCCGCGCGCTTGTCCCTCTATCGATCCCCGCTATATACCTACCCCCTCGGTGCACGCGGTGCTTGTGCGAGCGACACAACGGGTGTCCGCGCGGGAAGAAAAACGAGGGCCGAAATCGCCGGCGCGCCATTTGCATATCGAAATATTGACTGGGGCCTCGATAACGAATCCACGCGTGCTGCCGCTTTTCCCTCCTTTGCACTCCGCGGCGATCAGTCGTAAAGGGGGAGAATCGCGCGACGACCCCCCTCCCCCCCGGCAACCGCCGAGCGCGCTCCACCGAAAGGGCCATTTGCATTTTACCGAGAGCGCATGGGGCTTGACGTAACAAAAAAAAATAGATGGGCGTCGCTGTTTTTTTCTTTCACACTTTTCGAGTTTGCGCTTTGTTTGTAAAAAATGTTCGACGAAATTGCCATCAGCGTGAAACGTTATTTTTCCTCTGCCTCGTCACTGTTATACACACTTGCGCTTTAGAGGAGAATGTAAAATAGAATGCAGCAGTTGTTTGTCGCAATTTACTGTGTTAATGTACGAATATGCGAATTATTTTTTTCATGCTGAGAATGTATTATTTATAGAATAAGCAATGAATTATAACAAACAGTCAGTGATTAGATAAATTGCAGATGTTTTAAGGAAGATTAGAAATTTTATTAGAAATTAGAATGTATGTATATAATATATATTCTATATATCAAGAGATTGTATTATAAATTATATTACTGCTTTTTCTTGTAAGCCATGGGGAAATTAAATTTCCCGCTGATTGGGGCTCGGTTTCTGTACTGAGAAGAAGATGCAGACTTAAATGTTCGATTTTGAATTCGTCTGCCGATTTGCTAATGAAGTTTGAGAGTAATTGCTGGTAGTGAGATTACCTTCCTACAAATAGGCCAGGATCACGCGGCTATCTTGCACCGTAAATTTTACCCTAGACTCGCGGGGGTTCGCGACCCCTAATTATTCAGCCGACGCGTGCACGGTCTAATCATCAAATCGAGCGTGGCAATCACGAGGGAGGAAACAGTAACTATCTAAAAAGGTGCTTGCGTTTTTTTTCGATAATCACCCCGCCGTTTTTCTAGAATGCGTTTATAAGCATTTCAGTGATGCTCTACGCGTTTAAAATGCTGATTAATCAATGCAAACAAATTCTGGTGTTTTTTTTTTCATTTACATCGATTCAACAATAAATTCTTATCGTGAAAATAAAACTGAATGTATGTATTTAGCATAATTTATATACACGTAGTAATTTTTTATCCGATAACGTAAAACACGAGTTTCGTGACTGAAGTGTGCTTCTTCCGGATCGCTCTTACTTTTGCCGGGTAGCGTAATCAATTACAGACGGATCTAGCAATTAAATTCCCCTCGACAGATGGAATTTCGAATAGCGTGGTTTAATCGCTTTCGTCGAGTGGAATTCGACTGGTGGAAAGTTATTTGTAAACACTGCTCTGATCTCCGTCGAGTTCGTTCGCACGTTCCTCGGCGGTCTATTTTTTTTTGTCTTTTGCAAAAAAAAAAAAAAATATACTTTACGAATGAAATATTAAAATTGTCTCGTATTATCCATGCAGTAGCAAAGTTTGAAGGCAACGTTTTACGAGCAAAGTTTGTTTTCAACTTTTGTCTGACCATTTCGAGTTATTCTACTTATACTTTCTCTTTTATCTTAGAACGAGTTGTGTAAACAGCTTCGGGGCTTATTATTGCACAGAAAATTAATTTATTATATTTAATGGTGGATGTGGAAGATGAGAAGTAGTTTTGTTTTTTAAGTACTGTTTAGAATCTTTTAATTATGGTGCGAAATTAGCAGTTGATAAAAATATTACAATATTTCCAACAGTTCGTAATAAAATATATTTTATTTTTAATATTATTCTAAACGCTTTAATTTGTGTTATTGATTGTAAGCAGCTATTATTATACAGTTTTACTCATTTTTAGTAGTTGTACGTTATTATTTTTAGTTTTGAAAGTACTTTTAACAAATAACACTACATAATTTATAATACTCTATATCTATATTTATAAGTCTACATAATTTATAACGCGAAAATTGTTCGCCGGCAACGAAATTTTTTATTTTATTTCAATATATTTTTCAAATTACTCGGATTCTCTACTTAACGAATTGAAAAACATTGTCGCTACAGATTATCGCAGATCGCGACGAATCCCTTACCGCAAGTAAGTTTTTGCAAATCGCAACTGCTCCTCATTTTCCCTATTTGGCTTATATAAAATTTAACGACCGAAAAAGGAAAAACATAAAATATTTCTAGCCGGGGCAGAGTTGCAGTGAAGATGGAAGGGAGATGCCGCGGGTAAGGCAAAAGGATCGGCCGAGAGAGACAGAAAGAGAGAGAGAGAGAGAGACAGCCGTTAGGTATCGGGTCGGAGCGAAGCACCGGCTTGTACAGAAATGCTTGGTTTGCTTGCGTGCAAATAGTCTGTCTCCCTCGCTCCTCGGCTGGCGCACACGTACAGGTCGTAGCTCTTGCGCTGGTGTTGGTCCAGCCTAGAGAAAGAAGGACAGAGAGGCACATATAGGAGTGGGAGCGAGGGAGTAGGTGCATAGAGAGAGAGAGACGCGCGCACGTACGGGCGGGAAGCCCGTCTTATATTGATTTCTGTCCACGGCACACGGCATTTCCCCGGACCCCCGCCTCGTCCTCGGGGCGAGCCGCAGTCCTCTCTCCCTCCGCGAGAGCCACCCTCGCGCGGCGCGAGAGAGACAGGACCACCCCTCCCGCTATATAGGTACGTGCCGGCAGCAGGTGTGGAGTGAGAGGGAGAGAGGAGCGCACTTTCGACGCGACGGGGGGTGGTCGGGGTGGTACTATGTCACATTCAACCCGCGGCTAAGGACGGAGCGAGGGGATATATATTCAACGTCGGCGGGCGGGCGGCGGCGGCAGCCTTCGAATAACAAGCGCCCCCCTCGAGCCTCCGCGGGCGAAAGGGCGGCTGAGGGGTAGTGGGTGAGTTTCGTCCGGCCGGCTGCCGCGGCGGCAGCGGCGCCGGCAGCAGCACACCTCGATCGATTGGGCTTGTCCAAAGGGGCGCTCCGCGGCGGACTAGTGTGTGCGTATACACGTCGGCGGCGGCGGCGGACGGTTGCCATGGCGACGCGCACCCTTCGCTCTCGCCGCGGCGCGGAGAGCTTCGCGGGGGAGGGAGGGAGGGAGGGAGGCCGGCGGCGCGGGGGTGAAACGCCATTGGCCGGCCGGCTGCTCGACCAATCCGACCGCGGTCCATCCCCGTGTTTTCCGAAGCGGGCATATATACCCTGTGCCAAACTCTCTTTCTCTCGGCGACTCGACTTACTTTTTTCTCGCTTCACTGCTTTTTCCTCTTCTTTTTTTTTCGCCTTTTATGCCCAAGTCTGGGAGATCGGGAGGCCTGCCTTCCCTCACGTACTCAGCGGCATTTTTTACTTTCACTGGAATGAATAATAAATTATCGGCCAGAGCCGGGGTCCGCTTTCCACTGCGACTGCTTGTTTGTTTCGATTAAAATGTCTCTACGAAATTCCTCGCGGTCTTGCTCATTATTTCAGCAATTTTCGTCGGATAAACTTTTGTTTCTTACTTTTCTTCCAATAATTCAGACAAATATGTATTTATGTTGTATCTCTCTATGATTTAGATAATGTAATACAGATAAGAATTAATTTATCGTTCCTGAATTCGTCATAAAATCACTGGGGTATAACTTTGCACAAATATGATATTGATAGCGATAAGAATTATTTTAAAGTTTATTACTATTATTAATGAATTTTTTGTACTGACTATTGTAAATTTTTGTCTGCATGCAAATAAAATGTATTTTATATCTGTATCTGTATCTGTAATTTTATATTTATGTATCTGTAATCGGTTAGTACGCCAATACTTGATCATAAATTCTCACTCCAATAAGTTGATTATTTCATATTAGCTTATACAGAATCTTGCTGCCATAGCCTATTTAGAGATATTTGTTAACAATAATAAATAATCAGCAGGTAGTACTTTTTATTAAGTTATAGATTTAAGAAATTTAAGCACTTTTTGATAAGAATGTATCAACTTATTTTATATAGGTATACTATTATTGTTATTTTTATATACTTATATTATTATTTATTGATTAAAAATTAACAAGCCAAGGTCCTTTATGTAATGATATTAGTGTCTTAAGATATTAAATAATATGCATTCTAAAATGAATTTAATATTCTTTACAATCTTCTACGCATTGAATCATTATACGAGTATATCCATAATTAGATTAGTAGTCAGATTTACTAACAATTATTAAATCTCTATAAATTTTTCACAAAAAATATTGGTGATACTATAACTTCGCGTATTTATTACATTTCCATCAAACGTGAATAAATAATTTATAAATAATTATAAATATTCTTCACAAGAAGTATAAGAGTGTTTTTTTTTAAGTTTGAAAGTCGAAGACAATAGGAAATATCCGCGCAAAAGAAGCATAATTCGAACATGTCGCGATGAGCGACGCAGTAAACAGTCGTCATAATTAGTAGAATATCGTTACGGCGATTACGGCGAGTTACATATGTCACGCGGCGTAAAATCCGTTGGCGCGCATCGTAAAAGACGCGCGCGCGGCGCTCCTCCGTCGCTTGCGACGACGAGCGGCTTATGTAGAGCACAGCCGGTGGAATAAAGACGACGAGGCTAGGCTCGTAAAATAATTTAACCCACTTTAAGAAGAAAATTAACGGAATGGCGAAAGTCTTTAAGAGATCCTCCGCCGCCGCCGCCACTCTCTGCACCCCCTCCTCCTCCCTCGCGGAGGTGCAACAGCCCGCGCTCCGGCGTCTTTCTCTTATTCATTGAGCAGCGGAGCCCCACCACCGCCGCCACTTTCTTCATTGACTCTTTCTTTCCACTACGAGCCCGTCGTAGTAACCGACTACGGCACACTCTTTCTCTCCTTCCCGCGCGCGGCTTCTTCGGCGCGCCGCACCGCCGGAGGAGTTTTCGCCCTCTCGCTTGTGTTTTTTCTTTTTTTTTTGCTCTAATTATGAATGAAAACGACGTCTTGCCGGTGTGCGAGCGAGAGGGAGAGAGGAGGTGTGGTTTTTTTTTCTTGTCGGCTTTTTCATCTCCCGCGCGAAAGAGGAGCGTCAACTAGTAGTTTAAGTTTTCCCACTTTGCCCAGATAACTCTTTGCACTTGCCACTTTTTTTTCTCTTTGTTCCCTTACTCTTTTTTTTTACGGGCGATTTCGCTTTCGGTGTTATTTCTTAAGCTTTGCCTTCATTTTCCACGCGACGATCACCTACATTTTAGACGTACTCGGAGTTTTCTTAAATTTTGACGGCTGCTGTAATTGCGTGGTTGAATGTTCGTTGAGAAAATATTTCATTTAAGTTTTCTTTTAGAAAAACAATAAATCAGTTTTACTATTTTCAATAAAAATAATAAATAGAATGTTAAGATTAATTTTGCGAATTTTAATTTCTAAATTACTTTAGCCAATTTTTTGTAAAGTTAACTTTTCACTTTTTTTAGCAACTTTTTATGATTCAGTAAATAAAAGATTTTAAGGTCAGCGATCAATTTTATACAGATATTTTTATATTCAATAATAAAAACATATCTTATCAAACTTACTTAAATATATACTTGAATAGACTCTATTCCTTAAGAAAAAAATAAATAAATAGCGAGTACTAAAGGCAAGTAAACTAATTGAAATGTATAATTGCCGTGTAAATAAAAGATTTTATGATCAGCATTCAATTTTATAAAAACATTTTTATATCAGCAATCAAAAAATATTCTATCAAACATGTTTACATTTAAAGTGAAACGAATATACTGAAATCGACTCTATTGCTTTACGAAAAAGAATAAATAGGATGTACTTAAGTCAAGCAAACTAATTGAAATGTATATTTGCCGTAAACAGGGTGTGATAGAAAACACGATTAAGAAGAGGCAGTGATTTCACGAAGCGCGACGTCCCTACATAATCTCCAATCCGTCGATTCGCGTTAGAAGCTTCCGCTGTGCGAAAAAAAAAGCGACATGAATTCTTCTCGTGATATAAAAGGAGAGGGCATCGCAAGAAACGAGATTAGCCGCTTCGACGATCAAGCGACCGATGCCGAGCGTATAATGCAACAGGAGGGGGAGGCGGGTGGAAAAATAAATATTTCAAGAGAGTGGCGCGCTTTTCGCGGGTAACGATTAGTGCCCGGTTTGCGCGAGGGCGAGTGACTGCGCTATTTGAAACTTTCACGGTTAAAGTTTTACCGAGTCTTGGGGGGATCCCTCGGCGTCTTTCTCGAGCTGGCGGCTGATGGCGCGGTCCAGAGTTTCGCCTCTTAATGGGAGCCAACATTCGACTCTCCCGAAATCTCGCGGATGTGTGATTAAGCCGTGATTTTAATTGCTATTCCACGTCTGCACTCTTATTACGTCATTTGCGTTTCTGTAATACTTCGGCGTGACGGCTGATCTGCAGATTCCGTTGGCCCTACCGTGTATAATACGAGACGACGATGTGTAATTTATTACAATGGTGAGGCGAGTTGAACAGTTTTTAATTAAAAGTATAAATAAATGCAAATATTTTGATTGATTTTTTCAAGCTCCATCGCACGATCTTTCTGCAATGAGATGAAATTGTTGATTGTAAAAAATGGAGAAGTATTCAATAAACTCCTTTCAACAGAAGTAAAGTATACATTTCTAAAACGAAATCTTATAACCTTTGTATTTGCATGAAATTGAAAGGAGAAAAAACGCGAAACGCAATATATTTATAGTTCTTCCCAACGAAACGTTGATAAAAGGCATAAAATTTGGCAAGCATCAAGCCGGGCAAAGTTCGCGATACTCGTAGACAGGGAAAAAAAAGGGAAAGAAAAAACAGAGAGGATTAAGAAAAGAAGCCCGGGCCACCCCTTGACGATTTAAAAACACTATAAAATCGCTAGGGAAGTGCTCCATCTCGCTCCCCGAAGTCTCCTCCTCCTCTTGCCGGGGACTAACGCGCGCTGCGGGGGGGTCGATGGCGGAAGAGGGGTGTCGAGGGGGTGGCTGGCGTGTGCAGGCTTCGGCGGTTTTCAATTTTCGATGATTCCACCGAATTCGGTAACAGCGTCAGGCTCTCCCTCGACACAGAGGCGGCGGCTGCCTCCCGAGCCTCGGACCGAAAGTACGGCAGATAGAGCGCTCGGGGAAAGGCGGCGGGGGGAGGGGAGGCGGTTGGCGGCGCGGAGGGGGGGCTTGCGGAAAGAGCCAGCACTCCTGTCCCGTGGGCGAGTGCGAGCGGTTACACGCGCACCCTGGTCGGGGGAGGCGGCAGGGGGGTAGCGCGCCCAAGATAGCGTGTGTGGGAGTGGGCGTGGCCACGTGGGTGGCCGCTGGCCAATCAGCTGCCGGGGCCGCCGGCCACCCCCAACCCGCCGCACCAGCGTCCACATCCCCCCCGACATACATATTGATCTCGTGGTCCTCGACCGAGCCGCACACACGCAAGCGCGCGCAACCGTAGCTACGCAACCCCCAGGCTTTTCTTCTCTCGCGCGCGCAACCCTCCCCCTCCCCGGCCGCGGCGCCCCTGCTTTTGGCCCACACCCCCTCCCTGCCCCCTCAGCCCCCGTGCATGACCTGACCGCTCGATGCTGCTCCGTCTATGGTCTGCCATTTTATCACCTCTCCTCCCTCTCTATATATGCGTATAAACCTTCCCGATTTTTGCACTCGATCGGAGCATTCTGAGAGTGCTCGGAAGTGCTTCTGACTCTCGTCCCTAAAAACGAATTTCGCGAGAGCTGTTGTGCCCTTTTTAAGGCGCCGCTCTCAAGCCGCCCGCGATCTTCTTATGTAAATCGAATGAGAGGCGAATGTAAAGGGGAGTCTCGCTTATGCTTAAAGAAGAAAAAAGGCAAATAATAATTTCCCATTTGCATGGGAAAATATATAACCGCGGAGCCGCATAAAATCAAAAGCTCAAAATAAAAAAAAATATTTACACGAGAAACTGGGTGTTTTGCATTAAGCGTAAGGAAAAAAGTATCCGTAGGCAGAGCCGGAAAACAATGGACGCGACTCCCCGCGCGAGTATCGCGTTTCACCACGGCTATGTAACAAACAACGAGCAAATTGGCGCGAGTCCGTGACGCCGAGTAAAAGGAGAGTCGCGCGCCGTCCGAAAGGGACGAATGGCGAATCCGTGAAACGACAAAGAGGCCGAAACAATGGACGAAAAATCAAGACGAAGAGACAAAAGCCAGCCGTTCGAATCCGCGACTCTACCTACCCTTTGTCTCGCGACCTGCGTGCGCGTTCGGTCCGGCGGATCGAGTCTCATTTTTTTTTTAACCGAACCCTTGTACCCCCCGCGACTCGCTTGAATCAAGCGTCTTCTCCGGACCTGATCCTCGGCTCTCCTTTTGTTCGTGCCTTTTTTTTTCATGCGCCAGCAACTCCGACCCCGAGACGCTCGAGGAGCAACGAAACGCCTTTATTGCGCGCGTCGACGTGCCGAAGTTTGCGGTAGGTCCCGATCGGGCAGGTGGAGCCTTAAATCAGTGTTCACCCGGTGTTATTGGTCCCAGGTGTTTATTTTAAGAACTGAGGATTGAATTTTGAGATTCTTTAAAATGTACTTCGTCATTATGAATTTAGCAAATTTCAGTATTCCGATAAATGAGCCATTCGTTACGGAGTCGCCCTATAAGTGATTACTAGGCGTGAAAAATAAAAGGTACGCAACGCTTTGAGAGGAGCGTTCGATTGATGAAGCGTAATGGGACTTGAAATCCGCAGGACTAAAAGGCGACGATGAAGAACTGGAGATTGCAGGAGTCGTGAATTAATCCGCGTGAAGTAGATATGCAAATATTTTTCCGGTGCGTCTTGCTCGTTTCGTCTGCCGGAGGAGGCGGAGGAGAAGGAAGGGGAGGGGGTAGGGGGAGAAGGAGAGTCGACGTCGGCGAAAGAATGAACGGAGGGGCTCGGAAGTGCTTCGCGAGCACTCGGTAATTTATGAGATAACGAGCGACGGAGACCGACTCGCGGCAGGCAAAGGGGTGAGAGGCGGAGGAACTTGGAAAAGCTCGCTGGAAGAGGGGGAGGGGGTAAGGGAGGGGGCGACTGTACGCGTAAAATTCTTTGGAGAAACTTTGAACTCTTTTCTCATTTTCCGCGTACTTGAATTATTCAGGAGACTCTTCTCGCTTTTGTTTCTAGGCCAGGGTCACAACGTGCAATGAACTTTTTTACCCTCTCGCTCGCACCCCCTTACTCGGCTTGTTTTTCTCTCCTCGTAGATTCATTTAGACGTCGTTAGAGGTCTTTGACCTAGACTTCATCGTTAGAGGGTTAAATCAATTTGCTTCTTTTAGACTTTGCAACTATACCGGTGAAAACTTTTCCCGTCAATTAGTGCATCTTCATGACTGTGTTATTATGGATCTTAATTATATGCGAAACGCGTTCTTTGTTGATATTAATATTTAATTAGGTGAAGTGAAGTATCAAAACAAACTTTATTATTTTCAAATTAAATTTAATTTAATTTTTAAGTCTATAGATTGTTAATAATAGTGTTCCGAGGGGAAATGTCACTTTTAACGTACAGGGGCAGACAAAACCATGAAAAGTGGAGAAAGTTTAATTTTCTTTCACCCCTGTTCCTTAAAAATGATAATATTTGTGCGTACTCACAATCTTAAAAACTTTAAGACAGGAAAATGAAATTTCCTTTGATGCAGCAATGATTAACTTGGTTTCGCTAGCTTGAATAGCGTTAGTTTTCTAATCCTTTTTGAAATTCACATTTTTCCAAAAATGAAACACAAGATTAAATAGTCGGGAGCTAATAGTTTCTAAATATTCACGAAGTTGAATTATATTCTAAATAAACATCCCTCGCATTATTTTTTGCCGAAGTAAATTTACAAAGTAGGTATACTTTCCGTAAACACACGAACCGGAATAAGCAGGAAGCCCGGCAAGTAGCTCGCGCTCACGTACGAGACTATAAAAAATCTATTAGAAAACCCGGCGCGCATGGAGAAGTATATACGTATATATATGTACCTGTCGTAAACTGTAGCGTCCTCAGATTAACGATGGAGAGTGTAAAACTGCAGTTGCTTTGGAAATCCGTGCGTTGTTGTGGGAAACGACAAGGAGGCCTCGCCTCACCAGCCTCTCCTCTTACCCCTTTTATAAACTGATTTATAGCGCGAGGCTCGGGGGCCCTTTTGTCGCGTCGCTCACGGGGCCTTGGCGGCTCTCTCAAGACGCGAATCCGCGCTGCTCCCCAGCATCACGAGTCCCCGGAATCGAAGAGCGCCAAAGGGTTGCCGAGCTTCCGCCTCGCTCATTTTTCTCCTTCCTCCTCGGGCGGCAACAAAAGAAGGCCTTATCTCGAATTTCGCCTGTCGCCCCTTTTCGGCCCTTTTTCCAGCGCGATATTAGGAGGATACGTGCGCGGATCCCTTCCTCCGCTCCCATTAGCCCGGCTGACAGGTAGACTCACGTGGCTCTTTCATCCCTCGGGAGGTCTATCCGGCGAACGGATCGCTTTCCCGATCTAATCAATTCACCGTGGCAGCTCACCGCCGCTGGACCCGGCGGGCTCCTTTTGTTGCTCGCCTCGCCTCGTATTAGGATTATGTGATTTATGTCTTACGTGCGCTGCCTTCATAAATATTTTATTTCTCCCTCGCGGTGCCCGTGGCAAATATGTAAATTATTAATATATTATATCTTTACACTCACAAAAATAGATTCTTAGCTTTAGTAGACCAATCCGCTTAAACATTAACTGCTTAATTTTGAATATTAATTTTTAATATGTCTTTAGGTCTCAATAAGTTTACTAGAAGAATAAAATCCGCTGAATTTTATCATAAATATGTTAATTATTAGTATTTTGCTGCTTATTAGAGACTTTTAATTTATTCAATTCTCTTGACACTGAGAGAACTGTTTTGGAAAAATTACTATGCTGTTTGGGAGCGGAGCCAGAGAGTGCATTTAGTGAAAAATTACCATTCTGTATTATAAATTTTACTAAAATTCTAGTAATATGTATCTACAATTCTAGTAAATATTACTAGAGTTCTAGTAAAATTTATAATACAGAATAGTAATTTTTTCATTAAATGCAGCCTGGGGCTTCGCTCCCAGACTGGATAGTAACTTTTCCAAAACAGTTCTCTCAGTGTACTTTTTATGATATTAAATGACAACTAATGGTTAACGATTCAATTTAGAATTTATCATGCAGTCCATTTATTCCAAGAAGAAAATCTACGTATTCGAAGATGAATTCCTTTATGTTATAGCATATTAGTCGTAAACGATGGTCCGCTTATCAACGTCATAAATACGTTTAACTCTATAACAATTAGATTTTCAGAGGGTTTTTTCACGAGTTAGATTAAATTTTTGTGAGTGTACTAGAGTGTACATACTTTTACTTTATATATATTCCATTATCTTAATTCAAGTTTTTCTATTATCTCTACGCAAAGGACCTTCTTGAAATTTAAATGAATTTTACACTTTAATTAAATAATTGCCAACCCCTTTAGCTAAATAAATGATTAAACCGCGTGGCAGGTCGTTATCTATAAACCATGTTTTCCGCTTAAAAAATTTCGTTTGACGGGCAAACGGTAAATCAACAAGGCTCGTTGGAATAATCAGCTATTCAAGCCGTGTCTGCGCCATTATGTTCGCCGCCGTGAAAGAAGGAGCTAGAAAGGCTATTGGAAAATTGTTTAGCGCGCGCGCGAGCGTCGGCAGCGGAAGTTCAATCGGAGGACTGCCGGCGGCGTCTCGGCCGGAATTCGAATATCAGTTATTGATGGCGGCTTCGCAAAGAGAATAGTCGGGCGCACCCCGAGAGTGGCGCTCGGGGTTCGCCTCGGGGCATCGAAAGAACTGTGCGCCGCGCGAATAAAACGGATTTCGAGGAGAGAGAGAGAGACGCGCGCATGGAGATTACGCACGCTTAATTGGAGTCCCGCGAAGACGACAGCTGTCTCCTCGCGTCTCCACTCCCGTGTCCTCCCGTCCACCCCGTCTTGCCTCCCCCCCTTATACTGCGCTATTGACTTTCCGCCTTTCCGCCCTTCTTTTCCTCAGACACTGACTGCTCTTCGAGCTGCTCCAAATACTTGACATTTTCTTCACCGGCGCGCTCGAGTTGCACCCCTCACGGAGCTTCGACAGTTAGTTATTTTAAAATGCTCGCGTGCAGGTAGCTAATAAACGTTTTCGGACGGTTATTGCAATTTTAACCCTTTGATCTAGATCGGAGCTGCGTGAATATACCTATAGCTTTTCAAGAAAGTCTTATCTTTTCAGAAAGAAATATATGAAAATAACGAGGACACAAATTGACAGACGCTGCAAAATTTATTACAAGATTATATTTCGAATAAAATATTTCACTAGTAAAACCAATCGAGAAAAGTAAAGAAAAATTCAATTGATTTTCATGTCAAATGCTTTTATTAATTTTTAACAGCAAGAGATCGGAATCAATCTAATTATTACTAACAAGTAGTTTGTTTTTTACTTTTTTTTTTGTCGAATGAATCACGTAATAATAAAATGTTTTTATTGCGATAGTAAATGAATTTTTTTCCTTTGTTCGATGATTTCATATATTTTTTATCAAATTTTTTGATACTGGACGATGATTGAAGGGTTTAGAGCCTATGAGACACTGTTTTTCCTCCCAATCGAAAGCATATAGGATTTCGTTGGAAAGCAATATATTCGACTCCCATTGTAAACTCTCCATCGAATCGACGATGGGAGTAGCGTTAAGCAGGGGCACAATGACGGGCTCGCGCTCGCGCAGCGCATCAATCTTCGCCCTTGCGAAAAAAAAACGCATAACAACAAGCCGAAAAGCCGTGAATACGGCGGAAATACACGGCGCATGACTCGTCGTGCCGGGGGTGGCTCAATGAAAAAAAAAAAAAGAATCGCGGGCCGAACAAATTGCGCGGCTCGCGCATAAAAATCGTACGCATGCCTCGTCCGCGCGCATATGGCGAGCGAGCGTATCTGCCTAGTTAGCGCGTGAATACATAAACGCTCGCGCGTGCATATGTTCGACACAAGTCACGGTGCTACGGGATCAAAAAAAAAAAAAAAGAAAAAGAAAGAAAGAGTGCCCGCGCGTCGAGAGAAAGGGAGGGACGGGATGAGACAGGTCGGTCCCAGCATCCCATTGAGCCGGATGAATGGACCATCTCGCTTCGTTAACCAGTCTGTCGCATTTTTTCAGAGCGAGCCCATATCGCCGCGCGCCCGGGAAAAATCCCAACCCCTTCCTTCTCTCTCTCTCTCTCTTTCTCTCTCTCCTTTTTTTACTGCAATTTGAATACATTGTGCGGGGTCGCGCGAGACGAACGCGAGCACGCGGCATACATATGTATGTGCGTGAGCCGAGGCTCGGCGCCTTTCTGTATACCTGGGACGCGCGAGTCGCTCCCTTTTTCCGCGCCTCTCTCTCCACCCTACTGCGCGCCCGCCGAGCATCCCGCAGGGCTCCGCACATTTTCGGCGCGACCTCGTCGTTTTTGTGTTTAGAGCCTGTGGCTTGACCGACTTTTTTCATTATCGCGCGGAGCCGAGTCTGCCTGCCAAGTATTATATAGAGGTGTGTACGAGAGCGAGTCGCTCTCGTTTCGTTCGCCGTATCGGATGTTTCAGCCCGCACAATGGGCCTGATTTTTGATTTATACGAATCTGAGGCAGCGGCTGGAGCAGAGTTTCGCTGCGTGAAAATTATAAATTCATGATCGCACGAAATTCTTGCGTAACGCGCGACGCGAGTGCGCGAAAAAAAAGGGACGGCAGTCCCCCTATCGGCTTGTCTTTTATTCCTCTTTGATGTATGCTCGAACGATCTCTCAGTCTTGATTTGGGAAGGGGACTCGTGTATTCTAGCGAATTTTTGTACGGACGAGTGGTATCTTCGAAAATATTAAAAAAATGCATAACTTGTATTATTCGTACGTAAAAAAAAATAGTCGCTTCTGAAGTAAGCGAACATTTTTCTCTTGTTCAAATTTAGTTGTACGGTCGACTAGTATCTTCGAAAATATTAAAAAAATGCATAACTTGTATTATTCGTACGTAAAAAAAAAATAGTCGCTTCTGAAGTAAGCGAACATTTTTCTCTTGTTCAAATTTAGACAGGCACGTAGTTTAATAACAATTAAATTGTTAGAATCGCGGCGGGAATTGTTTCCCTAAAATTCGATTTGTACCGCGGAGGAATTTAATTCGAGGGAGAAATACCTGCAAAATACGCGAGGAAAGTGAAAAAATTATTATGAATTTTGCGCAGTGAAAAAGAAGCAAAATGTGAGTGGAGCGAGAAAATGTAAAAAACATGTATACCTCCGTGCACCGCAACTTTTTTAAAATGAGAGTTAAATCCAGAGATTGAGCGAAGAGGGAAAAGAAAACAGTGAAGTGCGCTCGCATTTAAATGCGCCGAACTGGGTCAAATTTCGCACTCAATGGGCCAGGAATTTAGCCCGACGCTGGGCGCGCGGCACAAAAGTCGAATTTCCCGGCCGAAGCCGCTCGGATATGAATTTACATAATAAAATCGCGCGCGCCGCTGAAGATTTTCATGAATGACTTTCCTCCCCCCGGCCGCTGGCGTAACGACGCAGGCGCGCTCGCGGCACAGTTTTTCCTTTTATAAAAGGCGGGCGGGCGGCGGAAGTTCGCGGAGCCTTTTAAAAGAGGAACAAAAGAACGCGAGCACGCGCCGCGTCTTAAATGAACCCGCTACTTGTTGCTTAAAGGGGCGGCGAGGGTGAGAGGCGGGAGAAAGTTAAGGAGTCGACGAGAAAGAGAGGAGCAAAAAAAGAAGGAAGGACGACGGCGACGACGAGCCCGAGAGAGGCGAGAAAACTGTTTCTCCTTTGTTTTCACGGCGAGTCTCGCAAGCGCGCGGCGCGCAAGGAAATCGCAATTAAAAATGTAGTTCAAGGCTGACGCCTCGAGGGACTCTCTTTCTCTCTTCTTTCCCTCCCTCTCTCTCTCTCTCTCTCCTCGAGTTTACTTTTACTTTATGAAGCCGGCGAGAGCTACGATGCTTTTTCTCGCGCCTTCGCTCCCTCTTCTTTCTCTCTCTCCTCTCGGCAAACTTCCGCCTCCTTTTACACTTCCTACGTCGCGATCCTGACCTAAATATTCTTATTGCGACCTTGGGAGGAAGCCTGCCGTGAGATTTCCACGAGAACTTGTACTACCCCTCTTCCCCTCACTCCTCTGCTCCTACCTTCTTTTTTAACTTGAGGAAAACTCGAGCCTCGTTGATTCAGCGGATTATGGGTACATTGACTTCGACGAGTGCAGTTATATAGTCCCCCGCCTCATCCTGGAGCTTATATCCAAATCTCGCTACTTATTGGATTGCTTGCTCAATTGATGAACTTACTTTTTTTTTCATTTACTAGGAATCTTGATCATTTTTTTTTCACTTTTCTGGAAATAAAGTTGTTTGAAAATTCTACTAACCCGTAAGAGGAGCTATAGCTTCGGATCAGCGATTTACATAATTTGAAAAATTTGATTTGGTAGTTAAGCATAATTTCCGGCAATCGAGAGATTTTAAATAGTATGCCCACATCTATTCACAAACAAAGTATTGAAAACAATTATTATTTTTTATTATTATTTCATTATTCACACGAGTGCAGAAATCACTGCTGACACAAGCGTCGAACAATATTTTGTGCAACGAGGGTGTAAACAGCTGATTTATAGAATGTAGGAATGCACAACAATAAACATTTACTTCAATAGTACCTGTTAAATATTTTTAATTAAGTAATTAATTTACACGGAGAAAAGTGTTACTAAAAATTACTATATTTTTTAGCAATTGGATGACACACTTGTAATATGAGAAAAATTATTATGTTTTATTCTAAAATTTAATATCATTTTAGTAAAAATTAGTAAATATTTGTTTAATTTTTATTATGCATATTGTAAACTTTAAAATAAAATATGCTAATTTTACACATTACAAGTATCTCCTTCCATTGCTAAAAAACATAGTAATTTTTAGTATAACATTTTTCTCCGTCTATAGTCGCAGAAAAATATTTAACAAGTACTATTGGAAGTGAATATATTTACTGAAAATGGACCAAATTGGTCTTTTACTGTGCGTAAAAATGCTTCACGCACTGCGCTATACACGGATTCGCATAAAACAATGTTATTCAAATATAAAATCTGGACGCGCGACCCTCCCCCGGCAAGTTTAGCACAAATTAAACTGGAAATTATTTTGCATAACTCAATTTATAGAAAGGTATCAACTCATTTTCTCTTTTACTTATCTTTCTAAAAATGATCGTTTCGGTTAAAAGATATCCGCGTATACCTGCTGCAGTGGGTCTGTCACATCTCGTCTGGGTATCCGAATCAGTGGCTTCATCGGAGACGCGACTCGCAATCCGTCGGCAAGCACCGTGCGCGCACTCGAGAATTGGCTTTCGCATTTTCGACCTGATCCCCGTGCCAGAGGCTGTCTCCCTCGCTCGTTCGTTCAGTCAATTCAGATCGGGCGTCCCCCTTCGGCGCAGGTATATACGCAGTATTGGCTGCGTATTGACGTTTTCGAGGGAAGAGAGACTTTACCTGGCGCATCTCGCGCACCCCTTTTTTCAGCCGTGAGAGCGCGATTTTTTTTTACCGAAAGTAGGAGGGGAGACCCCCTACCCGTGCTTTCGCTCTCACTCCGAGCTCTCACCTGTGCCCGCTTTCGGGGATTACGTTTGTACGCGGGAAAGGAGAAAGGGAGCGCAGATATCCGGGCTACAATGAGGAAAACAACATTATTGGCTTTTCAAAGTGGTATTTACCGAAAATAAGCAATCCGACGGGGGATAATGCCGGAGGAGTCCCGTTGACACTTATATGTTTGCAGCGATTTAGAGGAGCGCTCATCTTTTTTTTTCTTTAATAGGCAATTTTGTAGACGGAGCACTCGTTAATTTTTTTTTTGTTTTTTTTTTACATTATATTTTATGAATATTTATCGTTCTGTTAAATTTTTATATCGGATTATTCTTTACTACAAAAACGTTCGTGTACTGATAAAATAAAACACTAAAACTAAGGTATGTGATCACAAGTTTAACTATAAGTTGATTAAATGTTAGACAAACTATCGTATTCTATGATGAATTACTGGTTAATTTCCAGGCAGAATGCAATGGGTAAACTGTTGGTCGACAAAATTTTTATCAATAGATTTTTAAACCTACTGGCGTACAAGAAACTAAAAATTATTAACAATAATTCACAACGCATAATAAAATACTTTACTCCCACAAGAAATACAATTAACTCTACAAAGAAAGTTAAATGAACGTTGAATTAAACCAGATTTTTATTACCTGTTCACTTGATTCACTGCGGAGTCTTCCCACCCCAAAATTTCACATAATAAAATTGGCTCTTTTGTTCGCTCAAGACTCGCAAGATGCTTTGAGGTCATAGGCTTGATTTTGAGCTTCCGCCTCGGCATTGCGCTTTTCCGCCTCGATCGCCTCATATTTTCGAGGGGCTCTCTTTTGCCCGTCGTCTCTCCCCCCTTCAGGCCGCCTTTGCTCTCCTCCGAAGGAGAAAAGAAAGAAATTGTGACAATCGGCGCCGGAGCATCCGAGGAATAAATTGAATCTCGCGCGTAGGTCTTTGCCTCCCTCGCGCGCAGGAGAGGAAGGATCATCCCGGGAGCGCGCGAATCGTAAAAGAAAATGGGACGGAGAGGCTGAGGAGAAATGCGGAGGGTGTATCAGCCGAATGGAAAACAGAAGGACGAATCCCATCAGCCGGTCCATGAATTTTTCACTGTGCGATATTTGTCGTTATCCCCGGCGCGTGAGTCTAAAAAACAATGGCGAGTCGCGTACTCTTGCAGCTCGCAACGATACTTTTATTCCGGGCGACGAGCGAATCGCTTATACTCGAGGAAAAAACTAATTTTATTCAGAACTTGCTACATTTTTTTCTCAACACATGTTTCTTTACTTCCCACTCGAATTTCTGCAGCTATAAGAACAATCGACGAATGAAATTTTATTCTCGTCGGCTCGTCTGGAAACATGTGCCCTGACGTTATTCGAAAAGGTGCAATTTTTTTGTTTACTATTTTAACTACTGAAAATCAGAAGAAGCGTTGGATGCGTTTTTTATTTTTTTGGTGTCTTTAAAGTAAAAGTTTCTACATTTTTTTTAACACATCTTTTTTTATTTCCCACTTAAACTTCTGCAGTTATAAGAACAATCGACGAATGAAATTTTATTCTAGTCGGCTCGTTTGGAAACATGTGCCTTGACGTTATTCGAAAAGATGCAGTCTTTTTGTTTACCATTTTAACTATTCTAAATCAGAAGAAGCATTGGATTCGTTTTCATTTTTTAGCTGTCTTTACGTCTGGGAATTTGGGCCGACGCTTGTGAACGCACTTGACGCAATTAAAATGAGACAGAGTTAGAGGGAAGGTACAATCAGTGGGTCTAATCGCGCCGGAATTTGAGGAGTCTCGGAATGTCGAAGCGGAATAATCAGCAGTTGGGCAAGGTGCAGCGTCGTTCGTTCGTTAAAGGCTGGATCCGGTGAATTAACGGTTCGGAAGGCTGACATTTCGCTGAGGAACCGAAGATGAAGTGCAGGCGGTGTACGTCGGCAGACTCTCTCTCCGGGGCGAGGTGGCGTTCCTCCGAAGGCTCGTGCTGATGCTGCGCAGGCTCATGCACGTAGAAGGAGAGTTCGAGTAGAGCAATAGTTTTACCCGAGTTTACCCCTCGGAACATCATCTCCTGCAGCCCTCTCGCTCTTTCTTGTTTTCTCATCCCTCAAAAGTGCCTCCAGAGCAGCGCGCCGGTGATCCAGAAGAAAGAGGATGGCAAGCAAATGGAGCCCAGGACGAGGAACCGGAGGAAGGAAACAAGGAGGTGCAGAGGGAGCGAAGTTCGCGCAGCAAAGGCAAGTTCGTGGTTCGCGAGTGAGCCAGCCGGGGGATGGGTTCGGGGCCGAGCGAGGGAGCGAGAGAGAGAGGACGCGCCTTCATTTGTTTCAAAGAGTACGCGCGGCGGGTGGGTGGTTACGTCACGCGCGGGTCGTCATGGCAACCCCTCCCTCCGGCTGGGCAAGAGGGGATTTCCTATGTTGTCGGTTTAAGGACCAGAGGAGGACCCCGCGCGTGTCCTCCCTTCACTCCCACCCCCGCCCGCGTCTTCGGTTTTCCTCCCTCGCGTTGTATGGCTCGCTCGCTCCCGGAGCTTTCCTCTATGTGCCGCGAGGCGAGGCTTTCCTTGCTTATGGCTTTTCACTGTGCGCTGGATATGCAGGACAACGGTTCGACTGAGCGGAATTTATTAGTTCCTCCTTCTTTGATCCCGGCGAGCCTCTTTTCTTCCCCCGGGCTCAGATGGATAAAGGAAGTGCTCGCTCGCTTCCGTGCGTGTCAGAATCGAATGACAATACTCATTTTTCCAAATTCAGCCGATTTTTTTCTTATCATATCACTTTATTTTACTGCGAATATTACGACCCTTGTATTTTTCTTATGCGTCGCTTGAAAATCGTGGTTTCTCGTTAAACATAGTGAAAGCAGCATGGCAATATTTATAAACTATCTATTTTTATCACATGGTGCGTAGATTATTACATCATTCTTGAATATGTTAAATGGTTCGTCTAGAATGTAGCCTAAACATGGAAACCATAATTCAGCGCCGAGAGAAAAAACTTGATAAAAATTGCTATTGTGATTAGACAATGAGTGACAGTATTGATCAGCCAGTAAAAGTAGCCATTAGTGATACTCAAAACATCAATTTTTATTATTAAAATAGTAATTTTTGTAATTTTCGTACTAAAATAAATAATTCTCGCCTGTTACGACTGTCACTCCTTTCTTAACCACAATAGTAGTTTTTATTAAGTCCTTTCTCTCAGTGTGTGCAACAAAATTTTGATTAAAAATATTTAAATACATAAATTTTTTATTTTCCCTTGTGTTAGTTATTTCTTGTCTGCTCGGCTCTTCAAACATTTCGGCGTGTCCCATTCAGAACGAAATAGTCAAAGTCCATATGAACAAAAAAAGTATTGATATTCCCGACGGCGGTTACGCAAAACGTCGCCGATGAAAAAGTAACTCTTGTACGCCGAGAGTGAAACGCCATAAGGATCCAGCAAGGATAAAAAATGCCAAGACTTTAGGGAGAGAAGTAGCTCACGGTACGTATAACAAGCTCGCGCAAAAGGCGAAACTTCCCTTCGCCGATGTTTGCTGATACTCGGGGGCAGACTTTCATTCGCCGTCTCGCTGTATATCCGCGTAAAGGAAAGTTCGTTGGGCGCGCGGGAAGCAGCGCCGCAGCCCGCGAAACCTTCATTTTCGCCGCGGCGTATATACGCGGGCTTTACTTCGCACTCGTCGGCGCGGCGCGCTTTTCGAGAGGATATTTCGTAGCCCCGGGGCAACGCTCACGAGGCGCCGTACAGAGGAAGATCCGCCGCTCCCCCGGGTCGACTGCAACGAGCGTCTTTCAACTTCCTCCTTGTGACGCTCGCCGTCTCTCTCGCGCCTTACATCCCACGCGGTTTCTTCTCCTCTCCACTCGCGGCTTGCATTTTTATTTAGTCCGAGGTAATATTTGCTTTGACGCTCGCGCTTTTCGGCTGCAGCGCCAAACAGCGGACTCTTATTATTCAAATTGCCAATGGGTCGCAGCGACTAGTCTAATCCTACACTCACAAAAATTTAATCTAACTGGTAGAAGAATCTACTAAATAGCACTGGAAAATCTACTTATTATAGAGTTAAATGTGACTAAGCTGACCATCGTTTACGATTAATTTACTAAAACCTAAAAGAATTCATCTTCGAATAAGTAGAGTGTCGTCTTGAAATAAATGGATGTATTTATTTGTGCGTATTTTTTGTCATTTAGTATTGTAAGAACTAAAAAGAATTGAATAAATGAAAAAGTCTCTAATAAGCAGAAAATTACTAACAGTTAATATATTTATGATAAAACTCAGCGGATTCTATTCTTCTAGTAAACTTACTGAGAATTATATTAAAACAGGCATATCCTTCAATTTATGAAATTTATTTTAAAATTAAGTAGATAATGTTTAAGTGGATTGGTCTACTAAGACTAGGAATCTATTTTTGTGAGTGTACTCGGAAGAATATCCCTTTTATTTTCTAAATAATTTATATACTCGTTTATTTATTAAATGGACTGGCAGAGTTGTTTATCTTTTTCTAATTGATAAATTCAAGAATTTAGAACGCGTACTTTATATTTGTAAATTCCGTCGATTGCAGTCACTTTTTTACGTTCACTTTAGACCTGGTGAAATGAAATTTTATTCAAAATTGGATTTTCTCCGCGACGTTTATTTTTTTAACGCGAAGCCCGCGATATTTTTCTTGCGGAAACTGCTTTGAGGCAAATTGCGCTGAGCTTAAAGAAAAATAGCTCAATCCCGGGACAGTGTCGGTGCTGTTTGTCGTTGTTTTCTCCCTCCGCGCGAGTCTTCGAAATTAATTTGCAGATACCTTAGGCAAGCCTAAGGCTACGAGGAGACACCCTATTTCTGCTCTCTCGCAGTCAAAAAGGACTACCTTGCGAAGCAGTTAGAAACTCCCTTTTCCGCCCGATATAGCAGCGCACTCGAGCCACCGCGCCTTCGCCTCCTTCACCTTCTACACATACATACACACCTACATATTTCTCTTTTTTATCTTTTTCCGTCCTTTTCTTTATTCTCGTTACTCCGCAGAATTTTTCTCTCGCCAACGAGTTAAAAAAAAAAAATATCATTGGTCTCTTATAGTCGCGCATTGCGCGTCCCTTCAGTCGCGGTAGTACCGTTTGCTATAGGCAGTAATATCCTTGTAATTTAAGAGGTGACCGACAGAATATAACCCCACCTAAAATTCCCGCTATTTGCTGTACACTTTCCGCGAGTGAAAAGCACGTCGAGAGCAAGTGGCGGCATTACGAGTGGGAAATTGGATTTCTCGAACAGGGCCCAATTAGTAGGGCGAAAATTCTGCAGCATTCGATGTTCCGCGGGCGAACAGCAGCTCTCGCTCGAGATTTCTCCTCGGAGCCAGCGTCGAATGAAATTTCCATCGGGTCGAAAGTTCGGGGGGCGAGGCGCTCGTGGAATCGTGGCCCTCGGCAGCACGTAGACTCCCTCTCTCTCTCGCTCCGGCAGCTTGGCGAAATCCAAGATTCCCGCTCAAAGAGTCTCTCTGTCGGGAGCTCGCCGAGAGAGCGGCACGTAGAGGAGCCGGTCGTTCCCTCATCTCTCGAAGACGCTTGAGACGCACGGCTAAGACCCCAAAGGGTCGCTCCTCGGCGCGGCGCGCCCGAGACTTTGAATTGCTTGCCGGTGGCTTAGTGCTGCAGCAGACTCCGCGGAGCGAGTTGCCCGGGAGGTGGGGGAGGCGAAGCCCGCGCCAATTTGCGCCAATTTACGTACATACGGCAATGCCCCTTTAGAAATCCCCGGCGCGCCGCGCCCGTCGGCGGCCGGATGGCTACGTGTGCGCGCGCGGGCGCATTCACGCGGCAGAGCGAGATTCCAGTTATTCGCCCCCGAGCTTTCGCTCGTCCCGCGGCTTCGCTCTTTATTTCGCCGGATTTATTGTTCCACCTTCTCTTTATCGCCTATGCGTTCGCACGCGCGTAACGCGATACCGTGCTTTCGTGGACCCGCCGGAAATTCCTTTTGAGAGGGGACTTTTTCAGCCGAGTTGGCGGGAGACTCGCGGTAAAAAAATTTGCGGTGTACTCCTTCAAATATTTCGTCGTTGTAAATTGCTTTTACATTGCTCATCTTGCAATCGAGAATAGATTTTTTTATAGTAAACTAGGATAATAATATTTTTGCATATGCTTAATCAGTATTTTTGCCTAAGCTTAAAACAAATTTTCGGTATAGTCCTTCAAGTATTTCGTCGTTGTAAATTGCTTCTACATTGATCATCTTGCAATCGAGAATAGATTTTTTTATAGTAAACTAGGATAATAATATTTTGCATATGCTTAATCAGTATTTTTGCGTAAGCTTAAAAATAGTATATTACGTAACAAGGGAGGTAAAATAGAAATAGTTCCAGATCACACGTTTGTCAACCCAATTTACGTGCGATCTGGGACCATTTCTATTTTACCTCCTTTGTTACGTAATATACTATTGGTATAGTCCTTTAAGTATTTCGTCGTTGTAAATTGCTTTTACATTGCTCATCTTATAATCGATGTAAGAATAGATTTTTTTTAGTAACTAGGAGAATAGCGTTTTTGCATTTGCTTAATCAGTATTTTTGCGCACGATTAATGAGTATTTTAAGCCGACGTTGCATAAAACGTACGCATTCAATATTCGTATCGAGCATAATATTTTTAGAACGTGTCCTGAGAGTACAAATTTTTCTACTTTTATTATTGTGATTTATAGGCTGTATTCGTAAAGATGCAAGTCCGATAAAAATGTTTAAAAAGACCCACGAATTTTTTACTGATTTATCCGACACAGACACGTAATCACAGGTTTAATAAAGAATCGTACTCTATAAAATGTGCTAGATTAATTAACTATTAAAACGAGTGCTTTATTTGTTCTCAAGCAATCTGTAATCGGCAGCCACTGAAAGAAGGGGTCGCGCCTAAGCCCACCGGTAAATTTGCCTTTAAGCGTAGGTCAATCCGGGCGAATTAAACGGCCATTTGCCGCGAGGCCGCGACGCCGCGAGAGCGTGACCCAATGAAAAATGAGCGAAAACAGTCCTCTCCGGAAGGAGGCACGCACAACGTGACTTGACCCCAGGGGCTCGTCACGCGCGACTCCATAAATCAGCCTCGGCGCCGCCGCTCTCCGCGTGCCTCTCGAGTGGACGCGCCAGCACAGGGGCCGTTTATTTGGGGTAGGGCCCTTCCGGTGGCGCGCGTGCACACGGCCCCCGGCGATAAACCGGACCACTCGGTCAGTGAGCGCTCCGCTCCGAAAAACCGGATTCGCGATGACCTGGTGCTCTGCCCGGCGGCCGGTCACTCCTACTTGCCGCGCGACACGCGGCACGCGACGCCTCGGCGAACGCGTCGATGATTTATCGCTTTTGGAAGGTGGTCCGTATGGGGGGGATGAGCGCGAGCTCGCGGCATTGGCCGACAAATTTCTCAAACGCCCGGAGAGTCTCGTGACAAGCGGACCCGGGGCTCGTGGTCAACCTGCTGCGAGCCGGCGAGCTCGCTTGCGTTTTTCGCCAAGTGGACGGAAGCTGGTTTTCCGCACGCAAACATCGCACTCGCGTGTTATGAATTTGTAATGACTCGGCGGCTCACTGATTTATCGTGAAAATATGAGTTTCTATTGCTACAAGGGATTTTGATGACAGATTGCGGAAACATTTCAATTCACCTGATTTCATAATTCCTGTTTTAGTTACTCGTAAGAGTGGTACACCGAAAAGAAAAGTAGTTTTTAGTCTGCTAGACTAAGAAAAAAATCAAAATTGCTTTGCAAGATCAGTAAAATTAAGATTTCTTGAAGTATGGATCTTATTATAAAGAAAACTAGAATTTAGCAGTTCTGTATAAAGCAGATTAAAGTAGATATTCTTCTACAAAAATTTTGATTTGGCATTTCTGAGCAGATTCTACTGAAAATTCGAAAGTTGAATTATCTTCCAATTTCGCATTCAAATCTACTGCGTAAGAAGTAGAAGCTACATCACTTGAACAGAAACGTTCACGTCCATAAAAAAACATATAGGTCATAAAATAGGACATAACTATTTTAATTGTAATATACGATAAATTAAAAGTCAGTAGACTTCATGTACTTCTATCTCACATTTTAATCTGATACATAAATATTAAAATAATAAACTGTTCGCACTTCGCAATAATTTTCACACCAAAGAAATTAAAGATTTTTACTAAATTAATTTCAAAATTTATCAAATATTTTCTCAATCGCATATTTCTATGTAGAGTAAAATATTTGATTAACTTAAACTGTTATTAGTGTTGAATTAAATGATTACCGCGAATATCTACTTTCTAAACTTGAATTAGTGGAAATTCCACTAATCTTTTTAGTAATCAGATTTCCACTAATCAATTAGTACAATTTTACTAATTGAAATAGTAAAAAAGTGTTCTACTTTTTAATTAGTAAAAAAATACTTTAAATTAGTGGAAAGAAATAAACTATTTGTTAAATAAAATAACCTTTGTGTTCTTTTCACTAATTAAAATAGTGAATTCCCCAATTACAAAAAATTTTAATTTCATTAATTTATTAGTAGTTTACACTATTTTTAATAGTGCATACAATTACTACTTCAATTAGTACAATTAATTCACTATTTCGAATAGTAGATTTCCACTAATTCATAGTGGAGCAATTTTCACTTTTCAAATTAGTGCATAGTCTCTATGAAATAGTGGTTTTTCGCTAATTCAACTTTAGAGAGTATGCGCAATCACAGTGTTCAAACTACGTTTTAAGTATATTCTTAACGGCGCTTAATCATTATTAAATGCTTTGGGATAAATACAGAGCTAAAGGCAAACTAAAGTCACATTAGCATTTTTAATACGGTCGCACAATGATCGATGACTTTATTCATTATTAGGGCCTGGAGGGCAATTGTTCGTGCCAGATCTAATTATTCATAAATTTAGTCACTCCGAACAACAAGTTTGACATGATTTTGCATTAGCCGGTCGAGTGGACCTATTGTCTTGAAGCCGCCTCCCAAGGAAATCACGTTATTCACGGTCAAGTGAGAAATGACGGGAGCTCGCGCGAGCTGACCAGCGGTCAACTGCTTCCCAGTGGGAGGTACGGGGAGCAGCAACAAAGACCAGTTTCCGAGGCCCGTCGTCCGACCCTCTCCTCGCTCCACGGCTTCCGAGGCGTGCTCAATTGAGTCGCATGTCCGGAGCACGAGTCACGCGAGCGCCGACTGACCAAGGCCTTTCAAAATGGCACCGCGCCATTTTTTTTTTCTCCACCACCTCCAGGCGATTTACTCGGACGGTGCCCGGCATCTTCGACTTTTTTCATCTATTACACTCACAAAAATGGATTCTTAATCTTAGTAGACAAATCCACTTAACCATTATCTACTTAATGTTAAAACGAATTTATTAAATTGAAGAATACGTTTGCTTCAGCATAATTCTCAATAAGATTACTAGAAGTACAGAATCCTCTGAATTTTATCATAAATATATTAATTGTTCATATTTTTCTGCATATTATTCAATACCTTTTCCTTTTTATATCAAGTGGAAACTGATAGTTAATGAATCAATTTAGAATTTATCGTGCAGTCTATTTATTGGAAGATGATAATCTACTTATCTGAAGAAGAAAAAGCGTTTAGGTTTTAGAAAATTAATCGTAAACGATGGTCCGCTTATCCACGGCATAAATACGTTTAACTCTATAATAAGTAGATTTTCCAGTGCTGTTTAGTAGATCCTTCTATCAGTTAGAGTGAATTTTTGTGAGTGTAATGAAATTTTGTGTGCAAAATTTATTTTATTTCGGTTCACTGTTTTTATTTAGATGAAAGTTTACTATCGTTCTTTCAGCTCATATAAAACAGGCGAAACAAGTGTTAATAATTATAGGTGTATTGATTTATGTAAAAAATTCTGGCTTGTTTTATACACGATTCCCCCTACGGTAAATAATTTAAACAAATAATAATACTTTGCAAGCACCTGTTCAATATTCTTATTTCTCTGACAAAAGTTTACCTTATCAAGTGAGTATTTTTTACATGCAAAATAGTAATTTTTAGTATCTGAAATTTTAGAAATTACTATGTTAATACTAAAAATGGTTATTTTGAGTATTGATAATTGTTATTTTCTATACAAGAATTTCTCGCTTGTCAAGGCTGTCACTCCTTTCCTAATAACAATAGCAATTTTTATTAAGTTTGTTTTTTTCAGTGTTTATGTATATTATCAATAAAGAAAGATGATCCTCAACATTGTTTTTTTCAAAATCCATTTATTCTACAGATAAGATCGTCGCTTCTAGCATGATAGAAGAATGCATGATCCATGACTTATACAATCGATTCCAACAAGTATTTTCTTAAATAAACATACGAATTTAGGCACAAAGTCGATAATCGCGGAAGTATTTAGGTCTAGTACAAATTAAAGTTAATATTATTTTCACAGAAGATTTTATGTGGAATATTAGACAAATTTTAATTACAGCGTTATAACTGAAGAAGAAAGACATAAATTAAAGTTCCTCTATACCAGAAAGTAAAGAAAAAAAAAGAGAACAAACTGAATTTACAAAGTGGCGTAATATTTTTTAATATTCTCGCGTCAGTCACATACTTTCTTTAACTCCTCGCGTAAAAGCCCTTATTTAACTTTGATGAAAACACTTTGGGAATAATAAAACGAAAGTTGAAGTGGAAGTTGAAGTAAAATTACGCGAAATCTTTATCGGCATTGAAACTTACAAGAAGAAATGACATAATTGAAAATTACCCGCACAATTTCACGGTAGAGAAGGGGGGAGGGAGGGGAGGCGAAGGATATCGATAAATCTCGCAAGTTTTTACGCATCTCCGCGCGTAAAAGTCTCCTCATAAAGTTGGCTTCCGCACGCTGCAACCTCGGAACACAAAGTACACTGCGAGTCCCCGGACTCTTTTAATCCACTCGCGCAGCTCGCGCATGAAAACATCGCTGTCCCGACCGTGGAGAGGGCGTGCGAGCCAAATAAAAAGGCTTTTTATGCCCTCCGGGGCAATAAAAATTTTCGAGAGGAAGGTTATTAACGGCCGCGCCGGTTTTATCGGTGCGCGAGCGCGTCTCGTTTGATCCGCGCCTCCGCGCCACCCTCGATATTACTTTCGCATTACCTATGATCGCGCTCGCGATTACACGCGCGCGAATCCCGGATCGACGCGACGGACTCTTACAATGGACGCGCGCGTTTCGGGAAGTTTGCTCGATTCGACGCGTCAGCAGTACGGATCTGTACTAACTTTTCCGCACTTTCAGTGCAATGCATAATGAGCCTGCGATGATGCTCTTAAGCTGAGATTTTATGCGAATTTCTAGCAATTGCAACAAAGTAATGAAAGTAAATATTTAAATTAATTCATGTTTATTTTATTTTATTTAGTTTTATGTTTAGTCTTAGAATTCTTTGTGTTAGCTTATGTACAGGTGACCGCGTTTACCTTCTGTTAGATTTACTTGTGTAAATTTTCTGGTTTCATAAATAAGTAAATTAATTAATGTATACTTTGAAAGTGAATCCAGTATTACTGAGACTGAGTATTTTCACTTTATAAGTAATCAGTGCTCTCTAAATCAGAAAATGTGAATAGTGACATTTAATAAGTGAAATGTCCTTCACATGCTAAATATGTGAACGATTTTTCACATAAATGTCACTATTCACATGTTCAATGTGAATTTCACATTTTTAGATTTAGAGAGTATATTTCATGTATCTCTACGCGACTGAAAATGTGAATTTCACTTAGAAAATGCGTGAAATTGCATATTTAATATAAACTATCTAAAGTTGAATTAGTGAAAACTACTATAATTAGTGAATTTTCACTGAAAATTCGTGAAATGAGCTTCACAATTTAGGTATTAGTGGAGCATCTTCCACTAATTTTAGTAAAGTTTCACTAATTCAATTTTAGAAGGAACAGTTGTTCACAAGATAAAACAAGCGATCGACTTTTCACATAAAGCGTGTCGCTATTCACTATTCGCGTAATTTATATTTTTTTACCATACGAAAATTAATAAGAAAATGAAAAGCGTGCATTCAACATATATGACAGTTACCATGTAAATCTGAAAACGTGAATAGTAACATTTAATAAGTGAAAAGCCGTTCGCATGCTAAATATATCCTGAACGATTTTTCACACAAAATATGTCACTATTCACATTTTTACAGTGGGTATAATAATAATACATATAAATAGTGAATAAAACATGTCACTATTTCACATTTTCAAATTTAGAGAGTACGAATCCAAAGTTTCATTCAACAAGTTACCGACTCACAAGTCAAAACATGAAAACTGCACTCGCCTTGAACGTTGTTCATAAATCGGTCCATCCGTTGAAAAACGTAGCGAGAAAGCGGAACAAGTGGCTACGGAACTGGCGCGAGAGATGTTGCCAAGGCAGCGTCGATCAGTAGACTAAGGCGAAAGAATTGAAAAGGGTTAAGCATATTCAGGAATATGAGACACGGCCGTGCATGCGTTATATACATACGCGCGAGCAGCCGAGGTTCGGGGGTCCCTGGGCCGACCCATGGCGAGAGAAAAAGAGAGAGAGGAGAATCCTGGGCGTCACGAGTGCACGCACACAGGCACAGTTTGCGCCCGAGGGCCCCAGGTGGGGTCCCCACCGCCGCTCTGCTTTGCATGCCGAGCGCCACGAAAATAGGTGGGCCCTCGCGCGTCGCTAATGGATTGGAGATTAATTCGGGCGAGGCTGTGTGCGTGTGCTCCGCGGTGGTACCGTCAGTTGGCTGCTAGAATTGCTAGTTAAAAATAACTTTTATTATTTATTTTTTTTTTTTTAATTTTTATTTTACAGATTTACGGGCAGGCAATTTTTTAAATCTATTTATTCAGAGTACAAAACTATAAGGTAAACCGAATGTCTCGTTTATTTATAAACGTATTTCTTTGCTGTTCAGTCTGAATATGTATTACGAACCTTTGATCACATTGCTATAGTCTTACCGAATATTTTAATATTTATGATGTTTTTTCACACCTTTATTGAAACGATGGAGTTTGACCTATAATTTTCTATATCTTTGATCGCCATTTCACAGTACAGTTTTTTATCAATCCATAAATTTTCATATATTTATGTAATAGCTAGTGACCTCAACTTTACATTGTTGTAGTGCAAAAAAGGGCAGCTGCTAATTTTTTTAAATTAATACCAAATGGGGAAGATGCCAGCACATTAATCAACATACTTTAGCACTGACATATATTACCTAAAATATCGTGAAAATAAATATAACTTGCTTATTTTTCATTGTTTTTGTATTGAATATAAGCTTAACGTTATAATGTTAATTGCTGTAATTGATGTTTGAAGATTATTTAATTTTTTTATATGGCAGATTCCCCACAGGTATGATGAGCAAGATGCCAGTTTTGAATACTTTGCAAAAGATTTAATTTTCCGAGAAGTAAATAATTTAATTTACCGAGATTTTACTTTACAAAAGATTTAATTTACCGAGAAGTAAATAAATATTTGTGAACTCTTTATTTTAATCTTTTCCTTATAACTGTGGAGACTCCCACCGGTTTACCCTTATTACATACGTAAGTCCCCCGCATATGTTAAATAAAATTCCTGTCTAATCGGATCCAACCATGAAATAAAACTAATTTAGAACTATATATATAAAATATAGTATATTTGACAATATTAATTACTCACGAAGTATATAACATAGAAAAATTAGCGACTGTTTAATTTACATATTATAGGCCAATTACTCGTAACGAACTACTAATTTTTTCTACTCCATTATATATTTACAGTAGAACTTAATTCTCCATTTAGTAATTTTTTAAAATATTTTTCTTTATTTCTATCACACACTGTTATATTCTTTATGTATTATATATTCTTGCTATTTTAATTAAAAAAAATTATACATTCGTGGCAAACATATTAATTTTGACAGTTAGCCGGCAGTGCATTTGAGCGATATGAAAATGATTTTAAGAGATTAGTCGGTTGTAAGTCGGGTTACGCGTTTTCCAATAAAACTCTCCGCAGTGCAGTGACAGTTTGAACCCCATCGTTCTATTTACGTATATACCTGGCTGTCGCTATTGAATGGGAGGGTAACGCCGCAGCCGTCTGTTTTCGCCTCCGATCAGACCGAGACTCCACATAAGTATGTTGCGGAGCAAGTAATGCGATTTTTATATGCGCGCCGTCGAACGGCGCAATAATTAATGATCGCGAGGCTCTTACGGATAGCTGAGTGAAATCAGATTCGTTACCGCCACTCGAATTGCTCGCGGCAACGAGATCATTGTTAATGATACAAGAACTTTTGGCGCTCGTTCGCTCTCGGAAAATCACATTAGTGCGACGGAGAATGGGACTTTCGAGGTCTAATTGAACAGTCGAATGGTCGCTTCGGCGTTTCGATATCCAGCAAAGAGTGTCAATCACAGTGGGACTTTAATAGATGACTTGTGATACGAAAAGTGATTGACTTTTATAATACGAACATTTATTTTAGTAACATTTTTTTTTAAATTTTGTCAATTTCGGAATACGCAAAAATATGCTTTTACGTAAGAACTTCACTGATTATCAGGGTGAAACTGATATTTATTTTTATGAGCATTGAAAACAATTTGAAAAGAAATAAAAATATTTAAAAAAATAAAATTCATCGTAAATGCTGTTGATATTTACGAACGGCTAGCAGAATATAGAAATTATTAATAAATTACATCTATCCATATATAATTGATGTCTGTTACGGACAGGATTTCTATTTTATTTACGATAGAATGTTCTTTAAAACAAGAATTTGACAAAACTGCCAATCAATTGTTGGGTAAAGAATGAACTTGGTCGTGTAACATATCGTTCAATAAGTCCCGAGACTAACCCAGAGATTCAAATAACATATTTCAAAATAATATTTGAAAAAAAATGTTGTTTTCATTGTTAGTCTCAGGACTATTGAACGACGTGTTACTTTGTTTCGTAAAAACGAAAAGTCAGTTGTGAAAGAGCAATCGTTAACCAGAAAGTAAACAAAGTAAGAACAGAAAGTAAAATGGTATTTTAAATGTTTTAATTGTCTCTTGCGCTGGCAAATTTTCGATTTACTCCGATGTGGACGAAATATTTCTTAAAAGAGCGGAGATCAGCTGTCAGTCGCGACGAACCTTGACAGTCAGTCAACGTACGAATTCTCCGGCGATTAATACACTCGAGGCTGGCAGCGATCGCTACGCGGGAGGGAGGAACGTATACATATATATATACAGGAGAGGCAAAGTCGGGCAAAAAGGCAGCCGCGGGCAGATGCGAAATTTTCGGCGTGACCCGGTTTTTCGGCCCGGGCTCTCCTTAGTTAAGACGTCATTTGCGCCGACAATGCGGTCAGCCATGCATGCCGGGCTTCTCGCGCCTCCTGCCATACAATTTTCGAGATCTCTATCTTGGAGAGCACTCGATGGGCCCCGGGCCCATCGTGTCGCGCCGCGATTCCGAGGAGATAGCTCGAGGGCTCTCCAGCCGTCCGGGTCACCGCGACGGTTTTCGCCCCCAAATGTGCAACTACCGAGCGTTTTTTCGCGCCACCATGAGGGTTACGGTTAAATCCTAATTATACGATTACGCCCTTTTGTTAACTGCAGGGACTTTTGATAAAAGTGATTTAATTCAATTTTTTTCAACTCTCTAACCGACTTTTATTTATTTAACGTTATACTGATAAAATTATTCTAAAAATGAATACTATAAAATAGTTTGTAAAAAGTAATAAAGTAGTAAGATGTATATATTCATAGAAAAATTAATAAAGTGTGAATTGACATTAAAGAAGAAATAAAAAAAATCATCTGAACTAATTTTAAATATGGAAGTGTATAATAAAATGGTGTGAATTTATTTATATATAATTATCAGGTCATTGCACCCATATAAGAATCGATAGTTCGAATTTTTATAATGCATTATTTTATATATATTTTCTAATTCTCTTACTGTGAAGATAAATAAATAAATAAATGAATTTGCGTGATCTGCATTCTAATTGATTTTTTCCCGAACTTTATTGCATTTCCATCTTTCAACCTCGAAGCCCCGTAACATATCGACTTTGGGTCGACCCTTTATTAGTCAAAACCGAACACCTTTTCAATAAAACGCTGATTACTTTAATAATGGGCAGAATGGCCTCAGGGCTGGCGGGTTGGGTGTTAGGTTTTCCCCGAGCACAATGCCGCGCGCCAAGTATACAAATAGAGAAAGAGAAAAAAGAAAGTATCGAGAGGCAGTGGCGGCGCGACCCCCGAGATACCTAGTTACCCCGGGCGAGCGAATGACAGAGAGAGAAAAAAAATATTCAAATCGCAACCCTTTTTCGGCCTCGTGTGAAAGGCCGCCGTGCTGCCCCTACCCTTCGATCGGATTCAATGGGCATCGATATTCAAATTTATTTGACGAAGGTGTGCCTCTCTCTCTCTCCCCACGATTTTTTCTCGCATCCCTACGTGACCTTTTTTTTCTCCCGCTCGAGAGTCGAGAAGGAGAAAACCGTTGCAGCAGCATGCCGACGAGGATCGAGTTTTCATTTGGACCTCTCGGCTTATGCAGGAGAGAAAAAATTTGCATCTTTTTCTTCTCCGAGCGCGCCCATTTCTTCCTTTTTTTTTATTAACGAAACTGGAGCGGAAGTCGCGCAGCTGGGCCGATATGTGCCCGTTGTCAATCGCACCGTCGGATGCAGCCGGGAATGAGGTTTCGGTGACCGCCTATAAAATGTTTGTGATTTTAGGAGGCGGCGTTTCTTCGCGCTTATCTTGATCCAATTTCAACGGGACGGATTCTACCTTTCCTCGGATAATAGATGTAGCGGCTTACACGAATTACTTAATTTTTTTATTTATGTAGTTGCATGTACTTTATTGATTAAACGAATTGAAATTGACTTAAATATACATTTAGATTGGTATTTTATTCATTCAACATATCTGAAATAGATATTAATATTTTTGACACTGCAGGTATAATAAAATACTCAAAACTTAAGTCTAAAGAAAATATCTACGGAGGTAAAAGAATCAAAGAAAGTTCTTAAGGGATAACAAATAAAATTTTTTAAAAATCAAATTGAATACTATACGCTTTAAGATGATAATTGTTAAGGCTTCTTTTGCACCTATTAATGCCGAGGTGATCAGAATTTTGACTAACTTTTCATCGTGTTTATTTACTAAGTAACTTAATCAATGAATAAAAAGTAATGAAAATAATAATGATGGCAAAAATCTAGCTTGGATTGAATTTAACTTCCCCTATTAGAGTGAATAATTTACTTTTATATCACTCCAAAATAAGAGTGAAAATCCACTCTAGTCGTTTTAAAGTGTAAATTTATCAACTTTCTTTTTCGGTAATTTATAATAATCCTTTTTGTATTAAGAACCTTTTTTACCTTCTATGCACATTCGCACCATTTCTATTCTTTAAAAATATTTAATATAAACCAAATTAGAAAATTAACTAACAGATATCTCTGTTACGAAACAAAAAGAACTATACTGATTTTTTTTTTTTCGGTATATAAGTATAACATACTCTTAAACGATCGATCAAAAGTTCGCAAACTACTAATAAAAATCAGAACAAATTGTTTGTTACGACTATGTTTAGGTCGTCAATCGTGAAAACGGTAAAAAACGGCCAAACCTGCGGAAAAAAAAGTTCCCCCTCCCGGATCTCATAATGCCGCCGCAAAGAACCCCGGCGAGTGATAAACCGCGTGCGACAAGTATATACATCTCTCTCGGAGCGAAAAAAAAAGCAAAGAGAGTGCGCGGGGAAGGAGGAAGAAAATAATGACTCTTACGAGTCGCGCGCGGCGCAAGCTCCGTGGGGTGGGGCGGCGTTACGGGCGTCGTCGCGACGCGCCGCTAAAGCCTGCAGCGGCAAAAGAGAGAGCGAGAGAGAAAGAGAGAAAACGGCGTCTACGGCCGTGACCCGGTTTTTTCCGAAGCAACAGGTACCTTCTAATTAAGAACACTTAAGAAAACTTCCCTCTTAAAGCCGACGCCTCTCTTTCTCCCTCGCCCGCTCGCTCTCTTTCTCCCGCGAGCGAGCGCTTGCCGCGCTGATAACGCCATTATGTTTTAATAAAGCCGGCTGCACGCGCGCGCGCGAGAAAACGACGGCGAAGACGAGGGGCGGCGCGCGCTCGCCTTTTTTTTTTTGGCCCCGTCTTCCTTTCCACCCTCTTCTCGCTCCTTCTCGCGGCCATTAAGCATCGCGCTTTCTTACCTCGCGTACTTTTCGTTAGGCAAATCGAGCTCCCCGAGCGATTTAAGCGCGGAGGTTCAATGAGCTCCTGACGCTGCGGTACAGTAACCGAATTTCGTGTGCTTCGATGCTTTAGTGGCGTGTACAGCTAGCGTAAATAATTTGTTTTTTTAATAAATAAAGATAAGAATTTAATATTTTAGTTAAATAAACAAAGATAAGAATTTAAGATTTCAGTTCAATAAATAAAGATAAATTTTTACAAGTTTTAATGTAACTGCACTTGACAATTACGTAGTCTGTGGGAGAAAAATGCATAAAATTACAGTGCTAAATATTTACAGTAGAAAAAAATTAAATAATACATCGGTTCATGTAATCAAAATATTTATTTTATTGGAGAAATACTTTATATTGAAACTCCATAGTCTATGTAGTTTTGGTGCACCAATAAAACAATTTTATGATCTTTTTTTAAACAATTTCGACAATGTGAGTACAAACTTAGATTAGTTTATACACAATGAAAAAAAAATCAGAATCGTGCCTCTTTAGTTAAATCTCAGGTACTTTTAAGAAATTTTGTTAATGTGAGTACAAACTTAGATTAGTTTATACACAATGAAAAAAAAATCAGAATAGTGTCTTTTTAGTTAAGTCTCGGATACTGAGTGTTCTAGTACAGACTATAAAAATTGGCAAAGACTGACATTTTTCTAACCAACATAAATATAATTTAATTTAATTTCATATAAATATATGTAAGAACAAGTACAATCACAAAAAGAACTCGGTGATTCTGCGTGATAAGTACATATACAATTTCACTTGCGACTTATTCCGCAAATATAAATACTTACTGAAAACGAAGTTATCTGGAGAAAAAGGTGAATTTCGGATCCCTAGTCTCGTTAATTTATTCTAGTATCGCCGAGTTACTTTCTCGAAATTCAGTAGCAGCTTGTGCTCGGCGAAAGAGTGCACGGCACTCCGCACAATGAATCTCCGAAAGCGTGAAAGGTTCTGACAAAGGGAGCACGGACTCCATTCGGCGCGCACGCAATAAATCTCCCTCCGACGGAATAATTGTTGGTGTCGGTCGGAGAGATCACATTTGTCGAATAGGGAAAGCGAGAGCGCGGCGAAATAATTCATAATATCGAGCAAAAGGAGCAGCACGGCAGCGGAATCCGAGTCGCTGGAGCCGCGTCGTCGGGGCAAATTAGAAAGCAATCCTCGAGGCTCGCGTCTCGCGCACAAAAGCATCCCCGGAGAGGCAGAGAGCGAGAGAGAAGCCCGCCAAGTCGGCAGAGACACATACAGCTCGCGTCCTGGGCTTTCGCCTCGGAGCATCCCCCCGACTCTGCCGCGTGGCCTCTCCGAACGTTAAAGAGCTTTGGCCTGGCATACGTGTAAGTGTGCGGCTGTGTGCTCGGGGTAGGGGTGGGTGGTGTCCCGGCGGCGGCCATTTTGAACGCATATATCGATTGTTTGGTGGCTGGCTTCTCTCTCTCTTTCTCTCGCCTCCTCCCGACCTCCTCTGCCTCGCCCTGGCCCGGCTCTCCCTCTGCCCCTCTATTTCTGTCTCTCTCCCTTCGCCGGAAGAGCCCGGCGCGCGCTATTCGTCCTCGACGGCTGGAGAGCTCGGGCTGCGCGGGCACGAGGGAGAGCCAAGCTTCCCCGTGTCTCCGGGACACAAGACGTACCGAGTTTCCAGTTGCGAAACAACTTCAAATTTGGCCCTCGGCTCTGACACTTATTATCCATCATCCTTTCGCACGCGTCGCTCCGCTGACGCCTGCTTCCTTTTATTTCATTATTACTGATAACTAAGTGAAGCGTATATATTTATACTGGAGATTTTTATGAAAAACTAGTAGTTTATTTATTTAATCGTTAAACGGGCTAAATAGCCCGTCACGAGAATAAACTTAATTAATATAAATATAAATCTGTGAGAGCGCATTGCAGTCTCAACAGGAAGGTCCTTTCGAAATCTCCTCAATTTACCAGTTGTCGAATGATACTTCGAGTTTATGTATAAGATTTTTGTTTTTAGTTAGAAGTTTTTATGGACCTCTTCGAAAAATCTAAATTCTTGAACTTGACTACTGTAACCCTTTATCGACGACTGCAGCGATTCAAATTTTCCATGTTGGATGACGTAGGACTTTACGGTGGTCGCATATAAGAATGTAAAAATTGCTGAATCACTTCACAATCCAATCTATAAACAGATGTAAAAAATATCGTGTGTGCTTACTATGTGCACGATAAGAAATGATACAGTAAAAATTACTATTTTTGTAGGAACATATTTGTCCTATGACGATGTTTTTACTATAAAACATAGTCAAAATTCCTATGCACATAGTACAAATATTTTATATAGTAAAAGTCGTCATCAAGTCGAGTATATCTCACTGTTCCTATAGAACATAATAATTTTTACTACAACATTTCTCTCAGTACGCAAAAAAATAAAATAAAATAAGTTGAAAAAAAAGATATAAACAAAAAACAAAGCAAGGATCATCAGTAGCAAACTATAAAAGAAAGCCGAATAGACAAATGAACTAGGTATAGCCGGCCGACTTAAAGATCACTCATGCTGTCCAAGTCCACCGCCTATTTTGAATACTCATTCCTGGGGTCTGGGGGTAAGACGCGCACGCAAGATAAATGGCATCTCCCCCGTGAATACATTTGGCAGGGCGACGCGTGTCGGGCGCGCGGCGCTTTTCTCGTTTCGGTCAAACGCCGCGGCGGCACCTGAGCCCCGGGGCCGAGGGGTCATGGACCGGTCTCGCCCATCCGCTTCTCCGAGGGTCACCGGGAGGGGGGCGTAGCGAGGGGAGAACCCCCAAAAATCGGCTTAGAACCGCCCCGCAAGGCTGGCCAATCGCCGCCCACCGTTGACCCTCGCCGCCACTGCGCAGGAGCGGAGCTGCAGTGACGGACACGGCGATCGCGTGTACCGCGTGCTCCCCACCGGACACCTATGTATGCATCACACCCGGCCATAGCCTTCCTGCTTACGATTTTCATGCTTTTTTTTATCTTTTTTTTTTTGTTTGTTTGCGAAATATTTATAGTACTTTCAAGATTTTAAATTTAAAAGAGATTTTTTGTATGTACTTTTCTTGAAGAAAGGATGAGACTACGTGTAATTGAAACTATTATTTTTAATTTATTTGTAGTCGCGAGTAATAAACACACGATGGTGTATAAGGTCGTAGAAGAACAGTAAGAGAAAAGTGTAAGAGAAAAAGAGCACCAGAGTAGAATTTTAATTTTTGCATTAACCATCGTTTTTTTTTTATTAATGTTCATATGATTAATGAAAAAAGTGGAATTACAATGTTCACACAATTAGGTCTGAAAGAATAAACTAATTTTTAAAATTTTCAGAAATTTATTACTAAAGTTGAAAATGTTAGTAAATAAAATTAATAAATTTTACTAATTTTGAAAAAAGTGGCACACTCATGAATGTATCCGCGATGATTCAACACGTGTTAAGCTTTTTAAATCATTAAAATTTTCACGATTTCATATTCATAGATAATATTCGTTTTTCGCCTTTCAGGAATCACTTTGCCAACGGTAAAAGTGAAATGGAAGAAAAACACACGCTTAATTAATAGGAATCTGTTCGAATTAATAATGAAGTGCTTAAACGTAGAATAATAGTCAGCGACACTCTTCGCAGCACGGCGATTAATCATTCAGAGTGAAATAATGCGAAATTGAAAGCAAGCCCCGCAGTAGTGAGCCAATCGAATAAATCTGCATAGCAATGAAATAAACGCTTCATCCGCTCGGCTGAAATCGAAAGGTTTCACAAACTAATTCCCCCCTGCCCCTCCTCCCACAGTTTGACTACGCCGTTGGAAAAGGAGAAAAATGCACTTAATACAAGGCCGCGCCGACGGCGCCGGCGGTATTAAGAGCAGCCCGAGAAACCTGTAGCTTCGGGCTGCGGGCGCGAAAGAGAGGAAGAGAGTCAGCCAAAGTCAGCGGTTCATTATAAGTTTCGCGGGTGAAAGTGACGCTCGAAGAGAGCAAAAAAAAAGGAGTAGGGAGGGGGTCGCTAGAGCAGGCGCTAAGAAACCCGTCGATTGTAAGACTTTCCCTCTCTCTTCGCGAGGAAAATGATACCGGCGGAAAGCCGCCTCGGCTCGTTGTAAGCTTAAAGGGGAAGTTTCGCGCAAGCCAACTTTGCACACCTTCTTTCTTCCTCTTAACCTTAACGACGCCGCCCCCGCCCTCTTCTCCCTTTCTGTGCCCGTGCATTCGCGTGCGAGTCTTCTCTCTTTTCTTTTTTTTTTCCTTCTTCCTCCACTTCTCGCTCATTATTATTATTATTTCCCGAGGTACGGAGGCTGGCGCAAGGCCAAGTAGGTGAAAAGTGCAGAAAGTGTAAGTCGCGCGAACGATTTACGGCGGCACGACTTTTATTCAAATTACAGCCGCCAAGATAGCGAGTCGTTTTCACTCTCTTTAGCGAGCCTCCTACGAGCGAGCCTATAGCTCTTTTACTTCAAGACTGCTGCTTTCGTGTCCTCCAATAAGGTTCCCATGTTCAAGGGTTCCTGTAATATTTTTTCCTTTAATTATATTAAAAAAAAAATGCTGATAACTGCAATTATATATAGGCGTAGATTATTATAGATGACACTTATTTGTCGTATTAAAAAATAATTAGATGTTACAAATAAATATTTATTAATTTTTTTTTTCAAACGTTAAGTTAAATTTTAAGTATTTAAAGAAATATATAGAACTATATAGTACAATATAAATTAAATAATATACTTTAGTCATTAATTAGTCAGACATTCGCGTACAAATTAATTTGTATAAAATTTATTGTTGCATCGCACATAATTAATTTATTGAAATTTCCTGTTTTATTTTTATTATTAATTTCAAATGATGTTGCAAACACTTTATCAATGATTTTATTATTACTATTGTTATGTAAGCGTATTCTTAAAAAATCTAATTAATAAGAATTGCGTGAATATAAATGTATTTGATATAAAGAGCGACTATTTAATTCTCTTCCATTCCAAACATTTCTAATCCACCCCTTCGCATCGTCCACGGTGAAAAAAAGGAGCCGCACGCCTGTCGCAGCCACCCGACGAAATCGCGTGCACCGAGCAAGTGCGAGTAAAAAAAGGAAGGAAACGGAGGCAGAAGTCGAAGGAAAAAAAAAGATAAAAGGACCGGGCGGGGGATCGAAATACCGCAGGCAAGGCTTGCACTCTCGGTCGCGCGATAATTACCAGGCGCCGCGGTGAAAGTCGTCGACTCGGGGGTGAACTCACCCTCTCATTTTCTTTCGACGCATTTACGTTTCGTTTAACGGCTCAACTTTTCTCCGAGGCTTTTCCCCGGCGGCGGCGCGGCGCACTTTCTCCTCCTCGCCCTCTTTTCACTTTTGTCTCGCGACTTCCTTAACTCGGCTAAAAGATGATTAATTGGATCAGTGGTGGATTGGATTTTCCACCGTCGGCGTCGAGACGTCGACGTCTTCCTTTTTCTTTGTCGCTGACTGCCGCGCGCCGCGCGCGTTTCCTCCCCCAGCTTGACGAGCGATCGGTTTGATCGCTTTTAATTAAGCGGTTGATAGGATTTTCCTGATTTCTAATTACGACGCCTTTATTGTGTTCTGTTGGAGAGCGACTCGCGAATTCACCACTGCGGTTTGGGAAAAAAATTCTAAAAGCCGGTCGCTGCTCAAGCTGCTATGTTAAAGCTTGAAATTCAAGTACAATTTTTCGAAATGTGATGGGATTTTTGAAAACTTTTTGTTTACAAAAATTTTTGTTTTTGTTTGTTTAATGTAGATTGCAGAAACTGTATGTATTAAAATGAGGATGGAACTGATTTCAAATTTTGGAAATTTGGAGTTACTCGTTTACTTGCGATTCATACTATTAGAAGGTACTCTCTAGACATATAGCATGCTCGTGTTTTATATCTTCTGATTAAACTACTTTTATAATGTTACGCAGTTTATTTTTAATACTATCTCTACTTAATTTTAAACATTTAAGCTCATTTGGCAGACTATTGAACATTTCGATGGCAACGATGTAACTCATTTTGTCACTGACTGCTTTTATCATATTTATTAGTATAATATTTTTGTTTTTTGTTTCATACGTACAGAACATATCTCTCAAATTATTGTAGTTATATAAACACACGAAGAAACTCAATAAAATAATAAACAGTCGAAATAGTTTGAAAAAATTCACGGAAAATTCTTTGAAGTAAGAATTTTCACTTCTACTTTTTTGTATTTCTCTCTCTAACCGGTTCATAATCATTTACAAAATTTGAATATTGGCATGCGACTCTCCCCTCGAAAGTAAAATCCGCGCAGAGCTTTACACACCCCGGCGAGGCGAACCTGACGAAGCAGTGAAAAGACATATTCCTCACCACATAACGCGCGAAATTTTAAATAAGAGACGTTCTATCTCATTTTAAGCTCTGCCCGGAGCTCCTAAGAGCTTTAAAAAGGCCTTCAAAGAAACACCGCCGAGGTGGCTGCACACCAGGCGGAGATACAAGCGCATGCGGCGCGGCCGTGTGGGAGAAGAGGGTGGAGGGGGTGGCGTCGTCTCGTCTAATCTCCTCTTTACAGGAGAGCCGACGAGCGCGTCATTGATATGCGCGCCTTTGACGGGATACGTGCAGGCGCTCCTGCGGAGCTATTGGCTCGTCGTAATCTCGCGCAAGTTGGATTGCCTGGGCTCAGGCGAGGCCCGGCTCTCGGCCGCACGCGCGCGTACGCGGGCACTGGGGTACCGGGCGTGCAGGATGGGCCTGCTCGACGGGGTCCGCACCCGCCCGATCGATACGGCAGATGCCTGCGCGCGCACTCCGGAACGGCTCGATCTCTCTCGCTCGCTCCGGCGCAGAGTCACCCCCCGAGCCCCGAGGGTTGAAGCCGCCCTGGCTTCCGGTTCGATCTCACAGAGGCCGCTACTCGCTGCTTCTGCGGTGCTCTCTGCCTGGATGAATTTCGACGCGCGCTTGCCGAGTATGAGTCGGGTATACACTGTCGGGCAAAAGTTTGGAAACGCTGTTCAAAAAGTATTCTCTAAATGTGAAAAAGTGAATTTTTCACACATTTGGTGTGTGAAAATGATTTAATTTATAAATATGTCAAAATTCAGTTGACTCTGAAGAGAATCAGTGAATTTTGCTTTTTATATTGAATTAGTCAAATTTGATTACACACATTCAATTAGTCAAATGTCTTTCACATATTGAATTTGTCGAATTTTATTTCACACGTTACATATGTGAATGTTTTCACCTTTTCAAAATGTCACTATTCAGATTTAATATGTGAAATATCTCATTTTCTGATTTAGAGAGTGTTATACGGACATTTTCATGAATCAATTACTAAATTTATTTTTTCTCTCACAGAGATTTATTAAACTTTTGTCTAATTATAAAGGGCAAATTAGCCCGTTTAATGATTAAATAAATAAATAAATTACTTGTTTGAAACACAGTACAACAGCAAAAAAATGTATACAGTGTGTCTATCACCGTTGTAAAAAGAAAGATACAAAAGCCCATAAAGACAAGGTATGAATATATCAGATTTTTTTTCATCAAACATGTAAATCTGAAAACGTGAAATTCACTGTGAAAATGTGAATAGTGGTGACATTTAATAAGTGAAAAGCCGTTCGCATGCTAAATATGTGAACGATTTTTCACATAAAATATGTCACTATTCACATTTTTACAGTCAATTTCACATTTTCAAATTTAGAGAGAAAAAATCTACCTTTACTCGAGTTACCTGGAAAGGCTTATTTCTGTGTCATTATGAGCAAAAAATACTTTTCTCGAGGCAAAACCCCTGGAAAGATACATATTTTGAAATCGGAACGAAGTGTTTCCAAACTTTTGGCCGGCAGTGTATGATGTGCTCGGCTTTGCATTTCGCCTGCTGATAATAGAAATAAAGTCACGATGTATTAAAAGGATTACTTCTTCTTTTTATGCGCTTTGAAAAACGAGAATATTTTTTGCATTAAATTTTTATTGTCGATTATACTGTGCTTCTATATGTAAATGCAATTTTTACAAATAAAATGTAAAGTAGATGACGATGTAGGAAAACATGCCTTCTCGAAACATCCTCTTTTTAATTCCGCTGATAGCGTCGCGAGTGAGATATGCCGTAAAAAAAATTTCGCGCTAAGCATATCAATGGTACGTAAGTCCGATTACACTTATGCGACAATGGCCAGATAAGGAAAGGCCTTTGCGAAATATAATGCAATTAAAATGCTGCGCACTTCACAGGTATAATTAATTGATGTACCGCTAACTTTTTATTGAAAGTATATTCGAATTTTTCTTTCTTTTTTTTTGTTATTGGAGAGAAAACGATAACCGTGCCAAATATTTTTTTTTGTTAAATGAAAAATGCTGACATTATGCGAATGAGGACGATTATCATTGTAATAACTACGTGCATAATTGTTCTTACAATTTTTACAATTGCACGTGCATCATCGATGCAGCATTCAAAAGTGTAGTTAATTGAAATGTGTTAGCTTGGCTCGTTTTCAATTATTTAAAGTAAAGAAGAGTTAATTAAATAAAATTGCCCTCTTTACAAAGGTAGCTGCCTTTCTTTTGAGTTCGTGACACGCAAAAGCCTGCGAGTTGTAAGTATGCTTAGTTACGCCCGAAAGGGCCTTCTGTCTTCGTCGAGCTGAAATTGCATACACTCCTTTTGAATCGAGGAATTTTTATAAAAGATTTTAATTTAATGAATGAAAATATAATGTAAGTTTAAAGAATTTTTCTCTATTTTTGAACATTAAAAATAGACGATTCGCTACTACTGGCCCTGCTTCCGCTTAACGAATTATCTTAGAAATATTTTAAAACAGAATTAATTAATTTTATGTTACTAAAATAAATTAAATAAGTATATTTATATTTTTATGTGTCCTGCATACTTGTATTAAACATTTTCATTAAATGTTAAACAACTATAAAGGCTAGACGCCGAGCACCCTTACGTACATGCAACCAGTCAGTCATAGTTGTAGAATAGGTCGCCTGGCGCGTACAGGCAAGTCTCCCTCAAATCGCACAGGCAGAAAGCGGGCATTGTTCAAAAACATCAGCTGAAAATGAAACTGGGCAAGTCTACAAAATTTGCAGCAACCAAAAAAAAAACGGAAAAAATATGGAAATCCCACGTTGGGCGCCTTTTTTCGGCTAAAAAGCGATTCCGGGTGATTCGTGAGGCCTGGCCAGCGGGCCGAAAGAGTTTGGGGGCCACGTGCGCTGCAGCAGTTCGCTCTGTTCAAACAGTGAGGCCGGTGGCGGTATCAGCGCTCTGAAAGCCCCGAGAGGTGCCGGAGGAAAGGAAAAAGAAGGCCGCCGCCGCGCGATGTACAATAAAGACCGGTGCGCGCGTAGCATATAGACGCTGCGCATATTTGGAGCGTCGCCGGTCCAGTTTTATCGCTCGTCGTCGTGTCCGTAATTGCCCGCTTTACGTAAGCTTGTTTGCACATGTGCGTTATCGTTGAAATATACGGCGCGGCTGTTTGTACAATTGTTTGCTCGCGGCTCGCCTCCTCTCCCGTGACCGTCGCTCGCTTAATGAGCCGGAAAAAAAATTCCGACGTGGGCCTCGCGAGCGCCTTTTCAATCCGGCAATGAAACGAAGGAGCGTCTTGCAACTGCCGATTTCTTCTTTTTATTTTTTATCTTGATTAAATTTTAGGCTTTGTCTGGTGCATAGACAAAGACAAAAAGACGTAGGATGAGAACAATTGTTATTTTTTTTTTAGTAAAGGGGCGATTCGTTCGATCTGCGACTTTCATTAGTACAAGACTTTGAAATTCAAACGTTAAAGTTCCTTTCCTGTGATGCTAAACCGTTTTACTAAACAAAGGGCGATTGTTTGATCTACGATCACGTGCTTTATTTCCTTTAAATTCTCCTTTACGTACGGCTAAAATTTCCAATTTCCTAAACATTTTTACCAAAATCATAGAATTATCCTTCCAAAGGTGCGAATTCATTTGATGCGCAACTACATCAATGACAAGACTTTGAAATTTCAATACGTTCTAATTTCTCCTATACCTACGCTTAAAATTTTTCAATTTCTAAATCCATTTTTTACTAAACTCTTAGTTAATTTTTCAGGTAACTGTCACAAACAAGCTCCTATTAAGCTTAACTATACAGTCTCAAGATTTTGGACGATTCAATAAATCCTAATCCTGTAATTTAAATTCAAATTCACCTTGGCGAGTCTATGGGCATCTTCCGCGAGGTGCTCGTCCCGAGGCGGCGATGTGCCGGGAGGAGGTTCTCGGAGCATTACGGAGGAGTATCGCGGTTATCGCGCGACGCGATTTCGTAAGAGCAGGCGCGAGGAGCCGGCGGCTGGTGCGAAATCGTGACAGGCGTTAGAAGAGCCCCCGCCGCCGCTGCTGCTAGAAAAAATAATCCTCGACTGTCGGTCTGTTTGCTGAGTTTTATGTTTTATTACGCTCGCGGAGAATAGAGCGATGATTATGCATTAAATTCTGAATGTCTTCCTAGTTTTCTTCGCTGTTATTTCATTTACTCAATTTTTTTTTCCTTTTTATACTGAAAAAATTAGAAAGGCATTTAGATGGAATTATTTGACGTCCCGGGTAAAAAGACCGTGGGTCGTACTTTTTTTCTTCGATATCAAGCTTTTTATGATGGTCTTATAGTGATAATAAAGAGAAGTAGAATAGTTAATAATAGTGAAAGTAAAAAAAAATTCGCAAGTCTTATACTTACGATCTTTTTATTTTTCAGAGATTTCAGTCGAATCGTAAGCCTAAGTACATTTTGTATCTTTATAAAGTTTCTTTTTTCGTAGTTATTATTAAAAGTATAATGCTTTCTTATTTGTTTATTTATTTAGTCATTTTTAGCTAAAATTATATGAATTTATATTTTTGACATAAATTCATAAATAAATAATTTGCGTCAATTATTCTTTAATTTTTATTATTAGAGTCCATTACCTTTCTTAAGTGTAATAAATAAACAGCCTGAATCGATTATTCGTAGCGCTATTGTACAAATCCAGTTTACATTAGCCACATAAAACCAAGATTACGGTTAATCAATTCACCACATCGAACAATCGCGTCGCACTTTCCCTTTGCGGAAGGAATAATAAAAAAAAGAAGAAAACACCGAAGAAAAAAAGGAGAATCCGCGTGAAATCCTAAACAAACAGCGAAGTGTTATGTGTTAGTCTCGACGAAAGGGCGCGCTCGCGCGAACCTCGGCCTCCAGGCGGTCATAATCGCGTCTCGGACTCACCCTCCGAAAGGCACCGAAAATTGTCCGAGCAATTTACACTTTCGGGCGGGATACAGAAGGTACGCACAGGCGGTCGCACCGGCAGGCTAATCCGCTCAAAGTGCAGCCTCGACACTTCGCGCATTGAAAATCATGCGCCCAGGAAAACAAGATCGCCCGGCATAATGGATAGCCGGATGACCCAGAAAAAGCCTGAAAGATGAGCCGGAAAAAAAACCGTTTCCCGCCGGCCGGCCCCGGCGCTTCCGTCGATCTTTTTATTCGATTTTTTTCTCGCCTCGCTCGTGTACGTGGGTAGGCGCGCGTTTGTGCGAGCGAATCCGCCCGTGTATCGTTTACAGGGTATAAGGCGATCGCTTCTGCGCAAGTACCTCGAGCTTTTTTCATCTGGAATTGGATCTTTTCTTAATAAATGTGTCAAGGTTTTTCAAACTCTCCATTGTGCGCTAAAAGAAGTTTAAATCTGGCGCATCCAATACTTTTCTTTCGTTTTCTTTACCCCCGCGGGACGATATTTTCTTAAATTTTCATTCAAGGCAAATTGTTTTACAGCTCCTTACTTTACCGCGAATCGAGTCGGAAAGTAGCAATCTTTTTCTTAAAGATTTTCGCTTTTAGAATGGACAAAATAGAAACTTTTTTCGTTGGTATGAAGTAAATAAAGATTATACATTTTTTTAAAATAATTTTATTGTTTTTCAGAGGGGTTCTGTCGTTTTTTTTAACGAGATATATATTTCTTGAAGAAATAAAATAAGATATATTTTACAGATAAAATAAGATACATTTCAGCATACCCGATCGTGTGACTTTTTTCAAGTTTATAAGCTCGTCGATGATAATAATGAATGGAAAAAAAATCTTCATCGAGTTCCCATCAATCCAGATTGATATCAATCCTCGAATTAATACATATTAAGATGTCAGGTTGGAGCGAAGGGTTACATCCACCTTTTTTTTAATCTCCTCCGCTATACCGAATTAATCTCCCCTCGTCGGTTGACGAACTTCCCGTAATGCTCTCTGTGCGCCGGAATCTGGAACTGCACAACCCGTCAGCTCAATAAAGAAGAATAAAGCTGCCGTAGAAAATCGCATACATACAAAAATCCTCTCCCTTATTTTTTTTTTTCACATTTGGCCGAGCCCATACGCCGCGGCAGAATAGCCCGCGAGGATTTTTCTCGGAACTCGCGCAATGCCGAGGAGAGAAAACGACGACAAGTCCATAAAAGGGTGAAGAGGCTCGGAAAATAGGAGGATCTAAGGAGCTCCGCGAGAGTATTAGAGCGCGGTCCACGTAAGAAGGAATAAAAGAAAAAAAAACGAGCGAATAGCCCGAAGAAGTCCATCCCCCGATGGCCGATGGGAAGAACCTTCTCCCATTCACTTGCGCGGAGGGAGGATCGAATCGCGTAAATCGAGGGCACGATGCACATTCACGGACTTGCTCGCTCATACCCACACACTCGCGTTTACGTGCACACATACAGACACGGCCGGGGCTAAGCAGGTCAACTCTCGGTTTCACGTCGGCGCGCGTGGACCGCAGGTCCTTTCGGGCCCATTCGTCCAGAGCGCCGCTCGAATCCTTTTTTTTTCCTTCCGACCAACCCTCGGCCTGGATGCCCGCGAGAAAAAGGGGGGCCAGCTGCGAAAAACTCGGCGGTCTTAAAAAAAAAAAAAAGAAACGAGAGGAGAGCTCGCCGAGGGGACAGATCTGTCCTTTTTTTGATCGGAGATCTCCCGCGGGCGATCATTTTTTTTTTATATATACATTTATATGTACGCCTATATATACGCATACCACGCAGCCCTTTTTTTTTCGCAAGGCGGGGTGACGTGCATACGGCGCTTTCCGCGGGGCTCACGTGTGAAACGTGCTCTCGGCGGTGTCCTCTCCGGGGCCGATGTGTGACCCGATCGGCCGATCGCGAGCGGGGCGAGAGAGAAAGGCGCGCGCGAGCGATAAGTCGCCGATTCCTCGCAGCGACTCGCGCGCGAGCGCACACATGCGCGAGCGAGCAGTCTCCGGGCGAGCTGGTCTCTTTCTCCGGGAGAGCGCGCGAGAACAAAGCTCGAGCGCTCCCTAATGCGCGCCCGTCTCTCCGGCCCTTTCTCTCTTTTTTCCGTCTTTCTCGAGCTCGCCGGCCCGCCGCCTCCGTCCGTCTCCGTCGCCGGGGCTCTCCCTCGATGTACTGCGGGAGAGCGCGAGGCTAGTGAATGTCCCGAACGAGAGAGAGAGAGAGAGAGAGGCTCCTAGACTATTTTCTTTTTCGAGCAGCTTGTGACTCTCTTGCACACTGCGCCGCGCTGCATCTACTGCTACCCACGTGCTCTCTCTCTTTCTCTGTCCGATCCTTTGCTCTCTGCACGTAATACATGGGGAGAGAAAAAGCTGTCGCGCGATTCTTTTATGGGATGCTCTTTATTTCCCGTCTACGCCCGATTCTTTCGGAGAGGTATTCCGGAATTTTTCTGAGTGAGCTAAAGGGTTAAATACTTTTTTTTTGTGATGAAGTATTCTTTAGACTGAGAGGAATGTTTCGGAAAAGTTACTGTCCAGTCTTGGAGCGAAGCCGCAGACTGCGTTTAGTGACAAATTTTTCCATTTTGTATTATAAATTTTACTACAATTTTGGTAATATGTATTTACGATTCTAGTAAATATTACTAGAATTCTAGTGTAATGGTACTTTTTCACTAAAAGTATAGTTCGTGTTTCCACTCCTAGATTGGATAGTAATTTTTATTAGAATAACAGTAATTTTTCCAAAACATTTCTTCTCTCAGTGTAGTTTCTTTTCTAGTGAAATCTTCTAATTCAATTAAAGAAGGGAAAAAACTATTGTATGATACTATTTGATTTGTGTAAAAAAGAATTCAAAAAGCGACCGCAGTTGCATCTTCAGATTAAAGTTAAAATTTTACTAAATTATAAGAACAAAAAAGAATATCGCACATGTTCCGTATTCAGACTTCCCCACTTTATTTATAATTATTCTTTTTTAATGTTATATTCATATGTATATACAACTGTTTGCTATTATTAAAACATTTTTCAATATGATCAAATCAAAGGTTCAATTTTCAGACCCAAAATCTCGAATTTTGCAGCACGAAATACACTATGTTTAGAAATAAAACTATTTCTAATTTTTATAAAATTCATGAATTTTCATATTCCTTTGCATCGCCCATGAAGTAAAAAAAATGGAGTAAATATATTCACAGCAACATTAATCTCATCGAAAACTAATTAACCGCCGTTCAATCGTCACGAAACCCGAGCCGCGCGAACACACGCTTGTTTATACCCCCCGGAGGTCCCGTTGTCACGGACAGCAAAATTCCCCAAAAAAACAAGAATAAAAAAAGCACTACCGTCCAGTGTCCCACCCCACGATTTTCACCCTCACTGAACACAAAGCGGGATGCCAGTATTCCGAGGGTTAAATACAAAAAAAAAAAAAAAGGGGTGTCCCCGCGGGCGAACAGGTAGCACAGCGATCTGGGCAATTAGCTAATGGACTCGACGATTAGCATAATCGTCGGCCAGTGGCCTGCGCGTCCGCCCCGCACGTCCAGGTGTGGACGCGGGGCGGGGTGCGGGGCCCACTCGATCGCGGCAGGTGAAGGAGACCGAGAAGCGGAGCGGGGCAGGGGAGGGAGGGCGAGTCGGGGGTATATCGTGACGTGCTGGTCAGTTTGTTCGATAGTCGGTGCCAGGCAGGCAGTAGCCCCGCGCCGCGCTCGTGTGCCTCGACCGAGGGCCTTGGTACCGCGCAGTACCAAGCCGCGAAAGGCCACCGGTCAATATACCCGCCGGAGGGATATCACGCATCGAAAAATGAGGGGCGCCCGCCGGGGGAGGGGGTGGCGATGACGCTAGCCGCCCCGGCGGTTAACGAGATTGTCACGCGGCCGAGCCGTCGCCGCCGCGAGCTCCCTGGCCCCCGTGCATGGCACCAGCTTTCACCGGCCCGCGCGGTGCTACTTTTTTCCAGACGTTCGATGAGCCGCTTTATCGCCGCTTCCAGTGTCTTTCCCCTTTTCGGTTATCTGCGCAGCTCGCGAGGGCAGATTCTCCTTTTCCCAGGGTCATTTAGCACATTTAGGGTCAAAGGACGGTTACGTTTGGACAGCGCTCTCTAAATTTGAAAATGTGAAATTCACTGTAAAAATGTGAATAGTGACATATTTGATGTGGAAAATCACTCACATATTAGCATGCGAACGGCTTTTCACTTATTAAATGTTACTATTCACATTTTCAGATTTACATGCTGGGGGTGAACAATTTTTAGCACTGCAGTATTCCTACCAAAAATTAGTATTGATTATATGTTTTTCTCCGCTACAGGGGAACTATTACCAACCAACGTTTTGAACCTTCTGATAAAATACGTGAAAAACGTGTTTTTTATCAATGGGCACGACGGCGAAATGGAGTGCCTTAGATACTTTTATGCACATTATTATTTAAAATTAGGTGATACCTATGTGCCGACAACATTTTTTAATTAGTATGGAATATTTATTAACTATTTTTGAACTGATTTATTTATTTTTTTTAATAAATTACTATGTTATATGACTTTCAAGAGAGTTCATGAACCTCTCTATAGTATAATTTTTTTAAGATGTACGACGAACTATGAATAATACTGGTACTTTACTAATTGTGTTATTTTACAAAATATGGCTTTATACAAATTGAGCAAATAAAATTTATCGAACTGCAACTTTGTGGTAATCTCCGTTCGATATCTCCATCTCGACCTCTAAATTATTAGGCGAACGATCAAATAAAACGGACACGCAAACTAGAAATTCCGAATTCTCGTTCAAATCCCATTGAAATTCTTCGTGGAACCTTTAAAAAGGCACTTGTAGCGCGCTTTGGATCTTCCTAATACTTTTAAAAGTCTTGTACCGAGGAAAACGAAAAGAAAAACGCAACTTGATATTTTTATGGGGACATTAAATTAAGAAAGAGAAGAAAGCGTCCGCTCGAGTGTTATTAGAGGCATGGAAAAAAGCCGTGAATGTGGAATGGGCGAGAACTCCCCTTGAAAAATAGTGCGGGGCTATTTCGAGAGCCTCTTGTTTATCATCATCGATTTTACTTTTTGGTCATTGGGCGCGCGAGAGTCGCGGAAGATTTAAAGCGCCTTGCAGGCCTGCGCTTCGCGGAGGGCCGGAGGAGGAAGAGAAGCGTTCTTGTGCCTCTCCTCTGCCCATTCGAGCTTGGGGTCGCCCGCCGAATTTATATTTTTCACTCGTTGTCGTCGTGCGATGGCGAGTTTCGGCTGCCGCCGTTACTGTCGCGCGCGTACCGCCGCTGCTGGGGTAAAACGTACATTTTTTCCGTTCATCTCCGCCCGTCCGTCTATTTTCGTCAGGATTTAGTCAAACTATATTCGTTCGAGCCGATAGCTGCCCTTGACTGGAGGCTGTACACTCTTAACGGCTGAAATCTTATTTTCAGATCTATAATTATTAAAAAATAAATTTTATTCTATTCTCTTGTAATGAAATTATTTCGGTATATATTTATGCATGTATTACGTATGTATAATAACGGCCGAATAATACATTTACGAAAAGATGGGATTGTCGAGAAAATCATTATAATCTTTAAATTTAACGTGAAATTGATAAATTTAATTAGTTTACTGATAATTGACCTGTCAGTTGAATACAAAATTTAATGTACGTAATATCGGTTAACGTGTAATTATTGATTAATGAATTATGTTTTATTATTCATGAATTATGTTCTTAAACGATTTATTACATATTCCATATTATATGTAAATAATAAATAGAATAGAATAAAATAATAATATAGAATCCATATTTTAGGGCAGTTATTTTTTTAATTTTTCTCAATTCGATCCTGAATACAAGTTGATCGAGGGGTGACGTTAAATATATTTTTTTTTGCGTGCTGATTGACTGCACCCTATTACAGTCGCTAAACTCACAAATATATAAATCTGTAAAAAATAGTACTCTCCCTCATTTATTAACCGAAAGTCTAATGAAAAGAGTCAGCCAAACGCGTAAAAAATAAATTAACGACTACAAGAAAGTTCCAAAAACAAAACAAAAAAAAATTGAGTTGAGCATCGCAGAGAAGCGAAGAGAAAAATTCGAGCGTCTCGAGGCACCGGAGGGTCGACATTGAGATGCACTCTCGGAGCGCGAGCGGCCACTGCCCTCTCGGCGATAGCCCCGGCGGCGACGCGCAGGATCGGCCGGCGGCGGGCGTCCCTCTCTCTCTCTCACGCACTCGAAACAAAAATAGTTTTCGAGAAACGAGGGGTCCTGTCGCCGTGTGTCCAACCCCTGCAGCGGATGTGCAGCAGCTTCCCGGGCTATTTTAACGCGAGCGGATCGCGGCTTATTTACAGCGCCCACGTGGAATATCTGTGCGCCGCTCGACTCCTCGGATGACACCGAGGAGAGTCGAGCGGCCGCACGAAATCTCTTTCTTCGCGGCGCGGGGCATCCTCCTCTTTTTTTATTTTACTTTCCCCCCCAATCCGAGCGCGGCGCCCGAGTTCGTTTGTCGCGCGTAATTACGGCGCGAAGGAAGAAGAAAAAAAAAAGAGAAGTGGAGCGCGAGCGCGCAAATGTAAAACATCTGGGCTATCGGACGGTCGCGGGAAAAGCCGTGAGAAAGCTGGCCGTCGAACTCCCTCGCTGCGCGTCGTGTTTTTTAAAAGAGAGAAAAAAAAAACTCGGCCAGATTTTCGCATCGAACTTTGGGGTCGAACTGCGATGGAATTCGTGAGAATCGAGAAAAAAGTGTGAGCGTTTTTTTTTTTGTATTAAGAAAAAAAGTGTACTTCAGTGACCGGAACTGGGAATTACGTATATACATAGATTCATAATTCTCTCGTTGCGTGTCATAATAAGCGATGTTAAAAAAAGTTGGTCAAATTTTCGTATCGCACTTCGGGGTCGAAGTGTAAAGAAATTCGTGAGAATCGAGCAAAAAACGGTACGATCTTTTTTTTTATTTAAGCTCCGATGAAAATAACAGAGAACTTAAATGACTGGTACTTTGTATCAGGATATGCACAGAGTCATAATTCCCTCGTTGCACGTTGTAATAAGCAATGTTTATTAAGAAAAACATTATTCAGATTTTCGCATCGAATTTCGGAGCTTTTTATTGCGAAAGTAATTTGCGAGAATCGTGCATGTAATAGTACGAGTGTCCAGAACTCAAAATTAGATCTTATTATTACCCTCCATAAGAGAAATAATGAGCGATATTAAAAACAAAAAAGAAAGAAAAAACTCGGCCAGATTTTCGCATCGAACCTCAGGGTGGCAGTGCTAAGGAATTCGTGAGAATCGAGCAAAAAACGGCATGACCAAATGAGCGTTTTTTTTTTGTATTTAAGACTCGACTGAAAAAAAAAACTGGACCTAAGTGACCGGAACTCGGCTTATATACATACATAGATTCATAACTAGGACTATCGATCGACCGATGAAGCTAGTCGATGGGGAAGATGATGCGGCGCTCGCGCGTGGACCTCTCCATTGTCCGAGCTCCCCCCTCGGCTCGGCCACTGTCCGTCATTTGAATACATCAACGCGAGCGATGCACGCGCTCGCACTCTCTTTTTTTCTCTCCCCTATTATGCGCAAATTGTATTATTTTTACCCCAAATTTATACGTCTGACCCCCCGAGAGGTGAACAGGTCGCACATGTGTGCGTGCGTGTCCACCCGTCAAAAGTCAGGATCCCCCTGCCCTCCCCCCTCGATCGTCTCTTTTTACACGCACGCGCGCGATTTCGCATTGTGTTTAGATGCTGGAGGTGATATATGCAGCGCGTGCCGCGGGCAGCGGTCAGCCGTCGGGTCGCGGAAATTACGTATGCATTGGCGAGGGGTGAGCCCTATGGTATCATATGAAATTACGCGTGGACATCTGGAATCGGGAGGCTGCTTTCGACGCACCGATTTTCTACGACTTTGTCGACGCTAATGGCACGCTCGGACTTTGGTATTTTATGTGCCATTGTTACTTGCACGGCTCGTAATAAATTTGTATTTCAGTAAATTTTTACGAACTTTTTTATAAATCTGTATTAATTTTAATGCATTTCATCTTGAATAATAGTAATATTCAATTCATTACCTTTTTTTTTAAAATAGCAGTTTTTATCTTTGGCAAATGTCATTTTTAATTTCCAGTTTTATTGAGCGTTAGTGTTAAAGACTAAACCATTTTTTAAAGATTACTATAAAACGTAAACATCGAAAAAATATAATAAGCCTTTTCCTTCGGCCATAGTTAATTTAAAATTCTATAATTCTGACAGGCTTGAGATTTTTATACTCTACCCTTCAAAAAAAAAAGAAGAAAAAACATTGCAAGGATAAAATTACAGTATATGACCGTTTGATAACAACTTTTTACATTTGAAATTTGAAGCGAGCTGTTTTGATGCTCGCCTCATTGTCCGAGGAGTTTACCGTTTCCATTTTTTTCGCCGGTTCGCGCATCCCTCGAATAATAATTTCTCGCGTGATTTTAAAACCGTAAATTTTTTACCACTCAGCCACGTCGCTCCTCTCTTTTTTCCGCACAGCTTTATCTCGGTCTGCCGACGCGCGCGCGTTTGCAACTATTTTTTGTTGCTCTCCGCAACCCTTGCCCTCCTTTTTTCGAGTGCTTTTTGCGGCCGAAAAAACAACGAAGCGAAATCCGCGACGCGACCCGGGACTCGAGGTCCTCCGCTGAGGCCGGCGATCGGTTACGATTTCACACCGATTACGACATAAAAGAGCTCCGGCCCGATCGCCCAGAAAAAAATGTTTCCACCTATGTTAAAAAAAAAAATAAAAACGGCCCCGTAAGTAACGACAAAAGACGAGGGAAGGGTAGAAAGGAGTTTTCGGGGTGCAGGAAAAAAATCGGAGCTCAGCTCGCCGCTTAAATAAGTATATAATCATTCGGACGTAAGAGACGCGCGCGAACCCTTTTCGCTGTTTTTCATGCCGGGAACGAAAAACCCGATACGCCGGCCCGTTTTTCGAGTACTTTTTCACGCGGGACCGGCTATCTCGGCTAACGGATAAAATCTAAATTAACTGAATTAAGGGCCCCAACCCTCCTGCACACTTTTTTCTCTCGCCCGGCAACCCTTTCTCGGCCCGCACCCCGCCGCGACCCCGTTTCTCTGGATCGCTCCTTTTTGCGCCCTTTCGCGTGTTTACCTCTGCTCCGCGCTCAGTTTTTTTCCGGAGATCTTTTCTTTGTAAGCGATTTTTTCTCGCATCTTTTTTTTTAGTCACGGAGCTGTTTTTCTCGACGAGCCGCTAAAACATTGTTTCGCGCGCGGCAGAGCGACGTGCAATCGTTGAAAGGTCGATTTACGGTTATGAAATTAATCGCGCGAAATTCGCGTCTAAGTGAGCTTGGATTCTCAAGATTTATGATAGGTACGGCCAAGGTGAAAAAGCGAGAAATGAAGATTTTTTTTTGTCGACCGTGTAATCTGCGACACTTTCTGACAACGAATCGGTTAATGCCCAAAGATTGATGTCGTTTTTGAGATCTTAAAGGACTGTTACAACGGTAGATCGTTCCTAGTTTAAATTTTCAGTATGATTACGAAGACTTTAGCGAGTCTTCGTTGTAATTATTGTTATTAAATTTTTATGTCGGATGAAATTTCTTCAACAATTATAGATTTGCCTCTACATATCAACATTTTTTTATCATTTCAATCAGTAATTCTCATAAAACGTGCGCTCTTTGCAAGTGAAACTTCTTTCGTTCGATGAAACACGTACAATCCAAGCGAATGTATGTCAATAAGCCAATATTAGCGTAATTGTTTTCATTTGTTTGGCTTAACGCAGCACTCAAATGTTTTTTTTTTCGACCCAAAAGCGCTGGGGTGGGTCGCATTTTTTATATCACGATCGGACAAAAGGAGAAGGCGGTAAAGCACGAGGAAACAACGATAAGTCACGTATCCCTCATGAATCCGACTGCGACGGTTCGTTTTTTTTCCGTCTCTCTCTTTCTCTCTGTTTCCGCATCCCGACTATTTACCAGAACGAGAGAGCCGCTATTTGTTCGGCATACGCAATTTCGGAAAGCGCTCGGCACATTTATAGGGAAATGTGCACCGTACGAGGGGCCAGTGCACGCGCCCGGCGTAACGACGCCTCCCCCTCAGGCTTTTTGACCGTTTGACCATATGCGCGGTATGCAAAGGCGATCGATTCGCCTCTGCGAAAGAAGAAGCGCGCCGCGGCCGAAAAACGCGTGAATGGGAGCTCCTCGCTTGAATTAGCCGCGAATAATGACGCGCGCGCACTAAGCCCCGGCCCGTCGGGAGAGGCGCAAATATTCCTCGCTGCCGAAGGCTGAAAATTGCCTGTCGTATGTATATATACGTGCGTTCGCACCCACAGATTTGAGCCGCCGCGGCATACAATGAAGCGGCCGCTTCTGCCGCTGTTTCCATCAATGCCCCGAGGATATTTCCTGCAGTTGCGTATATGTGTGTCTCATGGGTGTGTATCTGCTTGTGTGCGGGAAAAACGGCGAGAGAAAGAGAAAGATGGGGCATACCAGGCTTTGGGTCAAAAAAGTAGGGTGCACCGGGCTCTCTTTCTGACAGAGACGGAGAGTGCGATGCGACAATTAATTTAATAGCGAGGGCACGCTGTTGTCCCTCCAAGTTCAGTAGTTGTGCATCGAACTAAAACTTGTTAATGAAATTTTTACGAGTTGCTTTTTGGACGCCTGCGTAATATACTGCTCGTTAAATTGTTTAAAATTATATGCAGTTTGCAAATAGTGCAGATCATGCATTTTTTACTGTTCCGGAGATTCTATTTAAATTGTTAGTTATACTAAAGCGTACGATTTTTATTTAGTTTTATTTATTTCTTTACTTATTCCAAAATATGATGTGTACAAATTGTAATTATTTATTTATTTTAGAGTTTACTGAGTATACTGAGTATACTGAGAATGGACGGTACAATTATAGAATTTTAATAGCTCGTGTAGTTCGCGAAACATCATATTTTCTTTTATCACTTTAATTGAAATGACTTTCGTGGAGAAAAAGGCGCGAAATAAAAGAAAATCCAGGGGCCAGCAGCGTCATTTAATTACTTAAAGGTGGGCAATGGTGCGTTACGGACGAAATCAGTCATAGGGCTTTGTGAGGCGACCTGTCGCTTCGAGCGGACGCGAACCACGAGCCAAGACCTCGGGGCGATTCAGCGAAAAAAAACACATTTGTCAGGCCGGGCGGTCGCGCGAAATCGCGTTACTTCGGACTCGGATTAATTACTTCGCGTTTCGGCGCCACCTCGCTTTCTCTCTTTTCTCCCCCTCCCCCTTCTCTCTCCGACCAACTTTAATTAATCAAACGCGCTAAGCTGACGCGCGCCTTCGACACACTGCGCCGCGAACGAAATGGCCTTTTTTTAGCCGTTGTACACGCGCTTTTGGCGAATACTCGCATTTTTATATTACAAACTCTTTGTACGCTGCTCTCTGCGCTGCTCGCGCTTTGTGCAGTGCCGCTGGAAAATTTGGCTTTAACGTCTGTAGCGAGAGCTTTTTTTTTCTATGTATTTAAGAGGATAGACAATTTTTTACAAAAATTTAGAATACTTTTTATACTACTCTCGGGATAAATTTAGGCTTCGAGGCTAATTATAGGTGTACAGAATTAGCAAAAGTCGGTATGCCGTACACAACAAAATTGAATATAAATATACAGTAATAGTCAAATTATTTTAATGGTTACTTCGGGTGTGAAAAAAAAAACGGAAAAGAAATAGCGCGTCATAAATTTAGTCTGATAAATAGATCTTTTGTCCGGTAAGCAAATCCACAGTCGCTCTAAGAAGAATTTACGACGAAATCCTCGGCAATATCGGTAATGCAATTAACGCATTATTTACTCGAGTCCCGCAGGAGAAAAGAAAAAAAATCAGCCGTAACTTTTTCAAGAAACTTTTTTTCTCGGCCGCCGGCCAAATCGGTTAGCCCCGGCGTGCGCGTATTTTTTCCCCCTCGCCAAAGGGTTGCTGCGCGTCGAAGATCCTACGGGGTATCGCGGTCTATGCTAAACAGGGGTGCCACTGAAAAAATATTAATAGCCATCCAGCCCCCGGGACACTGCTCACTTCTCTCCACCTTTTTTTCGGCCGCAGTCAAATGCATATTACGCATGCTGTCCCCTTCCACGGGATGAAATAAAAAAAGGGCTCGGGCACCCCTGAGACGCGGCGCTCGCGCGCGCATCTTCGAATTTTTCCTACCGCCGGCCGATTTTCACCGGTAATAACTCGAGGAGCCAGCTGCGTGCCATCGACGCTCATTAATGCACTTTTCTAAAATAAATAACGACGGTAGCTGCTGCGCGCTTTTGTCGCCAGGCCTCGGCTTTGGCTGAGTCTGGCATTGGCGAACCGACGCGCAGCGTTGTATTAGTTATATCGAAGAAGAATTTGATTTATCGTTGTAAGCGTATAATGTAGTCGGCGAATTCATTAATAGCGAGATGCTAATGAAGATGTCACTTTGGTGCAGAAACTCGTTTGCATCGCGAACGATTGTATCGCTGAATAATTTCGAGCGTTAGGACTGCTTTATATTGGTAATCGGTTATATGCTACGTACATGAAAGTCTAATTGTCGATAGGATTGAATGATAAGATGTATTCAATCTGAATTCCGTTAATTGCAGTGACAGGCAGACTAATTTCTAAATCTATTTTGAGCTTTCGTATATGCAATTTTAACGAAGTATGTAGATTTCGTGAATTGGTATGACATAATTATAGCGATGTGAATTTATAGTAATAATAGCAGTAGACTTATCACAAATACACGGAGAGAAAATTTTAGTAAAAATTACTATACATTTACTAATGGAGGGACAGACTCGATTAATCGAAAATTTTACTAAAAAGTATCGTAAAATTTGCTAGACTTACAGTAAATTTTGCTACAAGTCTAGCAAATTTTACCATACTTTCTCGTAAAATTTTTTATTTGTCGAGTCTGTCACTGCACTACTAATTAGTATAGTAATTTTTACTCGACTTTTCTCTCCGTGTAGGGATTTCATTTTGTACGTAATAAATGAGTAAAAAAAAGTTTTTCAGGGACACTGATAAGAGATTTTCTGTTATTAATCACTTAACAGTTGCTTCATGTAATAACGAATTAAAGCAGTTTTCTGTAATAACGTGTCTGCTCGCTCGCTGCGCGCGACTTTGCTGACTCAGTTGTTGGTGACATTCGTGGCTGCTTATCATTTCCTGAAATAGATAATTATTTTAACTTATTGGGGGTATAGCTCAGTGGTAGAGCATTCGACTGCAGATCGAGAGGTCCCCGGTTCAAACCCGGGTGCCCCCTCGTATTTTTTTACTCCTTTCTTCTTATCAATATTTATACGTTAATATTAAGTTACAAACCTAAAAAGTGAGTGGTAAGTAATATGCGTGGCTACATTGAGTCACATGATTTATTACTTTTTGCACTGAATTTACTCTCTAAAGTATAGGATGACTAAAATTTTCGTTTTAATGAAATAAAGAAATTGTTGCTAATTAATTTCGTACTCAAAGCAAAACGTTTTTTCTTTTTTTTTAACAGCTTATTGAATATAAATTCGTACAGAGCTTCAAGCCAGCAATCGCAAGTAAATAAAAAAAACAGAGCCAACTGAACTCGATTCCCCCTTTCATTTTTTTAAGGGGTTAGAAGAATTTTCGAAAATCCTTTGTTTTTATTTTGTTTTAAATTGTCCCTTAAGACCTCAAAAATAATGTGCCAAAATATTATAGTCGGAAAAAATTGGTGCAGGCATCGCTGATATCTATTAACATACATTGTTCATGATTTTCTTTGTCGGGAACATAAATATTTATTTTATTTATTATATTTATTTATCTCCAGAGTGCAGGTACAAAGTAAATACAAAAGTATTACAAAGTAAAATACAATTTCCTGTATCGCCGATCTGGAGTTTTAAAATAATTCACATAAATTAAATGACAATAGTATTTCGACTAATTGGCTAATTTTTTTTTTTTTTTTTTTTGTTACTTTTGAAGATATATATTCATTTCTTTTATTTACCCTACTTTCTATTAACAGTTTTTGAAAATGCTATCACGACTATACGTGTATTAAGTAAAAACTTTTTAATAATTAAATAAACGCCGTTAATTCTGATTGAAAAGAATCTATAACGAAATCTTTCCGTATATCGAAAAAGCAAATGTGTACCGAGTGGAATGTAAATGTGCATTGGCTGAATAGCGCTTTCGCCGCGAGATCGACACATCCCGTAGATCCGAGGGTCGATCGCGTCATCGGCCGCTACAAATTGCATTAGGAGTCGAGCACAAAGGGCTGACCATGTCGACTTGCGCTCGTGACGCAAGCTGCGCTCATTGTCGCAAGGTGAAGCTTTCACCCCCTAGACACACGCGCGACGACGGCCCGTATGCGTCCAGGCGGGGGTGGAAAAAGGTGGAGTTCGGCTCTTGCGCGTGTGCGTGAACCCAACACCCCTTTTCCTAGGTGCTCAGCTCGGGGAGCGGGTGACGGAAGGACTGGATGTGTTCCGTGGGCCCGACACCCCCGTGAGCAGCGGCTCTTTGCGCAACAAAACAACAGCTGCGCCTCGTCACCCGATGTGCGCCCGACACGTCCGCGGCACAATATGTATCCATCCGAAATATCTGCGCAATCCTTCCGTTGACGCCGAGCGATGCCGGTCCATCGGGCCTCTGCGTCGACATAATGCCCGGCCGGCCTTTATTTTTGTATTCCCATTCTCGGGTGACGACGGCGCCTTTTTGTGCCGGACGCGGCTCGGCGCAACTTGATTCCGCCCTGAAATAATGACCGATTGAATGCTGCCCCCGGGAAGAATGGCGACGCTTTTGAGAAAAACTCGACGCGTCGCCGCAGCGGTACGCTACTTGGTGAGCTTGTTTGCCGAAAGCCCATTGTGGCCGCTCTTTGTGCGCGCCTGCTATGTTAGAATCTTTCGAATATTAATACTACTCTTTCACGAGTCATTTAAGGTACTGCGAGGATTAATTGGCGCTCGTTTTAAGGGAGGCCCGTTAAGTCCTTCTAATTGTTTGCCTTTTGTACATAAGTGCGTGTGTACTCGGGGAATTTTCTCTTCGTGTAAAAATTTTACGAACAAGCTGAGTTTGAAACACTTAGAGAGATAATTTGCAGAAAATACGAGACTATATGCGTATGATCCAAATGTTTTAACACCGTTTATTTGTTTCATTGCCACTGGAGATGTAATTATAGCACTGTGCACACAAGCAACGCTAAAAACATGTTATAGTCCCCGCGTAAAAAAATTTAAGTTAGGATAAAGTTTATCCAAAGTTCATGTTTGGCGGTCGTTGATATAAACATCGACAATGAGACTTTACCGATCTTGCTTCTTATGTTTTATAGATGTTCGTATAAATGCGTGATAGAAACGGATAAATTACCGCGGAAATTATAGAATATAATTCTTAACATTTATTTGTTTTTAACGTTCTGTATGTGAACGTCTTTTAAATTTAAGAAAAACTTCATCTGAAGTTTGTATAAAGTATTGCAAAATTATTTATTATTTAGTCCATGTTCATATCAACGACCGCCAAACATGAACTTGAGGTAAACTTTATATCCTAACTTAAATTTTTTTACTTGGGTACGTCATAAATAAAGAATCATGGGATTAAGCAAGTAAAGGCAAGTAAAATCGGTAATCCGGAGGTGTATACTACTGGTAAAACAAGATCGATCATTAGTATATAATAAATCCGACTTTCTCGGATTAAATTAGGAATTATCAACGCAAGAGTTCTCCAAACCTTATATGACAGTGATTACTCAAGAAAAAAATTAAAAAAACATTATATGCTTATAAGCAAGGCAGGCATTGGGAACTTTCGGACGTGCAGCCGGCCGCTCTCCCGAGCGCCGTCTTTTCTCGGGCCAAAAGATCGGCACACATTCGCCATGGGGCGCCATGTTATCCTCCATCGAATCTGTGTGTGTGTGTGTGTGTGTGTTGCGCGGACGAGAAAATCCGTCGATAGGCCAACTCGACGCCGACGCTCGATCGGCTGATATCGCCAATAAATTTCCGGTGCGGAGCACCCGGTATATCGTCATCCAGAGACCTCGGCCACATTTCAGCCAGAGAGCACCGAGACCCGTTACCCGCTTCCTTCTACACATACTCGTGCGCACACGTATCCCTCGGCTCATTTCACCTTTTTATTCGTCCGATCATTTTTTTCGGATAAGGGTTGAGCGTTAAACTTCGACTCCGCGCTGGCTGTTGGATAAGGCAATTTTTACTATTTAGCTGTTTAGTAGATTTGTTTATTTTCGTAGTGTGAACAAGACTTGGAACATGGAATAGGCGATGGATATGAATTGATTGAATAATTAATTAATTATTTTATGAAAAGAAAAAGTTTATGAAATTTTGTGCAGATTTTCCCCAAATTCTAAAGAAAATCTATTAAAAAGTGATGTATGTATGTTTTCATCTGTAGATTTTTTGCTGATTTTTTTTGAGACTTTCCGAGGAATTTGTAGAAAAAGATGCATTGAAACTTTAGTTTTGCACTTATCTCCTTAAATACTGTAACTCACAGGAATAAAAAAACAAATTTTATTTTATTCCACGCCCGCAAAATGAAGAAAAGCCCGCTTTTTTCCACTACCATGAGAAATTCGATATTGTTCTATTCGGTAAATCAGATTACATAAGCAATTTGGTACCGCAAATAAGGTCAGAAGTTTATACCACACAATTGAGAGAGCAACGATCGAAGAAACTAAATAAAAAAAAGATAAGAAAGTTTATAAAGCTCCGCTAAAACAATAAATCCCATCAATATGAAAAGTGACAGGGTATAAGGAGGAATGTAGTATACGCCGCTCAATGACTTATATATATATTTTCCCTCTCAGCGTTTCTCTCTCTCTTACGCATTGAATTTGCAACCGAGCGAGGAGGAGGTTGCCGCGGCGATGTATGAATTATACGCCGCAGACGTTTTAAGGGGCGACTTCGCCTCGCATTGTCTTCACCGGCGGCGTTGATATTTTCATCGGTGCAGCGCTCGCGGTGCGCAGCAAGACTGCAGTAAGAACCTCGCGGTGGGCGCTCGCTCGCCTTTTCCCCGTCCGAGCGGCAGGTAGGGGGGGATGCCCCCTTCCGGGCTGTGGAAGGTAGCGCGCGCGAAGGTAGCGCGTTAATTATGAGCGGCTTCCGGCGATCTAGATTTCATTCTTAGCCGCGCGCGCGCGGGAAATGATAATAGGAGAGCACATACGTGACCCATGTGGTCAGTTCACACGAAGGTGAGCGGAGAGCAGCGGCGTCTGGCTTCCACAATGCGCCGGCTCTTGTACTCTCCCACACTCAAGGAGTCTCACGCCCTCACATCCTCCGCGCCTTTCATACGCGAGCGAGCGAGCGTGTGGGTGCCGCGCGCGCGCGCACCTCTAAGTGCCCTATACGAGCGATCCGCGCTTCCGCGAGCCCGATTTTTCTTCGCGCGAGCAGCCGCACGCTAATTTAGCCGACATGGCACCGGGAACCCCCCGACCTCCGAGCGCAATGACAGCCCCCCGGGCCGAGGCGCTTTATTTCGCCCCGGATTCTTCAGAGGACTTACCTCCTTTCACTCACGCAACAAATATGAGATCAATTAAAGATCGTGAAGTGAATTATCAAAATTATGGCACTTTTTAGTGTATAATTTAACCCTTACAGGACTATAAGATGGCTGAGACTAAATATGCGAATACAGCATTTGTTTTGGCGCAATAAAGTTTGACAGTTCTTTGTTTTTTTAATTGTTCAGAAACACATTTGCCGCCTTGGATGTACGTTTTATTTTGACATTCATTAAAAAAATATCGATTCAATAATAATTAAATAGTCGATAACGATTTATATGCAAAGGAAAAATATATCCCTTGAGCGTGAAAGGGTTAAGTCGAAAAGTCTTTTACAAATATTACAAGATTTTTTCCAATCATTTTAAGGTGTCAATATTTTAAATTTTATTAAAAATAAAGATCGGTTTTTAAGAACGCATGTAACAATAAAACAAATTTATAATAGTAAAATATTATTATTTTTTATTTTTCTTGTCATTTCTGCTATAATAAAATTTAAAATGAATTAAAAATCTTCTAATATTTGTAAAAGACTTTTCATCTTAAATTGTACTAAAAAGTGACATAATTTTGATAAATCAGTTTCGATCTTTAATTCATCTCATATTTTTTTACGCGGGCAGTCGCAAACGCCAAGTCGCGCACTTTTCTTTCTGCAGTGTTCAATTCTTATTTTAATGAATATTCCAGAGAAATTTGTTTATCTTTTATTTTAACGCTTGCGTAAACGTTCAGGAAATCGCTTTGGTAATTTCGTTGTTATTCGCGTAATTAGCTTCGACAACGCGGGTATATTTATTTTACAACTTCAGCACGAAATTGACGTCTAATGGTTAATAAAACTTGCTGAATAAAATGTATTCGAATGACCCTGTCACTGTGTTTTATTTTCGTGTATTTGTAATTGTAAGAGAATTTAATGATGCAAATAAGTACAAGAACTTTTGATTAATATATGTGTTTGTAAACAACGTGTCGATATTTAAGTTTCTGCATCGTTTTTTAGTACTGGAAATTTTGCTGTAAAAATTATTACAACAATTCAAATTAAAAAAAAAAAAAAACAATTATAATAATAGATGTTAGTACGGAAAAATGCTCTAATACTTTACGATTTTTTTAAATACGTAGCTTGTTACTGCACTTAATAAAATAAACTGTTATTATGCATTTTATAAAATAGTTAATAAAAAGTTGTTTATGCGCCTTATGTAGATAAACTTTAGGTGCATTAATTAAGGTAATAGATATAGAGCGGTCACTATCGTATAGGGTCTGCGATTATAAAAAGATTTAAGTAAACTTTCTCTTTTTAGAAATACGGTAGGGAAATCATTAAAACTCGGTCAGCGCTCGCGTGGGAAAAATTAATATGCAAGTCCATAAATTGCGGCAGATTTCGATGATGTCTTTCTATTACGGTATATTTACTAAAATGTAAGAAAAGTCCATTGTGAGAATTTTGGAGTTGTTCATTTTGATTTTGAGATAAAATCATAGAGGAGAGAAGAAAAATACCGAAAGTCGACTTATTAATAATTCTTTGACCGAGCAAAGAAAATAACTCTCCAACATTTAGAAAGTTGGCTGGGTATACCTTTATTTTCGCATCGCCTGGGGATTTCAGAAATTACACGGATTTTTGCAGCCTGTCAAAGGATGATGTGCATACATGAAAAAACGATGGAAATTAAGGCTTACCGCGTTACCAGCAATTACCAGTCCAAAGCTAGTTTACGATAAATGTCACGAGCTCGTTGCGCAAGCCGCGCCGTAAATCAGTGCTAAACAGCAATTTACAGTGCACTCAAGAGGAATAATAGCCGCGCGTCGATGATCAGTCTAAATCTGCAATAAAAAATTCAGAGGCCCTACTGAAATTCATCCTATGGAATCCTTCGTAGAAATCCTTTTGGATGTTTGCAACGAAAAACCCGTGGAATCCATGCCAAAATGTACCATGGATTTCCCTACAGATTTCCTTTCAAATTCCGGTAAAATTTTCTAGACTTTCCTGAAATTTTAGCAAAAGTCGACTGCATAGCATTGAGTAGAAATTTAAAAAAGAGATTCAATTTGAGCAATTGAGTTAAACAAATTTCTATTTTTTTTTTTTTTGATCGTGGAATTCTGTAATTTTATAATGCACGAGGGGTAGTTCTACCTCGCCGAACATCAATTCTTTTAAAACTACACAATTTTCCTTGAAATCGAAAATCCATTTTTCATGGCATTATATTCCACATCTGAAAATTTTCTTAAATTAAAATAAAAAACGAAATTTTCACTGGTATCCATATCGAAACCCGCGTAAAAAAATTAAGATAGCGTAAACATTACCCAAAGTTCATGTTTGGCGGTAGTGAATATGAACAGGGGCAATGAGACTAAATATTAAATAATTTTTAATACTTTATACAAACTTCAGATGAAGTTTTTCTTAAATTTAAAAGACGTTCACACGACGAACGTTAAAAACAAATAAACGTAAAGAAATAATTTCTATAACTTGAGCGGTAATTTATCCGTTTATATCATCTACAAACTTCTATAAATTATATAAGAAGCAAGTTCGGTAAAATCTCATTGCCCTTGTTCATATCAACGACCGTCAAACATGACCTTTGGGTAAACTTTATCCTAACTTAAGTTTTTTTTACGCGGGAATCTGATAGGGAAATTAAGGTTGAATCCATAGGAAAATCCATGCAGGTTTTACCTAAATTTCATCATGGATGTCGACGTGAAATCAACTCGATTTTCTTTATAGATTTCTACCTAGATTTCCACAAGGATGCCACACGCTGGTCTTCCAGCAGAAGGAAGAGCCTCGCGAGAAAAGTCTCACGAAGGAGTCGCGCGCGAGCCGGGACAATGTCGAAAATGGGGCTCTCTCGCGGCGCACGTACACCTCGCACATTGATTAGGGCAGCGTGAAAGCGCGGCCCGGCCGCGGACGCGACACACGATTTCTCGTTAAAAATCTTCTCTCGTTAGGCTTGCGGCGCAACCCGTTCGCTCGTGGGCGGCGGGAACCTCGGCGCGGAGGAAGCGCCGCCGCGGCTAATGGTGAGAATGAGCGAGTTGCGCGATAAGCGGCCCGAGCTCAATTGATACAGCCTGCGCCTGGGAAAAGTTCGCGAACGAGTGCATGGCGGGTAACGCGTGCGTGCACCCGAGTGACCGGAACCCAAGCGCGGGCCCGCTGATGCCCTTTCTTATCCGCTCCGAGCGAGTCGCCAGTTTATCGCTACTCGTGGGTATAAGTCAGAGCCCGTCGTTAACCCCAGTTTTTTTTTTTTTTTTTGTCATTTACATAACGCCGTGGTGCGCGTATAATTTCATTAAAAGTGGGCTTATCTTGATGCGATCGTTATTTAACCGGTTGCATGCGCAGACTGCAATTTATGTAGAGGCTATCGTTTAATTGTAGGTGTATTACGGAAATGGTGCAGAAAGTAGGTGATTCTTGCATGGGTCATGAAAAAGACGAGAGACAGTAGAATAAATTAAAAACGAAAAACAAAATAGTCGCGAGATTCGCTTTCATCCTGTGCTAAAATGTGTATTGTATTCTCTTTTTACATATATTCATATAATAATATTCACTTAAACAGCTTGTCTTAATCGTGTATATTAGTCACTGATATTCCTGTTGCGGCAATATTTTACATCTTAATAACTAAGTCTATATTTGTATTTATGTGTGTAAATTATTTGTTATCGCTATTTGCGAATAAAAAGCTATCTGTATTCTGTCTATACATCCTACTACTATACAAACTGTTAAAAAACGAGTTACTTATTTTTAAATCATCTTTATCGCATCCAAAGTGCAATTATTCTATTCTCTATAACTCTGACAGTATTATTTTTAAATCATTTTTACTACATCCAAAGTTCGAGTATTCTATAACTCTGACAGACTAAAAGAGTGATGCGTTCGTAGACTAATAAAAAAATTTAAAAAGATCAACTTGATCTCCTTGAATGACCACTAAATTATTCTTTAAGGAATCTCCTTTACGTTTTAAAGAAGAGTATCTTTTTCTACATCGAAAGTGCTAGAATGTACTACTTTACACGCTGAAAGTAGGATAAAAAAGCAGTACTTTGCACACTTTACAGTGTTAAAAAAAAAAAAAAAACAAAAAATGATTTTCCCTGGAATGACCATTTCATTACTCCGCCGAGGAAAGGGATCACCCTCGTGCGACGTTCGAGTAAGGAGAGCGCCTCCGAACACGCGCGCCGCATGCCTGGAGAAAGAGTCTTCGCGCTCCCGTTTCATTAGCCATAATTGTCCCGCGCGCGTTCTCGGCGACAAGGCCGCGCGGCCCTCCCCACCCGGCGATGAAGGCAAGCGCACCCACTGCAGGTGTTCGTGCGTCTCGTTGTTCCGTGCTCCGGAGCGCCTCTGTTCAGCCGTGCGGCCCGGACGCGAGCCTCCTCCTCCTTCTTCTTTTTTTTCTTAATTCTCCATCTCAATTAGTAGGCGGAATGTTTAGAGTTCGTTGGGTTATTTACGCTGCGGAAACTTGCCGTGAGTAATTAACGGTCTTCACCCTTTCTACGATGATATTCTCGGAGCAAATTTTTTCAAGTTCAACTTTTCAGTCTTTTTAGTTACACATATGCAGTTTTTTTTTTTTAAACATTTGTGACAAAAATTTATTAGGATGTTTGTAAGTAAAGTTTACAAGACAATTTATAAGTAAAGACTGACAAGTAATATTTTTCTTTGAACAACATTCGAATGAAATTTAATTACCCTTGTTATCTGTGCAGAACAAGCTGAAAGAAGTTTGTCGGTATATCTCTAAAATGTCATCAGTCGTATCGTTCAATGCAAGCCCAATTATAAAGAAAGAATCAAGCATCTTAACGCCAACTTAAATGGTGAGAAAGTTTAACGTATACCAGATCGATCCATTCCTTCCCCTCAAACTATGTACTTAAAAATTATCCTGGAAACATTTTACGCTCATTGCGCAATGAACTCCAGCATTAACTGTAAAATAATTATCGACCCTCGCCATCACCTTCGGCATAAAAAAAAACGCGCAGGCCGACCATCAGGCTAAAATATATATAATGTAGAAATCAATATTTCTAATCTGGCGTAATTCGCAGGTCTGCCGAGGCATGGCATTAGGAAAAAGGCGCGCGTGCAATTTCGCCGCGATGAATCGGTGCCGATAATTACGGTCTGACAGGATGCGTCGAGTCTCAATTATCGTGGCGCTCGCGGCTTTTCTCAGCGGCGATTTCTATAGTGCAGAAACGCGGACATTGTTGAGCGTTTTTCTTTTTTGTTTTAGTCCTTCTCGCTTCTTCCTATCCATAAGATTCCGTGCAGAATGGGCACCGCCAGCATAAATCGCGTTTAAAGGAGCGCGAGTCCGCGCCAGCGAATACCACGCCGCGTGGTTACTTTATTAAGGGCATTCCTGACCTCGTGTCGCGACCCGCACGAATGTGTATGTATACGAATACCCGCGCGCGGGGGCAAAAATGCGCGACGAACAGAGAAAGTCCGATGCTTCTGTGAGAAACTGCGCACCCAAGCGCCTTCCAGACCTCCGGGGGGAGATCGCCTCGACGCTGCCAGGCGTTAACAGAATTGCTTTTACGTACACGTTTATTATCATTATTTTTCTTCCCCCGAATTTTTTGATCGATCATTTTGTCCAATTTAGTAAAATGTTTCAAAATAAGTCTAAATAATTCATCTTTTCTTGTATAGCCCATACTGACTCTATTGCGGAGCATTTAAAAATGAACTAAAGTCTTCCACTGCTGAATTTGAATTCCTTGTGTATGTTATTTTCATATAGCGTAAGCTAATTTCACTTATTCAATTTGGATCGGACTATATATTGTCCACGTGAATAAATAATGAATAAATAATAATTAAATATAAATTAATGTTTACCTTTGGAATATAACATCCATTAAAATTAACATATAGAATGTGTACAGGATAAAAATATACAATCCTGTATATTTTTATTATCCTTTTTTATTATTTTACAATCCTGTATATTTTTATTAACAGAAGGCGCTCAAAACATATCAAAACACCTTATTAATTTTCCAGATATAATAGATTTTTGGAGTAATTTTTAACAGGAATTTAAAGTATTCTCAAAACTGCAAATCGTACTTAAAATAATTTTTTTTAAACTGTACTATTGAAAGTAAACTTTTGCTTGCACCTACAGGAAAATTCGATAAAAATATAATAAATAAATAAATTTAAAATCCTTTTACCCTAGACACAGAGTCATATGTAAAGTTAGTGAAAGTCTAACGGTCTGAGAGTAAAGTGCTTCAAGACTTGCGATGCTAAAGTACACAACTTTTGCATTTACATTTAAATAAAGTGTTTATTATATAAAACGAATAGTTCATCTATTTTCATTCTGAAATTATTTCACACAGTCATCTTTCGTTACCTCCACCAGATAGTTATATCGCACAAGTATACGCTCGTAAATAACCAATACAATTTAGAAACGAAAAAATATATGCAATGTATGTACCTAAAAATGTATGTAATACACGTACCGAAAAAATGTATGTAATATATGTAGCCACTTAATAGATGTACAAACAGCATTATACATTTAATTTCCCCGGGAAAGGAAGAATAAACGGATGTCTTTTTGTATACAAGAAGCTCGTACACAAGAATTCCAAGATTTCTTTGAAAAAAAAAGTGGACAATAGGCAGGTGCATACATAAGGACGGTTACATGCATTTTCCTCGTTTGTGGAAAGCGATAAGATAAGAGCCTCCTGACCCGTCCGCGCCTAGATAGGCGAGAGAACAAACTCGCGCTCGGCGATGCTGAATGGAAGGAAAAAGCCGCCCTTTGTACTCAGACTTTTTTTATTTCCCATTTCCCGCTTTCTGTCTCGCTCACTCGTCTGTTTATTTTTTTCGGGATCGGAGCAGGCACACTGCGCCGGCCGGACGTCGCGTTTGAAGTTAATCGCGGCGTCGCATCGCGCGCTCGCACACGCGCTCCCTTCTGCACTGGACAGCCCTCATGCGCTCGCGCTATTGAAAAAGCGTCTGTCTGACGGGGAGCTTTTGTTTTAAAGTGGACCGGTGGCCGCTGAAAAGTCCAGGAACGGCCGAATCTCTTTGGTCCGACGCACTCTGGCGCTGCTCTCGCGACTTCCAATCTTAATTGGAGGCCAGTTGCAGTGCGCGAGTAACGGACTGATTTGCCCTGATTTCCCGCGTAAAAAATATGAGATCGATTAAAGATCGAGAAGTGATTTGTCAAAATTATGGCACTTTTTAGTATAATCTAAGATGAAAGGTCTTTTATTATTTTACAAACATTAGAAAATTTTGAGATTATTTTAAGATGTCAATATTTTAAATTTTATTATAAATGAAGATCGGTTTTTAAGAACGCTTTTAACGATCAAACAAATTTATAATAGTAAATATTTTATTATTTTTTATTTTCTTGTCATTTCTGCTATAATAAAATTAAAATTGAATTAAATATCTAATCTACTAATATTTGTAAAAGACTTTTCATCTTAAATTGTACTAAAAAGTGACATAATTTTGATAAACCACTTTTCGATCTTTAATTCATCTCATTTTTTTTACGCGGTTTGTACAAACAATTGGCAGAAATCTATGAGGATATTTATGAACGACAGTTTGACTGAAAAATCTGGATGCAAATATTTATAGTAGATTTTACTACCGCAGCGGATTTTAACCTTGGGTACAATTGTTTAAATTATCCTTAATAAATTTTTTTAATGTTCTAAAAAGTGGCGAGGGAGTAAGTAACACTATAAAAGTATCGTACAATATTGGAGATAACTTTCTACTATCTCGGGCGTATTATAGATTCAGAGTCAAGTCAGTGGTCCGACTTTTTTTACGGAGAACTTATTCGCCGAGGAATCCACTTGAGTGTACGTTATGAAAAAGTTTTTAACTGAATTGCGCAATTTAAACGCCGAGCTGTGAAACAGTCTTTTTGACACGATTTTCATGATAACGCTGACCTCAAGCGAAGTCACGCTTGCCTGCAATAAAGACCCGTCGCCCGCGCAATCTACCTCAAAAGACCTCGGCGTATAGAAGGCGCGCGAGAAAAAAAAATCACGCATCCTCCTCCGTCGAGAAGAAAAAGAAAAAATGTATATATATATCCAACTCCGCGAGAAGAAGTTATTTCGTGCGTCTAATCGTCGCTCGGCTCGCCTGCTCCACAAAGTTCCCGGAATCGCTTTATCTTTCAGCCTCTGGTGGTGAGAGATTAATTCCGCTTCGTTGGTATCACGAAAACTCCTCTCTCTATCTCTCTCTGTCTCTTAAAAAAAAAAAAAAAAAAAAAGAGTGAGAATCGAAAAGAAAGGCTCGCGGAGTCGATGTGTCGCGCTCGAGAAGTCCCAAGCATTGAGCGTCTGAATGTGCGCGCCCGCCGGAGAGATAATGTTGGCAAATATCGTAAAGATAAGGGCCCGTCGTGCGGCTGTGCGCGCGCGAGCCTCTTTACGACGATGAGCAGAAGTGGGCTACATGGTCGCGCTCGCGGCTTCATTCCGCTCGGAAAAACGGAACATTGAAAAAAAAAATTTTTTTTCTCTCTCTTTCTCCTTCGACGCAGCCGAGAGAGCCTCCGCCGTCGCTGCTCTTTCAGACGTCTCTATTTTTTTTCATCGCCTCCACCCCTCGGCCCCTTGCCGCTGCCCTAGAATCCGTTAGGGCTGACGCACACGCGTTTTTTACGCTGCGGCGATCTTTGTCTCTCTTTCTCTCTCTTCCGATGTTGATTTTCAATTGAAACGAGATCTCCTCAAATAGCCGCGGCAGCAGCCCCCAAAACAGTTAGGCGCGAGCCCATGGGAACCTATCACGACTTTTTCCCGATGGCTCGCTTAATTTTTATGCGACACGCTGTAGTACGACTTTCTCTGCCCGAATATATATGTATATTTATATGTGTGTGTTTGTGTGTGTGTCTAAATGAGTGTGGTGTCGAATGACGAGGGCCGATCGAGGGCTGCGCAAAGAACTGCTCCGCGGGAGTTGAACATTATATAAACGTGAGCGGTCGAACGAAATTATCGAATTGGAATTATTCGCGCCCCGTGATAAGTAGGCTCTTCGAAGCTTAGCATGGTTCGGTTTGATGGAATGAGGGTCGGTGATTGTATTTGGACGTTACCCTTGTTTTGTTTTTTTGGGGGGGTCAGAATCTTTGATTTTTGCATTGATTTAATGATTTTGTGACTTAATGATTATCTCCCTTCAAGATCATTTATCCAAGAAAGGATTTTTCAACGGCACGATATGTACACGGAGAAAAATGTTATACTAAAAATTACTACATTTTTTAGCAATTAGAGGATGTACTTGTAATGTGAGAAAAATTATTGTATATTATTCTAAAATTTAGTATACTTTTAATAAAAATGAATAAATATTTTTTTAATTTTTACTACACATATTGTAAATTTTAAAATAAAATATACTAATTTTACTCACGTTGCAAGTATATCCTTCCATCGCTAAAAAATATAGTAATTTTTAGTATAACATTTTTCTCCGTGTACAATTGGCAGAGTAGGTTTTTGATGGTTCCTTAAATTATGAGCTTGCGTGAGAAAAGCAAGGCTATGGACGATGGCAATACTTTTCTTTTTATCGGTTTTATTGCTCACGTTGAGACCTTTTTTTTAATAGTTTTATGATAGCCTATTGAAGAGTTGAGTCGGTACTGTAGTAAAATTACACGCACCCGCAGAGATATAACAGCAATTAAATAAGGGTATAGGCGAATGCAAATTACATTTGCACTATTACATTTTCCCGGGTTTTCACCTACTCGTAAACATAAATTAAAAAACAGCGCAACTGATACTTTCATAAATAAGCAGAGTAATATCCGGTAGTGCGCGAGCGTTAAAACGACATATAATAATTTACGTTATTACCTCTTAAAAGCGCAGCGCATATAGCGCCGGCCCAATAAAACTCTCATTTATTAAAAAATAAAAAGGGACCGTTTTTGGAAAAAGTGAATACGAGGTGACACTAGACGGCCGAGAAAAAAAAAAGAGGAGGGGACCCTGGTCCACACATAAAAAGATAATCCCTCGCGCGATTCCACGCGATTCCGTGAGGCGATGCGCCGGGGCGCAGGGTGGTCCGGCTGCGTCTAATCCCGAAAGGCATTATTCGTGCCACGACTCTGGCCTCCGCCCGCCCTCGTCCCAGCCTCTCGCTCTCGGCCATTGTCCTCCCGGTGAAAAAAGGCGCTCGCGCGCATGACGCATCCCGCGCGCGCGCCCGCTCCTTGCGCCGTGCTCGCTTTCACGACGTGAGCAGGCATATTATAGGCGTGAAACGATCCGTAATTTGTCACGCGAGAGCTTAAGGCATTTTTTTCTTCTTCTATTTTTTTTAAAGAGGAAGAGCCCTCGGGGGCGGCTGCAGGCGCGGCCGAGTCCTGCTATGCGCCGCTCGAGTGTATATATAGGAAAACACCGAACCTCACGACTTTGTCCTGGAAGGCACCCGACGAAGTGTCCCTCTAATATGCGACGCCTGGCCGGCTTTCTACGGGCTGCACGTATCTTGCGGATTTTTCGCTTCTTACCTCGCGAAAGAGGGCCCGGCCGATTTCGCTGGCGGCGGAGCTGTCGAAATTCCGGAGAGACTGGATGATTGAGATCGGCGATTCGAAATTTTCTTTTTCTACTTGACGTGATAATTAAGAATGCTTGTGTTCTTAATTCGTGGGATATACATTTTTTAGGGGGTAACTATATAACTTTTTAAATTAAATTTCCTGAGTGAGTTACGCAATTTTAATAAATCCAAATTCTGACGTCCATTAACTAAAAATTTTATCTTCTAATGCTATTCTACTTTTTCATTTCATTTTTTCATTTATCAAACCAGAAAAATTTACACGAGTAAATCCTGTAGGAGGTAAACGCAGTTACCTGTACAGAGGCTTGCATAAAGTATCTTAAGACTAAACTTAAAACTAAATACAAGAAAGTAAATATTTAATAAATTATATTGTTATAAAAGGTTAACCAAGTAGTTGTAACTTGTAGATATTATATTATATAAATTTTTTATCACGTAACAATAAATTGCTTAATTTTATTTTTGATAATAGTTTTGCTTAAATTTAAACACTTCAGCTCGTTTGGTAGCCCCGTGGGAACAATCTTATAAAATACTATAGAAATGTGCAAATTTGATAAAATCCAATAAATTATTTATCGGGTTTTATGCAGTTTTTGCACCATTTTATACAGTTTTATAAGACCCTTTTCATAGGTAAGTTATTGAGTGCGACTGCGTGTCCTAAGTGCGACAATATAACTATTTTTATCACTTATCGCTCTTTTCATTTTTGCCAAAAAAATGTTTTTTTTTCTTCTAGTCTTTGATAAGCTTTTATATCTTCCATATCAACACAAAAAAAAATGGTTTCATTAAAAGTCGAAAGGTCGAGTCAACCGTTACTCTGAAGATCCTGATCAACCGCCAAATGAAGACAGAATTAAACAAGTTAAAAGGCAGCCTTCCTGAAAAAAAAAAGAATCCATCGCCGCTCGCGATCGAAAGAGAAGGACCGCCAGCTTTAAGTTCCAAAAGGCGCGCACGACGTAACAGCCGCGAAGTCTCGCGCTCGCGCGGGCTTGCGAGATATTCATTTTCCTCGGCGTCGGACACTCGTGAGCTCGCGGCGCGGCAGAAAGACACGAAAGAGAGAGAGAGAGAGAGAGGCGGCAGGAGGCGAGTTTCGTTGCGCCCGCACCGACATTTTTAAATCCTCCGGGAATCTTCCTTTCTCCGCTCGGCTGCGGCGGCTCCAGTCTATATGCGCCGGCAGCGCGCGATGGGAATTCGCCTTTCGAATCGCGCGGGCTACACGCCTGTGCGCGGCCCGCGGGAGGCGCGCGCGCGCGAGCCAGCGAATTAATAATATCGCGACGAGGCGCGTGCGCCGATTGAATAATCCTCGCACCTCGCGGGGCCCTCCTCAATGCCCCATTCATTTCCTTGCGGTTTTTTCTTTCTTTACCCTTTCTCTCTGTCTTTCTCCACCTCTACCTCTTCTTTCTCCCGGCGCGGAGCTTGATGGAATGTCGTGACGCAATTCGCACTCGCTCAACAGTTACAACTCTTCGTTCGCGTATTGTTTACGCCGCTATCGGGGTTTGTGGTCTTTTTAGATTCTTCATTTTAGATGATTGATGCTTTACTGCGACGGAAAAATCGATGGGAACCGTATATACAGTTTTGAAAGGGAAATGGCTTCTGAAGAGGATTGCGATATTTATTTTTTTTTATTAATTTCTTGTGCTAATAGTAGAAGAATGACATTAATTAATTGATACTATTCCTAATTTAGATGTGCTCAAGATACACCGATAGAAGAAACTTAATAAAAATTGCTATCGTGATTAGGAAATGAGTGACAGTCTTGTCAAGCGAGAAATTTTAGAATGAAAAATAGTAATTTGTAATACACAAAATAGCAATGTTTATTATTAAAATAGTAATTTCTACAATTACTGTACTAAAAATTACTATTTGTTCATTCAAATAATTCTCGCTTGTTAAGACTGTCACTCCTTTCTTAACTACAATAGCAATTTTTATTAAGTTCTTTCTTTCAGTGTAGGAAAAGCTTTGAGATTTTTTTATATTGTCTTTCTTAACTTAAACGAAAAGGTTTGTAAATTCTGTAAATTATTATAGAACAAACTATATTCTATTCTGTTACAATATTATTGATGAGATTAAAATAAATTTTACTTGGTAGGAAGTGATAAAAATCAAAGCTCCTAGTTTGCAATTATCAGCGATTCAAGTCGAGTTGTAAATCTTTAATTAGCGAAAAAAATTGCTCGCTCACTCCGATATCACACGATTATATCTATCCCTTATACAACAATCCGTCGTGGCGGTGCAATAATTGCAGTTGTAGAGACTTCTATCAAGCGCTTAATCGCTTACAAACGTACCTGATAAGTACCATAGCCGATAATTAATAAAGATTTATCTTTGTTCACTCAATTCTTCCGCACCTTCTCTTTTCCAGCTGTACTTCTATTAATTTAACTTTAACCTTGTTTATTATTATTAACCTTCGCCAATTAATACTTAAAGGAGTATCTCTCCATAAATCCTAGAAAGTTCACAGTTCATAAAAATAAATTTTTATCACTACTTTATTCCTTTAATATTTCTAGTAAAAAAAACGATCGAAAATACAAAAACAATTAGCGATAATTTATCATTTAATCGTTAAATAACTTCTCGAGCTCAACTTGCATTGCTTTGAAACTCTTTTTTTCAAAATTGCTCTTTTGTAATAAGAAGAATAAATTTTAAAAAATACAAATTTTTTAGCCACAGGGCTACTTTACTACGTTCAGAATACTGCACGCACGAAGCTAGAAAAAAAAAGTACAGGAAACGTCGTATTCCCATACGACATGCCCGTTATCGCTTCGAGCAAATAAAGCGGTGAAAAAAAAGGAGCCGCCTGCACTGGCCGGCCGGTGTTCTTCACCTGTGCCTCCCTTATCTCGACGAGCGTGTATACACACATACATCCGTGCTGGGCAACCTTCGCGCACATTGTACGGGCACATCCGTAGGTGACCGCTCGGGCGACCCCTCGAGAAAAAGGAGCCGCTAAATCCACACGGAGGCGGGCCAACCCCTCGGCGAGCGTTTCTCTCCCTTCGGAGCTTGCGGTCAAGTGAAATCCGATCGCGAGAAGGAGGAGGAGACGTTGAGCCATCGCCGCGCCGGACGCATTATACAGTTAGGTCGAAGGTCTGATCGAGTACGTACGGTTTTGTGAGAGCGCGAGCAACAAGTATCGCAGTGTGCCTAGTCTTCTGCTCCGTTTGTTGGGAGGCAATGCGTTTTTTTTTTTTTTTTTTTTATTTTTCAGGGGTGGATTTGAGCTGCGACCGGATGGGAATAACGGGATCTCAGATTTTACGTTTAATCGATAGGCACTCGGCGCTTTTAATTCTGTAAGCCGGATACTCTGTTTCTCTTGATATGTATACTTTGGGGTTGTTTACGTTCGAGATGAAATCTAGAACTGTGATTGATTTTTTTTTGTCTTACGCAGATGCTAAGTGTTGTATATGGTTTTTAATGAAGCTAAAGGTTCTGCTTGAATGAAAATTTTTTGAGGAACAGTATCCTTTATTACAAAACGATGACTATAGACATTCTGTAGGATTTGAAGATGCTGGTACTCTCGGGTATTCCAGGACAACGCTTAAAAAATCAAATACTGAATAAATGCTGAAGCTATTGTGGATACTAAAAACTATTGATGCTGTAGTATTTCATTCCACTAATAAATAGGTAATTGGTGAATATCCTTTTGCAAGCATTATAACGTAATTTACCTACACAGAGAGAAAAAATTATTATATTCCGTAGGAATAGTGGGATATACTCGACCTATGACGATTTTTACTATAAAACATACTAAAAATTCCTATGTACATAGCAAAAATTGCTATTAACATAGTAGAAATTGCTATGTACATAGGAATTTTTAGCATGTTTTATAGTAAAAATTGTCATACTGTTCCTACGAAACATAGTAATTTTTACTATAACATTTGTATAGCTACTTATCTGCAGTACTTCCGTCGATTTGCTCCTGTGTATAAGTCTAATAATTAAATATATACACCCTGAAAGTGTAGTTATGTAGAAAAAAAATACGATTTATTTATCTTTATTACTCAATTAGTACCTGTCATAAATAGACGCTTGAACTTTAAAAAGCACCGCGATTTCACTCTAATCGTTGGAAGGAAAAAAATGACAATATCGTCCGTTAAATAAATCCGACACATTCGATTATCAGTCTCGCGGAAGAGCATGTTAATGCGACGTGCAGAGGGCTAAATCGCCCGATCGTAATAGCATCTCCGGCGCTCCGGCCTTATAAGTTCCGCGTATGTAAATAATATTAAGCGGTTGCTTATCCCACTTAGTCCCGGAGCGATTGAAAGCTTCATCCCGGCGACACGACAGGCGCCTTAGCCTCGGGGGCCTACGGAACACGCGCGGGCGCCTCGTTCCTTTTCGGTGTCGTTCTCGACTCTCCGGCGGTTTCACCGCGAGGTCGCGCCGCGGCGCCCCCATGCGCGCCGCGTATATATTCTACACGAGCGCGAAATTTTCCGAATCGGCCAAGATTGCACGGGGACGCGGGCCATAAATCGCGCGAGGAGCCGATCGTGGGACGCCGCCGGTGAGAGAGCGAGAGAGACGGAAATGGATAGAGGGAGAGAGAGAGAGAGAGGCTGCGATCGTCTTCGGGCTATCGATCTCCATTACGCGAGCCTTGATTGGCCTGCAGCTGATTTGCCTGGCCGCGTCGAGCCGCCAGCCTTTCCATCGTCCGTCTCGCCTTCCGCACTTTTGCCACGGCCCCTCATCGCTCCCTGAGAAACGCTCCGAAGAATGCTGTTTTGGCCTTTGGCGTGGACTTCGCCTATATCGCCGGCCTCGCGTGCCGCTATCCCCGTACCTGTCCGTACTTTCTCAGCCGATAATTTAATTTGCTCGCTTAAGAGCCTCGCTCATCCTGCTTTAAACGATCTTTATAGTAATCCGGCACACGATTACCCGGAGGATCTTACGTATCCTTTCAAAAGGACTACCGCGATTAAAAAAATCTGGCTACGATGCTGCAACTGAAGTACTCCGTGTAATATTGAATATAGAATACGGATAACTTGTCAAGTAAGGCATGGTTTCCTGTGAATTCAAAGATGGAGCGCCGATTTGACACTTTAACGTGGGTTGATAATTTAGGAAGAACTGAATCAACCCCCGTACACGCTTAGAAATGTAAAATTGCAAGATTCTTTTGTAATTAGAGATTCTTCTTTCTCATAAATTCGAAAGTTAGTATTCTTTTTCAAATGTCATTGGTTAGTTATCGTATATAACTAAAATGACGATAATTAATATCGACTAATATCTGCAATCACACCGGTAACCCAAGCCAAATATGGATAAAATTAATCTAAAATTTATAAACGTAATAGTTTATTCGCAGATCCGCTGCTGTTTGACGCCCGGTAGCCTGCACTCAACTCACCCTGATAACAGTCACCGTCGAACATTTTTCTTACTGCGTGCGGGGGGGAAAATGTGACGCGGTGTGCGATCGAGTTGCGCAACGATTCATTTATCAGGTCCCCGTCCGTTCGACGACGCGCACATAAAGTGCCACTCGAAAAAGGATTTCGCCGGCGATCACAAAGGGCCGATGGCTATCGGGCGATGATTCGCCGAGAAAACTGACCGTAACGAGAGGAGCCGCGCTTCGTCGCTAAAGCCCATCGGCGCGGCGCTCTCCTTCAGCCCCGAGAAACTCGCTGTCTCCGCCGCGGCTCTTTTTCCCTCTCCCGCTCGCGATAAGACCGCGGCGATCATTTGTTAGCGCGTCGTCGCTGGCATTGTTTCGCGGGGAGCGCGAGGATCGATAGCCTCCCCCGGAGCCCGCGGCACTACATTGTTTTCCTCGTCCCTCTCTCTCTCTCTCTTTCTCTCGTGCCGAAAGAAAATCCTTCTCCGCAGCCCGTCGTGTCGTCCCGGGATTTGCTGTACACACATCGACACGCGACTCTCTTTCTCTCTCGCAGGTCGGAGATAACGTTCGCTTCTTTCCCCCGCGTTTTTCGCAGCTCGTGGGTGCGCGCGCCTGGGGAAAACAAATTTTCGAGTCACGAGAGAGGGCGAGAGGCGCAAATTACCCCGAAAAGATCTCGCGCCAATCCTTCTTCTTCGTCTCCTGCGTCGTTGTCGAGTGCGCCTATCGATTTATTGGCTATCGGATCCGCGGAGGCGTCGAGATCGCTCATGCAGCCAATAAGTCAGCGGCGGAGTAACGCGACTAGTGCCGAGATGCTGACGCTTTTTTTTCTCCGTTTATATAAATATGTACACATTCATATAGATATGAGTAGATGTTTATATGTATCTATAGATAGAAATATGAATATGCGTTTGGGCTATTTTTTTTTGTTTTTCCTCAGGCTGCTTTGTAATATAGTTCCAAGAGCCACGTGGATGTATAATCGAGGATCGCGTCGGCGCGAACAGACGGAGCGCAGACTCTTTATGACCGTAGCCGTTGTTGAGCCTGTTGAGCAACTGCGGGACGAAAGTAAGAGTGGGAGATGACTCGCGGTAAACTCTGTATAACGCCTCTCAATATTATCGCATTTGCGCGCGCGAGAGCTCGATAGCGACGAGAATTTGCAAGTGGCGCATTCCTAAGGATTTTTTCGTCAAGTCTTGTAATTCTCTCTTTAAAAAATTCTGGTAGGACGTTACGAGGACATTTGAAAGTGCCATGTATTTATTTATTTCGCTTATTCAACGAAGTAAAATGAATTACTTAATGCGATGATATGATGAATGGAGGTGTATAATACCCTAAAACACATATAAATCTAAACGAAATAGTATAAACGATGATTTGGTATTTCGTGGGTTATTGCATTTGACAATATAAATTTGTTGAGCAGTTTGTTTATTGAACAATATTAATCAATCAAATTATCAAGTATAACATTTTTCTTATGATTTTCTTCGATCGAGTGACAAATGAATGTGTTAAAGAAGTAAATATTATGCTGAGGATTAATTTATTGTTAAAAAAATATATTTGTTCTTAAGCGAAGTGCGATGGATTTTCATAGCTAGTCGTATCTTAAATAATTGTGGCAATATTTTGTGTATCAATTACAGTACCGGTTTGATTATAGTTAATAAACATAATAATCCGGATCAATTGCACTAAAGTTCAAAGTTTATTGTGTTGGAATTTCAATTTCAAAAAATTTTATTTAAAGAATTGAATTACTATTTATACGATTGATTTATTGATTATTTTCTAGTCCCGAAAATTAACAATAATCGCAAAACTGATTTCTAAACAATCGATTCAGCCGAGAATACCGAACGGTTCGACCCATCGCTAAAAAGAATTGAATTTTCCGATAGAAACAATAGGCCTAGGAAGACGTAAAAATGTCGGAGCAAGCGGTGAAATGTAAATTTTTGCCGAAGCTAATTACTTTTTGTCATAACAATGCAGCGGCACAAAAGTACTGTCCCTCCCGCGCACCGATCGTTACATTTACGTAACGCGGCCATGCACTTTTCGCGCATTTCCCTGATCCGTGCTTCATTAGCATATACACAAGTCATTAGGCAAGGACCCACGATAAAACAGGATCGCAGCGAGGGACGAACATCGATAGTTTTTAAAGCCATTGGCAGGATTGACTGAATTAAGAGAATGTCGCGGACACGATTCGGTGAAACTGAGCGCGGAAAAAGAAGCGAAAAAAAAAACGAAGCAGACGAAGAAGGGACGTAATCACTTTTTGTGCATCGGGCCCGTGTACACACACGAGAGAGTCCTTTCCCAATCACGCGAAACAATATAAAAAGGGCATTTATCGTTACGTCGGCGGCGCATGGTAGCCCGTAGCGCGCAACAAAGGATTTCAACACACACGTATTAGGTGCACAGCATTCACATAAAATAAGAGAGCCGTAAAAAGGTCTGTCGCTCATATAAAACACTGGGGGGGTAAGGAGAGAGACGGCGAGGCAAAAGACGGGCTCGCAGGAGAGAGAAGGACTCGGGCAGAAAAGAAAGGCTTTCGAAAATCGATGAACCTGCAGCACGTACGTGCTCGCGGCAGGGCAGCGAGCCCCGTCTCGCTCGGCCGCGAGTCGGCGGCTTCCTTGTCGCGCTATTATCGTCGTGCCGGGGAGTTAGGTGCTCGATGCATTAGGGAGCGCAGGCGTTTAGGCCGGCCTGCCGCCTGCCCCTTCTCTCTCTCGCTGCCGAGCGTACATGGGAAAGGAAGGAGGCAAAAAAGCCGCGGCGCGAGGCCGAAAAAATGAATTCGTGCGCATCCCGTGCCCACACATCTAACTTTCACTTCGCGGCGACGGCGGCGGCTCGGGCCGACCGCGAGCGAGCCTTGCATAGGCGAGAGATGCATCCGCACACAGTCCTACTCTTCTTTGGCCCGCTCACTTCGCCGAGGCTTGGCCTGTGTACCCCCCGACCCCGCCACCGGCCGCTCGCTCTGCACCGACTCTATGAACTCTCCCACCCACTCTCGAGAGCCGGAGCCCGCCAACACCGTCGTTCTCTCTGTCTTTCTCTTTCTAATCTTTCTCTCCTCTCTCTCTCCCTTCAGGTATCTCTCCGTGTCCCTCTCGCGCGGCTTCGGCGATCGCCCGAGCCGTCTCGCTTCGAGCCGAGGTTCCGCAATTTCGACTAATGCGCTATACTAATTTCCCATTATTTCCTAGCCGACACCGAATCTTTCTGTTTATTTTAGTTTTATGCAGCACTCGTGTTTTTTTTCTTTAAAATGTTTAATAGTTAGCGATATATAGATATGTACAGGTGACAATGTTTACCTTCCTTAAGATTTACTCATTGTACACGGAGAGAAAAGTCTTAAAAATTACTATACTATTTAATAGTGCAGCGACAGACTCCACAAATAAAAAAAATTACTAGAAAGTATGGTAAAATGTGCTACACTTGTAGCAAAATTTGCTGTACATCTAGCAAATTTTACGATACTTTTTAATAGATTTTATTAGTCCAGTCTGTCCCTCCATTACTAAATAGTATAGTAATTTTTACTAAATTTTTCTCTCCGTGTACTATCTAAAGTTGAATTGATGAAAAACAACTATAATTGATGAATTTTCACTAAAAGTTAGTGGAAAGAGCTTCACGATTTAGGTGTTAGTATTGAGCATCTTCCACTAATTTTAGTAAAGTTTCACTAATCAGTTTTTGGAAGGTAAATTTATCTGGTTTAAATAAATAAAATATAGTTTGTCATCTGTAAAGCAGTATTTTTTTAATAAATTAATTATTTAAAACAAAACTGCATAGCATTTTGTCTTGTCAAACTTCGATGGTCGACTGAAGTACAATACAAATGTATCGAAGCGCATCCATGTGTATTTTTTTAAGTACCAAAATTTGTATAGAATTTATAAAGATTTTTTAAAAATCCTGCTAAAATTTATGCAAACGTTGTCGTTAAGTATTTCTAAACAATTTTTGTAGAACTTTCGAAGGAAACGTAGGAACAACTTTTCTTGTAGAATAAACTGTTCTAAAAATCTATATTAAGTGCATGGCGAATTCTTTTTAGTAAGGGATGAAATAATAAAAAATATTAATTTTTCCATTTTTAAATCATTGAAAAAATTATCAGGGCCATTTGATTGAATGTTAATTTCATAAAGTCTTGACACCGCATTTTTTACAAGACACGCGTGTAGATTACCGAGATAGGAGTTAAAAATGTCGAAAAAAAATGTCAGCACATTTAATTGTGCCGCCAATTACAAATTTTCCGAATGCATTTATCTGAATCTCGGCAAGAAAATGGGCAATTAAATTAAACGGAAAAAAGGGGGAAAACAAGTACCTCGACAACATCCTAATCCGCGCAAGAAGACGGATTCCGCCGAGAGCAAGATTGTAATCCGAGGCCCCCACGTCGCAACAATTTATAAAACAAGATACGCACTCGGAAATATCGTGCCGCGACTTCGCCGGTGAGCAATTTAAGCGTTTAGCGGTCAGCCTTATGCCGGCAAATGATGGCGTCTCTCTCTCTCACTTTATCCCCCGCGAAGCTCGCGTGCGACGATCGGTATCAGTTCTCCCGCGCGCGGCTAATTGATTAATTGCGGAATTTTCGATGCTGTTTTCGCGCGGCGGACTTTATGCACGCGAGGCTCTCGCGCGGAAAAGCCGACGCGACTAATTTATGACGGAGGAGGATTCAGTGCTGAAATTTACGATTTATCGATTGCACAAGTGTTTTCTTGTGGGTTTTAGTGCGCGCCGTGAGGGAGAGAAGCGGGCGAGTGGGGGTGGATGTAGGTGAACGAGGAGCGAGCGAGGTGGCTCTTAGTTCTCAGACTTGCGCCGGGCTCTGTTACATCCGTATCGACGATATCGTTTAGCCCCCCTTCTTTTTCTGCCGCTGCTTGACCTTTCACCCATTATGCGCGATTACGAGATGAAGCTTCCACGATTTTTTCCCCTTTTCTCATCTTTTTATCTCCGAATCGGCTTTAATTTCATTCTCGCCTCTTGCCTATTGTATAATTTGACATTCCATGCGTATAATTAATTTCGGTAGCGCAACTTAATTAATCAAGATTATTACTATAAACTTTTATGTGCAGGTCTAAAAACTGTTTCTCTTCCAAAATCTTCTTTTTTTTTTTAAATCGCATGTCATGCTTCTTCGATCTGGATATTCTTTATTATAGAAAAAGCTTATTTAAATTTATACGTAGAGATTTCATGCCAAAAGTTTAAAAAAATATTACAGGAAACGTGCAGAAGTGTTACAAAAGAACTCCATCGAAAAAACTGTTATATTAGTAATAAATGTTTTATGCATTCAAAACGCGCGGTAATTATGTCGACACTATAAATAGGGTCCAACATTTATCTTCATTCACATCTGAAGATCTGACTCTTTCCTACAGAGGCCAGACGTCACTTCTGCATTTTACTCGTGCAGTGTTAAAAAAAACTGTACATCGACAACACAAGCGTTATAAAGCTCCATCAGAAAGTTTCAAAGGCTATAAAGACAAAGTCCATTGCGCAATGGAAAAAAAAGAAGAGAATCCACGGAGGACGCGTAATTGTCTCGGCGAGGACCGGGAAACCCGCGAAATAAGAGGATCCGCTACGCGGCGACTAGGCGAGACAAGCCAGAAAAGGCGACTCGGAGTCGCTTTCGCGCCGCAGATATTCGCCTCTGACCAGTGGTTACGGTGCGCGCGCTCGCTCTTTTGTCGCCGAGGAAAAATCGCGGCGAAACCGCTAAGAGCGCAATCCCGAATACCGCTTCGCCGGCGTCACGATCTTCTCTCCCTCGCGAAGGGGGGGGGGGGGGCTCGGCGCAAGCCTGCCCGGCTAGCCACGGCGCGTATATACACAGCAGAGAGAAGAGCGAAGAGATAGCGCCGCAATTTTCATTAAACATTGTGATTTCGCGTAATGTGCTTTGCCGATTTTTTTCGCCTCCCCGCCGCGGCATCGCCGGCTCCCTCGCTTCGCTTCCTACTTCCATTATTATCTCCCTCTCTCTCTCTCTCTCTCTCTCTCGCTTCATCCGATGGTGTGTGCGTCTGTGTGCCTGCCTCTTTCTGTCTTGGCGGTAGCGCCGGGACTAAACGACTCGGCAGATGAACGCTAGACGCGCGCCGGAGCCGCGGAGTGATACTCCCGCGCCTGCATAGGCAGCTCGCCGAGACAAAGGCTCGCGACAGCGAGAGACGGACATCTAAATGCACCGCCGGCGGCCGCGATTTTTTAATAACTAAATAGGCTCTTCGGGTGAGCCGCCGCCGGTGACTGCCCGCGGCTCGGCCGCTTGCTTCGCCTACGGAATCGAGGCGAGTCTTGCGAAATGCAATTCGACGCGACTTTTTTTCTTCTTATTCCCTTGGAATCCGCCTGTTGCAGTGGAAGACTAGACACTGGGTACATTGGCGACGATTTGAAATTTTAGTTTGTACTGATAGGATAAATTGGAATGTTGATAAATGTGTATTGCATGTATACATGGGATGATCGAAGATGAAATCAATGCTTACATTGGCAACAATCAATTTAATTGACTGGAATAATTTGTTTTCTTAAATTCACTTATCCAGGTATTTCGAATCTCTTCTGAAATATCAATTTTATTCAATATCATTTTATTGCATTTCTTTTTCAAATTGTACAAAAAAAAATGGCTAATTGTTTTATACGCCGAAAAGGGCTAACTATATTTCGAAGTAAAAGATGATTAAAGTGCACTAAGTTCTGTAAATTTAAAATGACGATATTATTTTTTACGCAATTATATATGATTTGACTCATTAGCGTAAGCACGCTCACTCCAAATTAAACCCCACGTCAATTTTTCTTATTCACAAGCATCCTGCGTATATAAAACATAGTTGCAATCGCAAATTACATTTCACTTAAAGGAATTCTCATTAAAAATCGTCGTTAAATTACGCATACAAGAAAATTAAGAAACATAATTAGCCTTAAACGAGAAAAATTGGTAAGATTTCGGGAAAAGGCACATGTGGAACTTAATGCAGGCAAGCGAGAGCTCATCAGCTCGGTCGCGCGCGTGCGCTCGATTACGTGCATTGTGTGTTGAGAAGACCACGGCGGCAACCGCTCCATGCGCTTTGCTCGTCCGCCACACACACACACACACACAGAGGCACACACATACACATAAATCGCATGCGGGTACCGCGGGCCGCTCGCCCGCTCGGCGAGAGACACACGAGGAGTCGTGAGGCCCCGGGCCCGATATATAGGGCAAGCGCAGACTCTCACGGTTTCTGCACCGCCGCCGCCGCCGCAGCTCTATTCATCTGCATGCGCGAGTAAGAGTGGCCGCTCGCCCTCTCGCCGAGGCTCGCGCCTGGCGTCGCGCGCTCTCCAAAGGCTAAAGAGTCACCCGCGCGCGAGGCCTCATTGACCGGAGGCTCCGCGGGGCCTTCCTCGCTCCAGCGAGAGTACGGCAGAGGCACCTCCGTGCCCTCCATCGTGTGTCCCCGAGAGCGAGGATCCCGTGCAGCGCGAGGCGCTCTCGATTTTCCGCTCCGGAACGGGCCGCACGTGTGTTCCGCCGAGGCCGCCCCACTTGCAGCCCGCGTAAAAAAAATTTAAGTTAGGATAAAGTTTACCCAAAGTTCATGTTTGGCGGTCGTTGATATGAACACGGGCAATGAGACTAAATAATTTTGCAATACTTTATACTTCAGATGAAGTTTTTCTTAAATTTAAAAGACGTTGACATGCCGAACGTTAAAAACGAATAAATGTAAAAAATTATTTTCTATAACTTGAGCGGTAATTTATCCGTTTATATCACGCATCTATATAAACTTCTATAAAATTTAAGAAGCAAGTTCAAACATGAATTTTGGGTAAACTTTGTCCCAACTTAAATTGCTTCCGAGCTTTCGTTAGCAATGTGCTTAGCATCTTTTTCTTCGTATTATTGCGCTGAGCGAAGGTGTTGTATAAATTTTACTGGCATCTTTTAGTCGGGTGAACTTCAAATTGTCTTAGTTCTTATTTATTTTAATTTTTTATAGAGATTTATCGACCCTTGTTTATCTTTTAAATAATAAACGTGTTTGTAAATGCTTATTTTCCTTAGAAGTTTGGCCAAGATCTTGAGTTCATTATTTACGTTTAATAAATTTGCCACATTTCAGAGAAATCTACCTACAGCAGGGTGATACTTTTCCTTTCAGCCGTGCGTTCGCATCGCTTCTTTTATGGCAAAACTAAAAATGTCAGAAATTTATTAGAGGTCTAAAGTATAAGGGAGGAGGAAATGTAAATAAATATAAATGCATTAGAATCAAAGGAGTACCGTATTTCTTGTTACATTGATGATACGCGAGTAGATAATGTTTTTCGTTTCGTGTTTTTGAGGCCATAAATCGAAGTTACACAACGCGAATCTACAAGAAGCTTTACAGCGATAATTCAATCGGATATTTGAATTTTATATAATTAGACTAGAAATTTTGGCCGTTTTTACCGGTGCTTATGTACACCCACAATATCATTACGCATGTATACATTCGAGTGAGGATGAGAAACTGCGGCGTCGCGATAGATCAGTAGTAGATACAAGTGATAAATTTTATAGTGAAATTATCTGAAGGTGCTTTAATCTGTTGCACAAAATGTTACTCCGAGTTACGACTTAATAAGCGAGGTTCCTCAGCCTCTGACCTCTTCTTACCCACAGCTTAACTTTAACTTTTTCTGCGCAATTTATACCCGTAAAATCGCTTCTAATCGAGTTAACGCGTAAATTACGGCCTTCGCGTTATATTTCAAGCAAAATAAAAGGCATAAATAAATCTAAAGTCTAAAATTTCATTTATCTTCAATTTCAATTAAAATTTTGAAGATTTCTAAAAGTAGCTATATCCCAAAATTTTAAAAAAGAACCAATCAAACACCCATAGAAACGTTTTCCAAAAGCTAAATGCTCAAATCCGACTTTTTCGAAAAAAATTGTTATCAATTATCTTGCAAATTACACAAAAGTGTCCGTAAAAAATACACAGAAGGCCAAGGAAAGCGACAGTTTTTCGCGTCCTGACAAGCGGTACACGATGCTGACGCTTTTTTTTCTTTGTTTATATAATAATAATATGTACACATTCATATAGATACAGGTAGATATGTATCTATAGATAGAAATATGCATACGCGTTTGGGCTATTTTTTTTTTTTTTTTGTTTTTCCTCAGTTTGCTTTGTAATGTAGTTCCAAGAGCCACGTGGATGCATAATCGAGGATCGCGTCGGCGCGAACAGACGGAGCGCAGAGTCTTTATGACCGTAGCCGTTGTTGAGAAATCCTCAAATCAGACCCGGTATGCTTTTTTTGAAAAAAATTCTTATCAATTACCTCGCAAGTTACACAAAAGTGTCCGTAAAAAACACACTCAGAAGGCGAAGGAAAGCGGCAGCTTTTCGCGTCCCGACAAGCGGTACACGTTAGGAGGCATTTCCGAGCCTGAGAACGCAGAGCTCGGCAGTCGAGAGGGAGAGGATTAGCGTAGGCCTTGCAGAGCCGAGTGAGAAAGAGAGAGGAGGAAGGCACGAGGCAGGAGCGAATTTAACTTTCGAGTGACCGACGTCCAGCGCGCCTTGGCGAAAGGTCGCCCTCGCGCCGGCGCGTCAGGATCGTGCGAACGCGGCCGATACGTGCGCGCCTATACAAAGAGAAAAGACCGCCTCCGCGCTTTCGCGAGCCGCCGACGTCGTGTACGCGATGCGCGGCCGCTGCACCGGAGATATGTTTATGCACCGAGAAGGGGGGGGGGGGCGACGGATATGCGCCGGGAGAAAATTTTGCGCGGAATATAGAATAATTGGACGGCGCCGGTAGCCGAGGCACTTTCACTTCTTACCCCGGTCACTTTTTAGATTCGCCGTAATGATTCAGAAGTTAATTCGTGTCGGAGAGCCCGAGCGTCGGCGTCTATGCCGGCGAGGACGATTAGGTAATGCGGCCTTTTGTTGAAAGGATGAGCCCTGCGCGCGCGCGCCGATGCGCTTCATTATATTCGACGCTTTATGTACAACTGTTTAGCGGAGGATAATAGGCCCTTTCATCCGATTAATTTTGTTATGCTCTTTTATTTAAATATGTTTAAGCACTGAAGGTTTCATCGTGGTTCCACGAGGTGCCTGAATAATTTTATTTTGTATTTGATCTACAAGGAGAAAAATTGTTGGTAAAATTTACTTAAAGGCGTGGAATTAAAAATATTAATTTTTACTTAACGTAAAATGCGCTTAAATATATTTAAGTAAAATTTACTCGATGATTTAACTTATATGTACTTTGCTTATAATCAAGTGAGTAAATATTACTTAAAATATTGAGTGTAATTTACTTACTGCATGAGTAAATTTTATATGACTACATCATTACTAAACTTTTTAAGCAAAGTTTATTTACTATTTATTCAGTAAATTATACTAGTCATTCTTCTCCGTGTATATACAGTTATTAATTTATAAATATTCATCACTTTCTAAGTTAGACAAATTTAATTTTAAAGTTTAATTGTTTTTAAGCTATTACATATTCTTTACGCATTTTTTCCGAGGACACGCTCCGTTCATTTAACCGAATAAAAAATAAATAAATAAATTATTCCAAAGGAGAAAATAACGTTCCGCGTGTTCACGTAATACCATCGTGGAAAATATTCTCCAGAGTCATTAATTAATTGAAAAGGCGAGAAGGCGATCAAAAGTCAGCTGATGCCCATAAACAAGGCGAGCCATTAATAAATCTATAAATCATCGGCAGTATGTCGCATCAGCGGAGCAGGGGTGTCAGGTAAATTTTCCAGCGGCGATCATCGAGCAGCATAAAAAGGAGAAAAAAGGTGCCGGTGGAGGAGAGTGAAAGGTGGGGCATCATAGGCGACACAATCGCGCCTCGTCGGACCCAACCGCGCGTGTATACACACGCATACACGAGGCTGTTGATTCTCCGGCCCTTCCGGTGTCGGACACGCAGCGGCGTTTTAGGGAAAAAGCCGAGAGGGGTCCGTGAGCGTGGCCAATCGATCAGCATCGGCGGTTTTTGCGCTATCCATATGTCACACGGCCCGAGAGCCTGGGCATGCCGCAGCATCGCTGCCGAGGCTCTCTTCTAGTTTTCCCTGGCGGTCTTCCTTTCTCGTCATGTGTGGCGCGAATTTCACCGGCTTTCCCGGCCACAAACCCATTCATCCCCGCGCCCTTTTTTTAAAACCTCCCGTACGCTTTTTTATACCGGGCTTTATTAACCTTTGTGTCTTCGCCGCCTGAAATAGATGTAATGGGGATTGACTTCCGCTTATTAACTTTTGAATTATCTCCCTGCCTAATTAATTTTCTCAACCTTTACGGAAGAGAATGCTTTGGAAATTTGAGTTGCTTTCATCTTAGGAGAGATGAATAGTTATCGTTATAGAGCAACATTTTGTTTTGTATGGCGTGTAATTTTACTAAAACGTCGAATAAGTTTCATTGTCAATAATCTATAGCATGAATTTTTATATATAATATTTTTCATGTAACATTTCGGAACTGTAATACAATTAATACAAAAAACATCGTAATTAATCTTTCGCATTATCAAAGTATCATTCAGCTATATCCTCTCTTAAAAATGTGATGACGTATCTTAAAAAAGTATTAAGTTATTATACGTTCATTATAAGTTCATGAATGTAATTGGTCAAAAAATTTAGGAACTCATTTTCTTTTGACGACAAAGTTAAATTCCCAAAGATTTGGATTTTCCATTAAACAATTTAATAAAATAAGTATTGTATTAAACATTTTAGATCGTAGTTTTTATTAACTATATTTTTTGAAAAATTAAATATCGCTACGATATTATCGAACTTGTTAGACAAAACAGCATAGACAGAACATTGCGCGCTGGATTTTACTAATACCATTAAAATTTCCTGTTTTCATTTTATTGGAAAGATTTCCAATCTGTATCAATATTTATATTTGCTGTTATAATTCTCATCACTTTTAATCTGTCAAAAAAAAAAAAAAGTTGCCAGGAAGGTATTTTGAAAGAAAAGTCGGAAAAATAACGAGTGCGATGCCTCGGGCCAATTTACGCCGGACGCGTCTTAAAGACATCTAGGGAGAGGAGGGAAGCGAGGAGTCGGCGCGCGCTGATTCATCGCGCACAACACGTGCAACGACACCCGCCTCGCGAGCGCGGAACATTTCCGTCGTTCCTCCTTGCGCGCACCACGTTTTTACGGTCGATGAAAAGTATCGCGTCTGGCTCCTCACTCCCGGCCTTCCAACGGACTGGCGCTTATTTTAAAATCGACCGCCTGGATTTTCCACACAAAGGCGTTATGTAAGTAATTTTCAACCTCTCGGAAGTACCCTCGTTACTTTTTTGTCAACCAACGAATTTAAAATTCTTTACGTCCTACTTCTTTTTGCCAATGAGAAGATCATCGATTGATAGAAAAAAATGTGGCTTTTCTATCTTAAAACAGAATTTGTTATCGTCATTCGATAATTTGTACACTTACATGTATAGCAGTGTAATAAAAACTTTAGTTTATTCCATTTCAAGTTAGAATCGATAGTACATATAGTACACATTTTACAAAATAAATAAGATTGAGTGGATTGTCGAGATTTTATTAAAATTACTTATCAACTGAAATTTCGGGATTATAATGACAACAGCCACGTTGAGCAGATGAGATATAAAGAAATCAATTCGGTGGCAGATACAAACGAGGCTGAAGAAGATTACGAGACCAACGGAACGGACGCTGGTCCACCGGAGATTGAACATCGGCGCATCCGGCTCCGAAATCGGCTTTAAGTCGAAGTCTGATCTCTCGAAGTCGCAGCCCAGAAGAAAAGAAAAAAAAAGAGCCGTAACGGGGAGTGAGAGAGAGATGCCGCGGATAAAGAGGGAACGAACGAAGGAGAGGCCCGCGCGCACTCCTCGTGGGTGCGGAGGACCTAGAAAGTGTCCCTCGCGTGGAGGAGGAGGACGAGGAGGAGGAGAGAAGAAAAGGAGCGCGCCCGGGTCAGTTTGAATAATTTTGACCACACCTCTCGTCAAAGGCGATACACATGAGGCGCGCGTATGAATACATACATTTAAATGTCCTCCCGCGGGGACATGACCGCCCGGAGAAATATTGTCCGAATTTCGCCTCGCGGTTGTACGGTGCACGCGCGCGCGAGTCTTCTTCCTCTTATGTTCTTCTGTATTTTTTATTATTTTTCTTTTCGTTGTCGCCTTTTTCACTCGAATTTTTACGAGTTGCGCTCTGCTTTTACGGAGCGTTTAATTGGCGTCTCGACTTTAGAATCGGCGTGAATTTATGTCAGCGCGACCACCTACGGTCAAAGCCGTGCCATTGTGCCCGTCCGACTCTCGGACGTGACCTCTTGCAAAGGGATTCTCCTGGTTCTCAAAGCGTGCCCGATCGTAAACTACCGGAATTTTTATACGACCTCTTGGGGAATACGTGTAGGTGCAAGGGCCGCTCTCAATCTTTGGGACTCGTCGAGCTTTTTGTACGACTTTGACTTGTCTTCGGCTGCGATAATTCATTTTTCCTTTAGGTGCGTGTGCGAATCTATGGACTTGAACGACTGAACAAATATTTTTCAGAGATTTTTCTGATACCTGTAAAATTTTTTTTCTCCTTTTCTTGTACCTCGTCGGTATATATGTTGATAAAGTTCGTTAATTCATACGTCTACCTGCTGCGTCTAAAATAATAATTTTCCACTGGAATTTCATCGGCAGAATCTGCAATGTAGTTCTATTTCCATGAATCGACAAAATTGGGTATAACGACGTAAAGAGCGCCAGGTGTAGTTAATAATCACGCAGCCAAATACCTTCGGATTTCATTAAATTTTACGCTCGCGTATATAAGATATGAGGGGAAAAAAGCGCGACGAACGAGATCTATTGAATTTTAAAGTACAATCCCAACGATCCCAGGATAGATGCTTCAAATTGACAATTAACGACCGCCGAGCGACCGGTACAAAGTTAACGATTATTTTCAATACCGCAATATCAATTTAGCGAAAACTAATGAGCGGCATTACGGTTTGTTTATGTCCGCCGTGGAGAAGTCTGACTGCATTAGCCGTTACGCAAGGACGCGATAAAACGGCCGCAAGGCATCGTAATAGCGACGAAAAGTGCTGCATTTCGTGCCGAACGCGGCTAACACATTCATTAGATTCGTCCCTTAGCGAATGCCTATGTAAATCGCCCGTTGAAGAGAGAGAGAGAGAGATAGACAGACGTACAGCCTGCGGAGAATGAGCAAGATATAGAGGGGGAGCGAGAGAGATAGAGGCTTCGTAAAAAAAAAGGAACGAGTATGGGCGCTTTTAGGTGCGGGCGCGCAAAGTGCCGGTCCCCTTATCGGGACGCGCCAAAATCGTGAACGATCGTCTCGAGGCTCACGACGCCAATAATAAAGCTAATTGCCATTAGAGCGAGGATTAATTCGCGAGGCACGGGGCCCTCCCGAGTGCACGCCGTCGCGGACTTTCGCTTCGCGCATTCCTGACCTATCGGCCGGACTCTCCTATTTTTTCCGCTCCCTCTCTTTCTCGCTCTGCCTCCACTCGCTCCGTTCGCCAGGAGACGCGCGAACTTGACAGTTACGCCGCTGCACGTGATGCTCGCGAGTCTCTCTCGTTAGCCTTGACATATGCGCGACTTGCGCAATAGTACGTATGTATAGTGCAGCAATACCACGTATATACGGATGTACGTACGTGTGCACTTACGCGTGCACTTCGGTTATAAGAGATGCCCGATGACGATGCTGCCGATTGCGCAGTCGGCGCGGTTATCTCCAAATAGTACAAATTTACATCGGCGCAGCGAGAAAACAACTGTCGAGAAAAGCTGCATAAATTCCATTCATATACGTGCATTCGGTTGATCGGCCTCTTTCTCACCTCGAGATTTTTGCGTAATTTCGCAGTGAACTTTGAGATTTAAAAGCCGCGGGTGAAGAGGTGACATTCGACTTTCGACGAAGTATCTGATCTTGAATTTGTCAATCTTGTAGGAGGCAGTGCAATTAACAAACGTAAATTTTATTTTAGCTTCAGCGGTCACGCTTTCCTTGTACATTCCTGCTTGTGTAATTATAACTAACATCGTGACTACACGATCTTTCATTTCATCACCCGTCGAACTTAAAAATGCGAAACTTTCAATCGCGCGACTTTCGTTGCAACTCATGTGGCTGCTCTATATATACGTCCAAATGGCGAATGATTTTTACAAGATTATAATTTTCCGAATCTTCCTTGTTTTGATAGAGGCGGAAGACCACAGCATAGTAGCGCATGAATTATTAAAAATCTGTACACATTATTACTAAAGAAATAATTATTTCTTGGCAAACTACTAAAGCAATAAAATTACTAAAGGCAAACTTACTAAAGCAATAAAATTACTAAAGGTAAACTTACTAAAGGAATAAATATTTTTTGGCAAAAGAGGAGTACACTTGAAATGTTCAATAATGTGTCAGGGCGATTCATCGGACAGATATATATAATAAGCTAATAATCCAATCTTCCTTGTTTTCATAGAGGCGGAAGACCGCAGCATACTAGCGCATGAATTATTAAAAATCTGTACACCTTATTACAAAAAAAAAAATAAATATTTCTTTGCAAAAAAGGAGTATACTTGAAATGTTCAATAATGTGTCAGGGCAATTCATCGGACAGAATGAGGTCTGTCATTGTGCGTGCAACACAGAGCTCCAAAAGTGGCGGTACATTCGTGTAAAATCGATTGTTAACGTCGAAAGAAGAGACAGGGGCCGGTAAGAAGAAAAAGAATGAAAAAAGTGAGTCACATCGGAGGTCTTTTGAAAAGGCTGAAAAGCCATCGTCGCTCGCGGGAGTAGGACACGCATTTCTTTTTAATCGCGTCCGAGGAGTACAAAACGGCGCGCACCTCGTCGCGACGCGGCACATGACACGTATCGTATGACTTCGGCACAGAAGCGATGATCCCCGCTGAAAATCTCCATTAGGACGCGCTGCAAGGTCCTCTCGTTTTTCTGGCTATTTTGACTCGTCGGCGTTTATCTCGGAGACGGATCGCGCGCCTCGGCTCGGCTCTCCTGGGCGTCAATGTATGCGCGGACAAAACATGTTCCGGTCCGGTGTAGGATGACCCTATGCCGCACCTTTTGTCGAGCGAAAGGCACATGTATGTATACAGACGAGGCGAGCTCGGCGTGTGTCGGTGCGTCCGTCCCGGTGTATAGCGACGGAGAGGCCCCGTGTCTTTGTCATTATATAACGCCATTGTGGCCACACTTGCTCGGGACGTCCAAGTCAAGCCCCGAGTCCTTCCCTCTCTTCTCCCGGCGTGTGTGCCTTTGCATATTATTAAAATGACGATGATTGTCATTTTTGTCCCCTCCTCCCCCGACGCGTCGTCCGGACTTCTCGCTCCTCTCCTCCTCGTCGCTCCTTCTCTTTCTCTCTCTCGTTTGCTCGCTCCTTTCTTTTCTGGGTGTCGCGCCTCGGCTCAGCCTCCGACGCCGCCTCGCCTGCGCGAGCGGACCGACCGACTCGGCCGATGTGCCTCGGCTATTGTTATCGCCCCGTCTATTTTACTAGTCGTTATTGGAATTTTATAAGACGGCCTCTCTGATGCGCGCACACCCGTCTTGTATTTATTACATATTAATGAAAGCCTCTTTGCTCAACACTGTACAATTCTATAGTATCCCTCGCGTTCAAATTATCCTCTGCGAGACAATGTTTTTTTTTTTCGTTGATCACACTTTTTTTTTATACACGGAGAGAAAAGTTTAGTAAAAATTACTTTACTATTTACTAATGGAAGGACAGACTCGATTAATCGAAAATTTTACTAAAAAGTATCGTAAAATTTGCTAGACTTACAGTAAATTTTGCTACAAGTCTAGCACATTTTACCATACTTTCTAGTAAAATTTTTTATTTGACTAGTCTGTCCCTGCACTACTAAATAGTATAGTAATTTTTACTAGACTTTTCTCTCCGTGTACTTGTGCTTTACATTTATCCTTGGACAATGATACTGGCTACTTTTACTTTAACACTCATCATTTTTTTTTAAAGAGAGAATTATTTACTCTTGAATTCTTGATCAAATCAAATTTTCGATTACAAAAAAAAAAATGATTGACTGAATATCTCGACAACTGTACGCAAAGATATAAATTATGTTATAGTTAGACACTAAATAGTATGAATGAATTGAACAGTTAATTGGGCGTTAACGAAATCCAAAGATGATTCATGAATTTTTATTTTCAGCGATGTAAATTAAACCGTAGTATAATTAATTCTGTATAAAACAAAATACTAGTCCCCCAAGATATTATCTTATTAATTTGTACAGCGCTTACCATTACATAATTATCCGAAACTCATGAATCGGTAATACCAGTGATTAATTCATGATCAGAGCGAGCCCAAGAGAGTTCGACTCCTCTTAACAAAAAGGCTCGCTCGGGAGAGTTGTACATTGAATACCTGTCGAATTAGTCGAGTAACAAATAAATAAGGCTTATATCTTCTGACGACTCAGTCGATACACCTCCTTAGCGATCGGAGGAAGTGAAAAAGAAAAAAAAAGGGGGAGAGGTCGAGGAGGCGCCCACAGCACTGGCCGAGCCTGCAGCCGATCGGCGCGCGTTTTCCTCGCATCGTCATCCATTTCCGCGGCGATCGATAGGCTCGCTCGTTCCATCGTCTCGAAGGAAAGAAGGGAAAAAAAACGCACAAAGGAGGCGAAAAACAATGGGTGTCGCAACCGCGACTCGCGTCATCGCGTACTCTACTCCTCGATTTCGGCCCGATGATGCGCACCTGCGCGCCGATTGTTTTGACATGTGTCTCCTCATTGTCGGACGTTTCTAGCGCGACCCGACGAAAAGGAGGCTACAGCGCCGAGGCGAGAACGAACGGGTATAACGTCACCGCGGCGATACGCATGCGGGTACGCGGGTACAGTCCTCGACGAAAAAATGAAAAAAAAAATGTTTAAAGCTGGCGGCCCGATCGTCGGGACGAGTTTCGTCGTCGCCTTTTTTCGCCAGCGTTTCTCTCGGTGCGCTTCCTGAAGCGGGAAGTAGTCGCTTTCACCTGGGGGCAATTTCACTTCGAAATGAAAATTCATGATAAAATTTAAGAAATAAATAAAAAAAAAAAAACAAATGGATGTGTACATGTTGGTTAAGGAAATTCGTAAATTGAGTTATCCTAACGGCTTCTCGGTCGTGAGCAGTGAATGAAAGTATTGCGAGGTTCGCTTGCTGCTGCCGAGTGCTGAAGGTATATCTAATCGTCTGATTTTAGATATACACCTGTGTAACTATAATAGAAATCAACACGGATGGGAGGCAGTGTTTTTCGAGTGTTAATTCTCACTTTTTATCACCTTTTTGTATTTTGCAATCAGGAAAACGTACCGATGCTTAAAGTGGCCATTAATTTCGAGTATTTATCAGTCTTGAGAGTGCAATTTGGGAGAGCACGTGCGATCGCGTTCAAACTTGGATTTGAATGCACGCCTCAGAAAAATGATGCTCGGCCATCAGATTGAAAAATGGAAGTTAAATCGGAGGACAAATATAATAATAAAAAAAAAAGAAATCTTTAGAAAGGTGAAATGAATTTCGAGAGGAGGATGACGTGCACTGATTTAATTATCTGATACACCCCGAGGTCCTTATTCTTATTTCTTCTAGCTGTGAAATCTTTCTCTTTTTCGTTTTTTAAATTCGATCCTCATCTCTCCAGTTGCCTTATTAACCTTTATCACTCATTGTTTATAAGCCTAGTAAAAACGAAAAAGGGTTAACAATTTTTTAACATCCGTCAGTATCTAACCATAATTATTCTAATCAATAAATAAATGAATTAATCATTTTATTATCAATTAATTCGATCATTGCAGTAAATAAATAATCATATCTAACCATAATTATTCTAATCAATAAATAAATGAATTAATCATTTTATTATCAATTAATTCGATCATTGCGGTAAATAAATAATCAATACTTCTTTGAGACCACTAAACATTACTTTAAACACCACTAAAAATTCTAACGCAGTTGTTGATGCAACCATTAAACAGCTTGCAGTAACTAATTATTTATTCATTAACCCTAGCAATAAATTGGTAACCACAAGCATTACGAACTTTTGCCAATTACCTTGTTTAGGCCGCAACCACTAACATTTCTAAGCAATCCTAAAAACTTTCGGTTCGCAAATTTTTTTCATCATAGGCTTGCAGCCTTGAACAAATTAAACTACACACACTGCGCCATTAAATTAAATTTTCCGACTTCTACGCCACACGTGCCGGCCGTAATCAACGCAAATACGGGACAATTAGACAGCGACTGATCAAACAAGTATTTTCCCCGTCAACTCCGTGGGTACACAAAGATTCGACGATAAAGAAACGGGCACAATTAAAACGGCCGCTTCGTTTTCGAGCGGCCGATATTACGCCACGGGCACGAGAGGACGGCGATTTTTGTTCGCGGCTATAATACTCCCCCCTCGCGGTGTCTGGTCGCGTCGCGGGGCTCGCTCCTATATAGAGGAGCGCCGTCATTTTTGCGCCCGCGAGAGCGAGCGAGCGGCATACCCGGCGCGCGGCGCGGAGAAAGTAATGGGTTTGCAATTATTTTGCGTAGGAGCTCTTCTCGCGCCGATCTTTCCGCGGCCGTCCCCCAGCCTCGCGCCGTCTCGCTCCCTCCTGCTGCGGGAGAGCGCGAGCGCGAATACAATGGGCCGCGCGCATTTGCAAGTCTAATGCCCTCGAAAAGTTTGACGTTCCTCTTGTTGCTCCGTCCCGAGAGAGCCTTACTTCTCTCTTTCTCTCTATCTGTCTCTTTTTTTCTTCCACTTTGGGTCTCTCCCGGCGCGTATTGTGTTTTCACGCGGGCTCGTCCGGCGCACCGTCTCAATTTAGAGCGAGAGCCGCCGACGTGTACACGTGTACAAGGCGCGCAATTCATCGGTCAGAGTTGAATGGATTATGATTCTGATACTTATTAGTCGCTAGCCTCATTAGCATATTGATGGAGATTTAACGGCATTGAGTACCGTTTCCTCGGGATCATCACGCTCTGCTACGCTCACTGCTCCCCTTTTTTCTTTATTTATTTATATTTATATATTTTTTTCTTATAACGATTAATTATTTGATTGAAACGTAAAAGAAATCTGTAGAAAAGATTGCTATACACGTATAGTTGCAACGTAAAACTTGTAAAGAAAGAAAGATTATGTTTATATCATTTTTATAATTAAAGTAAATTTTTTAGCACTTTTAGTGCACCTTTAGCAGAGTGAAGAGATTCTGGAACTCTCTACTTAATCATTTCACGTGTATTGGTTAGTTTATGACTTCGTTATGTTCTTACACTTGTCTTTTTTAATTTGTAGTGAATAGTTTAATTTTAGTAGTATGTATGTTTACTATTTCAAATTTCGTACTCAAGATTCTTCATTCCGTTGAATTATTAATGAATAAATAAATAAAACTCATAAAAATTAAGTCTTGACATGCTGTTTAAACAAATTTCAAATTCTTTTCTTGATTATTTACTTAAAAGCAATAATACTGCACTTCGAATGTGACGAACTGTTTCACTTGTGAACGCACGGTTGACTCTTCATTCCGAACGCATTTCATGCTCGCCAGCGATTGTCAACGAGGGAGAAAAATATGCGTTTTGTTTGCGGGGACTGTACTGACGGCGGTGCCAATGGTCAGTTGCCACACGGCCCGCATCGCTCCCGGACAGGTGAGGGCCAATGAGATAAATTCGATCTGGCCCCCATGCCATCGAGGGTATACGTTAGCCGAGCAATTATGCAAATTAATATGTAGGTTTCTCGAGTGGATAGAAGGCCACTGCAGCACTTTCGCTACCTCTTTTTTTTTTTTGTACTCTATTTTTTTGTCAATCATGTTCATTATCTTAGCTGTTTTTTCAAACGTATATAAAATTTTTTTTTTATACTTCATTCAGATACATAATTTATTTTAATTTTGTCATATTTGTACTTTACAAATCATGGAGATGTGAAATGTACTTCAAAACCGTACTACACAAAGCGTTACATTGAGATTACGATCTGGTACGGTTAATAGATTAGACACCGAATTTGTAATTGGTTAAGCCTTGAGCTACAACTTAATTAGTTCTTATTATAAAATATTAATTTTTCTATTTATTTATTTATTTATTACAATTTTTATTACGGAGGTAGATATGCTTGTAGATTTCAATTTAAAGCACTCGTCTGAAAAAAAATTGTAATGCATCAACAACTTGTGAACTAAAGTCATTTATAAAGTAGTCGATACACTTTTTGAATGTCGGATATATCATTATGTTATCTTAAATAAATCGAGTTGCGTGTATCTTTAAAAAATAACATCTAAATTACAGCCACGAAAAAGGATTTTCCTACGCCAGAACAAAAGACCAAGACTTCTCCGAATCGAAATTTTCACTCAGCATTTTAAAACCAGAATTTAAAAATTTTAAAATTCAACAAATGCACCGCCTGGTCCATAAAATCAGTACAGCACGACAAAGAAGCCCGGACTGCCGACACACAGGCGAAGTCTCCGCCGGTCTCCTCGCAAAGAAGATACTAATCTCCTCTCCCCCTCCTATTCTTCCACGCTTCTTCCGCTTTATCCACGGCCCTCTTTCTCCTCGGGACCCGAGCTCGCGGCCAAATTCAATTAAACTTTTCATACGGGCTTCTCGCGCGCGGCTGTGTAAACGAAAATTTCGCGAGGCCAGTCGGCCACCGCCGCCGCCGCCCCTCGGCCACGGCCTGTGACTCGTAAAACGATTAGCAGCCGCGAGGCTTTCGGGCCCTGCGGTTGGCCGCTTCCATTTTCCCGGCGTCCCGGTGAAGAAAAAAAAAAGAGAGAGAGGCGCCCGATCGACAGCCGACCGCCGGGGAGATTAAGCCTGGGGAAGACGCCGGTGTACCGGATGGATCCTAAGCGGGAAATTTATCTATCGCCTCGGAGTTTCGGTGTCCGGAACTGCAGTCTTTGTGCTTGTAAATTGACTTTTTTAAAGACGCGCATTCATTCTGTCCGTGCGCGGATCGTTCCTAATTCATCTCTTTATATACAGTTTGTAGAAATTTTGAAAGATTTTTGTGAGTATGTTATGGATTCAATCGGACGTTATGTTGAACGTTTTTTTTATAAATACAGTAAACATTCTTTATTTACTGTATTTAACAAACTAGTAAAATCTAGTGGTCAATGTTCTGTTTACGTTGTTTTTTCTAACCAGCCTAAAATAATACATTTTGATTTTTTAATTAAAATAATGTCGTAGCGATATTTAATTTTTCAAAAAAAATTTAATCAATAAAAGCTACAGTATACACTCAATCTTTAAGAAAACTCAAATCTTTAAGAATTGCACTTTGGCGTGAAAAGAAAATGTGTTTCTAAATGTTTCGACCAATTACATTCATGAATTACTTAAATGCTTTAAAACAAAAACCATTACTTTTTTAAGATACTTTTTTACTGTTTATTCATTCATTTTTCATTTTTGAGGTCAGAACGTTTGAATTTTAGCGCCATTTCGGAATCTACGTACGAACCAATCATGTTCACGCTTTCAAGGCTTCACAGCATCCGGTCATCACTTTTTTAAGAGAAGAAAGCTTGCTAACCATTTTCAAACCCCCAACGTCGATTAAGAAAAACAGTGTAAAAGTTTGGTCAAACGTCACTAACGAGTAAACAGACGTTTAAAGGTGGTCGAGTTCTTCGAAGGAAAAATGGGCGCAGCCTCGGTTGGTCGCAGGCTCGACAATCGAGTCCATGCACTGGAAAAATATGATTAAGCTTGTCCGCGTGACGTGAAAAGGGGGAGGAGAGGCGCTGCAGTTGGCGCGCTACACTTCTTGGGCCGGATCCATTTATTCGGGCGCAAAATCGTCGTCGCAGAAATGAAAGAGAGAAAAGGAGGGCGAGAATTCGGCCGAGCGGTCATAATCAGGCGGAATCGGCGGCCGAAAGAGAAGGCCGTGGCGCAAGCTCTTGTCATCGGCTTCGCTGGCCATAGAATTCGGGGCCCGGGGAAAGCCGCCGAGTCATCGTTGCAGTCCGAGAAAAATCTGTTTGTGCGGCTCCGGGGGATGAGTCGTCCATCATAGGCAAATATGACAAGCGGCTCGCCAGAAGTCGTCGTCCTCGACGCCCCGAGGTCGCAGCTCCACGGTAAGCGTGAAAAATCGCACGAGACTCAGCGGAGCTCGGCCTGGCTGACTCGGCACTTTCGGACTGATCGCCAATCCACGCAACACCGGTCATCGTTTCCGATTCTCTCGAAGCATTTTTTTCCGCTTCTCGGAACTTTGGGTGCGTTTTTTTTTTTCACCTACGATGCGTTTTGGTGTGGCGCACGGTAGCGAAGACATCTGCGAATTTGAGGCGCGCATCGATTAGTCTGAATTGACCGTTTAACGCATGATCGTTTGGACTATTGTGTAGCTGATTCATTCACTCCCAATCTTCGTGTCAAAAATTTTTATATTTTTCGGCTTTTGTAAAGTAACTCTTGGTCACAAATGTACGTCTTTTGATTTTATTCATTGACAAATAAACCATAATTTCAACGAAACAAAAATCAATAATGATGCAAGAAATAATTTAAATAATACTAGCGTCGATGAGATGATGAATCTTTTAAAAATAGAGATAAATACAAGCGAGAGAAACAATTATACAAAGTGCATTTGTTCTTGACGATGAATCATCGAAAAGTTGAAGCAAAACAAAAAAAAAAAGCAACCACGAGACTGTTAGAAAAAGTTCGCTCGGAGTACGTCATTTCCGAAAATCAAGCTCAAAAGTGGATAAACAGAGGAGCGAAAACAAAGGAGTCCCATAAAGCAAATAGGAGGGCTAAATCAGTCGAGTTTTTTTAACTTTGGAGCGCTCGCGCCTGCTCCGTGGAGATAAAGGAGAAAGGAGAGCGGCCGGGCGCAGGCTATATTCGCGAGAGGCGCGATGGATTCCGGCGTGTGGTCGAGAAGGCGCGCAAGCCGCGACGGAAGCCACGTCGCCGCCGTCGTCGAGGCGATTCTTTTCTCCGTTTCTCGCGGGCGACGAAGAAGAGGAGCGCGGGGCTATTTTTGCCGCGGCTGGAGTGACTGACCCTTGGCCAGTCGGCCGAGGCGACCACATGGGCGACCCAACTATTTTTAACGCTCCTGAAAAATGCTGCTCTCGGGCGAACGACATCCACCGTCACGCCTCCGTCTCTTATCGCCACCTCGTTTCACCGCGCTAAGTGCAGCTGTATAGCGTTCTTTGACCTCGCGCCAATTTTTTCTTCTTCATTTTCATCCCACACTCTGTTTCTTTATTTTAAAACTTTTGTTTAATTAATCGAATTAGATTTATTAATTTCTGGAGAAGTGTATGGACTTGATTGCCTCGCTAGATCGACTACTAACGATCAGTTTTCGTTGATTAAAGTCATTTAGTCGTCGTAATTATTTAGAGCTACGAGTGATATCAAGGTTTATGTATTTAGAACTGTCCGTTGATCCATTTTTGGATTCCTCAAAAAATTAATAATCTTAGATGAACATTCAATATCGTAATTGTTCTCAGTTCTCGAATTCCTAATTAAGTGATAAGTTGTCGTTATTTTTAAACCAAAAGTTGAATAAATCGAAGGATTCAATCCTCGCAGATCATTTACTTTATTACTTCAAATTAATGAAATAAAAAAAAAAGAATTTAAACTCACTTTTTCGCGGATTATATGCTTCGCTTAAAAATGTAAACAAATATATCTGAAAGATGATATAAAAATTTTAGGATCGTTCATTACAAACTCACGAGCCAGTGAAATAAAGAAAAAAACCAAGTAGCTACATAATTTTATTGAATTCCTATACGATTATTCAAAATATCAAATTTTCGAGCATCAAGCCTGACTGTCCTTTTTATTCTGTAACGTAATTCTTATTGATTCATTACTGATTTGAATAGCGTACTTGTAAATGCGAGCAGCGGTGGCACGAGTGTTTAAAAAGATGAATCCACAAAATCCTTGATAATTATCGAGGCATCATAGTGTTATACAGCCGCAAAGGGCGGTATACGGCAGCCGCTCTAATTTTACGGATTTCCGGAAGTCCATATTACCGAAGGCAAGAAGCCGAAAAAGAGAAAGAAAGAGAGGCGAGACGAGTGCGGAGGAGGCCCCATATACCTGTCCGAGTGCTCGCCAATTTAAAAGCAATTTTCTATAGGGGAAAGGGGGTGGCGACTAGAGATGCGACGCGCAACCTCTTCCCACGGCTCGGTCCAATGGTCAGCTGGTCTTCGGCTGCTCTCCTAAACTGCATAGATGCAACGCGCGCTTCCTCCTCTGGCTCCTCTCTTCTCTCGTTTTTTTTTCTCTTACCTAAGGCGCGCTCGAATTTTTCTACCTGGGACGCGCACACATACGGGTCGTCCGAGATACGGGATGGTACGCGGGGCCCACGGGATTCGTCTCTCCTTTACAGTTACGCGAAAAGGAAGATCCTTGAGCCCAGATATACACGGGTTCTCTCTCTCTTTCTGGGTGTTTTTGAGCGTGTGCGTGTACGCGTCGGGAAAATTATTATTTCTGCCCACGGAAAAGGAAAAAAAGTGAGCTTACGGTGCTTCTTGTGTTTGAGCGCGATGCACATTGTGCTGTACCGTTTTGTTTACCTTTTTGTGGATGACCTTTTTTTTGTAAATTCAGGGCAGGGATGTGGTAAATATTGTAAAGTACGACGCTCCTGTTTTCTCAGCCAGTTTCTAGCCTGGGGGGTATTTACCCTTACGTAGATTTTACAGTTTTATCAGTACATTATATCCGTGCTCCTTGTGTATATTTATTTATTTATTTATTTAAACAGTATAGTGTAATAAAACAGCAGTTTAATATATAAATTATAAAATTTATAAATATTATTTAATATAATAATCTTTTTCATACATTTTCATTCAGTAATATTTACATTTGAGACGAATATAAACTATTCAAAATATTTAGTCCCTTTTTTCATTCATTGCACGAATAAGTAACGCTATGATAAATTAAAGTAGCTCTAATAATCATATAAGGGGATAATCAAGAGTGCCTTACCAAATAAAAGAAAAAATAAATTTATTAAACTTTATGTGGATAATAATAAATGTCTCAAAATAAATGATCATTTAAATACCCATGTGAAAATATTTGATACAATTCATATATAAATTGTATACAGTTTGTATCAAAAAATTATTCTATACAATGTATATACAATTGTGTACAATTATAAACAATTGTACAGATTTTGTATATAAAATTATTCGTGCAACGATTAAATTGAGCAATTGTATACAGTTGTATATAATAATTTTATATCAATATATTTTATATAAAATAATTTTCTATAAAAAATCTATACGATTGTTTACAGTTACATATACATTAGTATATGATTATATACAAAGTTATTTTTTATACAAACGGTCTAGTTGTAATTTTATATACAAAATCCGTACAATTGTTGTCAGTTGTAAAATAATAATACAGTTGTAAACAATTGCATGCACATTATATAGAATCTTTTTTTATACAGACTGTATACATGTACATAAATTGTATAAAATATTTTCACATGGGTAGCGACAATGAGTATATAATAAATCACAATGTTTCTTAAAAAGCATTTCTTCAAACACAGAAATACCCCGCGGAAAGGGTTAATTGCATAAATCTCAGCGGACAAGTATCTAACGGTGCAGTAACGAGGATCAGGGAAGTTATCATTGGCGTGCCGGCACGAAGTGCACTACTTTCGTCGATGCGAATCGCGGGGGCGCGACAATACATAACGAGCCGTGAAATTATCGAGGTCGCACCTGGACGGCGCGGCTAAAACGTCGTCGGCGGCCGAGGGGACATACGAGAGCCGGAGATTAGAGATCTCAAGATCGCGCCCCGATCGTTCATCGCGCATGCAGAAGAATTAAGGAGGTAAAGGGCCCTCTCCGCCCGTTGAATGGCCGAAATTCGATCGAGAGAGGACGCACACATCGGCGCCCGACAAAATAGCGAAAGAGATAGACGGATACACTGTTATATATATAGAGATATATTATATAGAGAATTAACGATAGAAAGAGAGTACACTGTCCAGAGCGAGAGAAAGTGAGGCGTTTACCGTAAGATAAAGAGGGAGGGAAGAAAAGAGAAATACGTCGCGAGGGGGCCCTTGCGCCTGGGGTCCCCGCGAGCGTTTTTTTTTTTCAATCTCCTCCTCGCTTCCTTCCAAATCGCTTTTTACAAAACGCTCGCTCGCTTTTTTACGCGACTGCTTTCACAGTCTCTCGCTCTGTCTCCGTCGCCTTACCCCTTGGCCGGCCATCTGCCGCCCCGGAGGAAGGGGCGGCCCACAGCCACGGGCCGCGCGAGAGGAAGGAAGATGCGCCGGGACCCACTTTTTAGGATCTTCTAAGCCGAGGAGTAACGGCTTGAGCGTCCCATAACTGCGAGCGAGAACGCCCGTTCGAGCAGGCGCGAGCCTCCGGCCCCCGTGAAATTTATCCGGAAGAAAATTTCGGGGGCTTTGTGGGAAAGCCCAAGATCTACGCACGCACCCCATTGTACTTGGACAATTATTATCGTCAATGCCGTCTCCCTTGGACGATAATTATTGCTCTTTAAATTCTGCCCAGTGAAATTTTTACTGATTTTTTTTTCAGAGAAAAAATATTTTACCTGACAACTAATTAGCCACTAATTTTAACTAATTGTAAAGGGAATTTTATGAGTCCCTGCAATTTTAATGAATACGTCACATATTATTCGAAGATTGTTTATTTTGCTTTAATTCTGTTCACTCGCATTAGTAAAATATTGGTATAAAGTCTTTCAATACTCGACTATTGTTTTGTGAAATAGTGGATATACACACTAGAAATTAATAATTTTCACTGGAAATAATTTAGAGGGTACTTTCCTTACTGAGCAATAAATTGGGCCTTGTATAGAGGTATAATGGTCGTTAATTTTTTTGAAACTTATACGGTGAAAATTTAACGATCGTCTATGCCTTCTATAAGTAGGTATACCTTGCTCGAGCAGATTGCGACTTCAAGGTCGCTGACATCGATCAAACCAACCAGGACGAAATTTTTTTAAGTACACCATTCGTATAACCCCCGACCGTTGGATTATCGTCCATCGCCAACGAGAAAGCTGGAAATGCAGTGATTTTTTTGTTCGTTCATAATGCGCGACTAAAGGACTCGAGAGCCCAATATACACGGGAACCCGTGAAAAACGAAAAAAAACGAAGTCTCGCGGCGATCGCGGAAATAAAAATCTCACAGTGTCGCGGAAACGGGAGGTACCGTTCTCACGCACCTTTTTTCCCCTTAAAAAACTTAAAAAAAAAAAAGCGCGTCGAGAAATCGGGGAAAAAGTCGCCGAGAGTAGGCGACCGTCTCTCTCTCTCTCTTCCTCCCCTTCGATACTTTTCGAGGCCGGAGAATTTTTCACTCTCCCGCGCGTAATTCATGTTTTTTTCTCCCTCCTCCTGGAAACGTTCGTTTTTTTATCCGGCATTCGTCCTATCGAGAGCCCGCCGGAATCTGTGCCACTCGTCCTGGGTACCGTAAGGCTTTTTTACGTTTCCCCCTCCCCCCTTCCTGTCTTCCCCTACAAGGTGCATCCGTACACCCTGCAGGCTGCCCCCCCCCACCATCGCGACTCGATCGCCCCCCTCCTCTGCTCTCTAATTCCGATACACGCATGTACCCCCTGTCCGGGTGCCGCGGCGCGCGCAAAAAAAAAGGGGAGCCGAGGGGTGCCTAGTTTTTTAGCGCTGACACGCAGCGAGAGAGCGAGAGAGAAATTAGAGGAATGCACCTAGCGCTCGTATATATACATACATATATATATATATACTTATATACGTGCGTATGTGCGTGCCCCCGGGGGGAATGTACTTTTTTTTTCATCCCGCTCTCATCCTTTCCGCAGACGCTGGTTAATGCGCCTTTTCCTATACGCCGCTACGGAAGGAAGATGATGGAAAAAAAAGGGGGAGCCCCCCGTGCGAAAGTATGACGGTGAGAATTTTTTTATGCAAAAATGGACATGGGAAAAAATGCCGACGCGGAGAGAGAAAGAGAGACTCGTTGGAGAGGCCGACCGATTTGATAGATAGACGTTTTGTTTACAGCGGCGCAAGCGGGCCGATACGTATATAGGTGCACTTGCATTATCGGGCATGCCAGCGTTGCTTTTTTTCACGTCTCACCGGATCGGGTCCGGTTGCCGTGAAGCGGATTCTGGAAATTCACTGTTTTACTGTTTCTCACCGTGATGAAAAGCCTGGCTTGCTTGGCTCACTGGACGCGTAAACTTTGCGATGGGTAGTATGGAAAATGTTGTTTCGGAACATTTTTTTTATTTGTCAAAGAGTGCCCGTAATTGTTTGCAAAAACATTTTTCGTGGATAGGGAAGTACATTATTTTGTATTTATTTAGTTTACGTTACACTGTTATTTTTAGATTTGCCATATTGAAAATTGTAATCCGTATCGTTATCCTATACATTATATCTAAAGGTCAGTAGTTCGTTTTAGTTAAATAAAATGAACCTGCAAATAGCTGTTATGCATTAACAATAGATTTTTTAAGATTTTTTTTTTGTAAGTTATCGATTAATTAATTTTATTTATTTTTCTCGTAAACATAGTACTTAAGTGGAAGTCACGCCGCAAGTGCAGTAAAGTCCCAATCGTGCAAATTTCTGACTCAGCGTTTTTCTCGCTCCCAAAGCGAGTCGCGTATGCAAAAACACACTGCGATCCGATCGCCGACTCCCCTCTATACCGTTAATTCGTCAAAGCAACATAAATACGTTACACATTGAATTTTGACACTTTGTACGAAAGTATCGCATCATCGAGCAAACACATCAGCAAGCAATGAAAACGTTCGATAACACAAACGAAAACAGATTTCCAAATTTACTTGGTAAAAGTTGTACGGAAATCACGCGTGAGATTACAAGGGAGAGTCGTAAAGTTGAGAAAGGCAGCCCTAGCGGAGGTCCAGAATCCTAAACACCCTCGACAAGGGGTCTGGTCGCGTCCGATTATTTTGGTGCACTCTCGTGCTCTTCCCCCCCTTTTCTTTTCTGGCGCGCACGTTATGCACACAGCGGACGCGATGGCCAACGCACTTTTTTCATCATCCGCCGACGCTGCGCTCTTTCTTTTTTATCTCCTTCCGCGCGCGCGTCTTCCTCTTTTCGTTCGCTGCCAACTGGTGAGCGCGAACGCGGACTTTATGACTATGATTTAGAGCTACCAAGAAATCCGCTCGGAACTGTTGTTTCGAGCGCGCGCATGTATAATTAATGCAAAGCAATGGTGAAGTGAGAATTTTTGTCTGTTTTTTTTCATCGACGATTAGTCGTGGTAATGCGACGTATTTTGGTTAACTATCCCCATGGAAACTATCCTATAAAATACTATAAAAATTTGCAAAATTTATAAAATTCGATAAATTGTTTATCAGAATTTATGCGGTTTTTGTACCATTTTATGGAGTCTTATAAGACCTTTTCAATAGGGATAAATTTAGTTAATATTTTAGAACAATAATTTGGAGTATCGTTATGCAAAGCAACGGCGAAGTGAGAATTTTTGTTGCTATTTTTTTCATCGACGATCAGTCGTGATAAAGCGATGAATTTTGATTGACTATAATAAATTTGTTTAATATTTTAGAACAGTAATTTGGAGTATCGTTATTTTTGCTAATCTTCATCCGTTAAAATTAATTGATCGGTGCACCGATCATAATAATTGTATAAGGTATACCTTGACTATGCCAAGTATGTAAAAAGGCTATTCGAAGTTTTCACGGTCGCTTGGTTACCTCAATTTTCATACAGTCTACACTTAAGCCTGTTATCGAAAAACCATAGAAACGTATGTATTATACCTACAAATTGAATAACATTAGAATTCAATTACAACGCTGCAACTTTCTCTTTTAAAAGGAAAATCATAAAAAAATAGTAACTGCTGCAAACGAAGATTAAAAACAATTATAATAGTACCCAATTTTCTTAAACGCTTATTTCTGCCAAAAGAAAATATTTCCTTATAACTATAAATAAATTTTTATCGAATGTAAGAGTCGAGATTTTTGGAACGTAACTCATGCCATCAACTCTACCACATCGCAATTCATTTTAATTTTAAATATTTTTTATTTATCTATTTATTTAACCAGTTGAGATACATTATACAATTACAATACAATTGGATACATAAATCAATGTTACAAGAAGTAATGCGGCAGAGGAAAGCATTCCAGTATGCTGGCCTGGCTCGATATAAACTAAAATTACTTAAAACTAAATATATATATATACATATACACGATGCGAAAAAACTAAACAGCTAAGTAGAAATTAAACGAAGGCTGCCGTATCGTTCGGTCGAAGGATTAAGGGCTGCATCGTCATGGAATAAAATAGCGTGCAGCTGAGGACATCGCCATCAATTAAAGCGCTTCTAAAAGCGTCCGAGCGATTTAATGAGAGAGCCAGCGGCTCGGTGAAAAATCGTGGGCACACGCGCGCGCTTCCACCGTTGCCTCCCCAAAAGAGGTAAATTTAGAAAAAAAACCTCGTAAATATCGAGGGTTCGCCGTGGCGCGCGCGCCTCTTCACGCATGGTCGAGACGTCGCTGGACTATCCGTGCCGCTGTCGCGTACATGCGCTGCGACGAAACGCGGCGCGCACGTGTGCCGCGCAGCCGATCTTTTTTGCCCCCTCCGAAGTAAAAATAATCTTTAAAATCCCGAACAGGATGCTCGTCTCTCCGGCCAGCCGATCGTCGCCGTCGCCGTCGTCGTCGCCCGAACTCCTTTTTTTTTCTCTCTTTCTTTTCACCCTTCGTCGAGCCAGCGGGCAGCATGCAGTTATGTACTTCTCTCTCACTGTCTCTCCAGTTCTTTCTGTATGCCGATAGTATAACGCACATTAGCGGTAGGCATAGTTGGGTTTGGATGAATTTTAATTAATTTAAAGAATTTAATTCAACTTAAGTGTACAATGAATTTTTTGTCGAGTGGTCTGGTCTACCTACCTGTTAGAAATTGGTATGCTAATGCACGTTGAAAAATGATTTTTACGTGAAGTCAAACTTATCATTATGACAAGACTGATTTTCTTGTTTTTATTTTTTTTATTAATTTAAACGAGATAAATTTACAATGAGTAAATCCTAAAGAAGGTAAACAAGGATACCTGTACATAGGCTGGTGTAATACTTACAACTATCTAAAACTAATTGATAACATCTTTTTAGGCATTTTTATTTTCAATTTAATCACAGTGATCTTTCGCAGTACACCAATGAGCTAATTTGAAAAAAATAAATAAATAAATTGTACAAATTCATATAGATCATAATACGTACAGATCTATTTATAAAATGTGGGTATTAATTTCTAAATTTCTCGCATTAAAAAGATATATTTCATACGGTTAAATTTGCGCAAATTTTCGATAAATAAAAGATATTTATCTCTGTCTCTCTCGGCTGTGTCTTTTCCCCTCATCGGCTTATAACGGGTGCGCAGAATTAACGAACTCGTGACTCGCGCTATTCGGCCGTGCGGCCGAGATACGAATCTGCTCTTGATCCAAGCGGCGAGAAAGCGACTCGCGGCAGATACTCCGTGTGTGCTCACGTAAGGAAAGTGAAGATGACTTCGAGATGGCTATCTGCTTTTGTTAACTGAATTGTCGCGGGGATAATGTATAGATACCTTTTACCTCGCTACTTTCCTTTCCCTCCGCCTGTGTTTCGCTCAGCTTTTCCTTTACGTTTTTCCCTTTTTCTTATCGATCTATATGTTACGTACCCCCTATATATCACCCCACGAGTCCCGCGCAACCTCCTCGTGTGTTCTTCGCACAAGATAGCGGTGTCCGGATATTTTGCTAAATTTTGCCACGATAATAAAGTTAAGGAACAAATTGCGCATGGCTCGCCGCGAGAGGCTTATTAACATATCGGTATAAGAGGTTAGTAGGAAAGGCATAAAACCGAGCGACGAGTCTGTCTCCCGCGGCAAGTAGGAGTAACTCAAGGGATGCACTCGGCGAGATACTCAATTATTAACTGGAAAGGGACTCCGGCAGAGCAGAAGCTCTTTAACAAGTGAGTCGCGCTCGCGAAGCTTTCAAAAGTTTTACGAGCGGCCCGCTCGCCTTTGTGGCGCTCAGGACAGCGCCTCTAATTTTCGGGACTGCGCTGACCGAGTTCAAACTCGATCGGCCAAAACAATCCTCGTAGCCACTCTGGTCCTTCTCTTTCTCCGTCCCATCTGCCTCGTCGCGGGGAAAACTTTAGCGAGACGCTCGCGCGACGAATACCGATCAGTCGCCGACCAACAGTGCCCCCCCCCCTTCTCCGCTCTTCTTGTCGCGAGTGTGCACAGACAGTCGAAAAATATTTTTCTTGCTGGCTCGTCTTTTTTTTTTTTTTGTGTAAGACATCGAAGAAGCAGGCCCGACTTTTTTTTTCAAATTGCGACAGTCGCGGGGTATCTGGCTGCTTGACGACCTGCTGACCAATATGTTTAATCAGTTGGCCCAAGCGGAGCGCCGCCAGCTTTTTCGTGTGGGTGTTACCCGCATTTAACTCGAATTAATCTGCGTGTATTGTACGCGCACGATGTTGAGCGTAAAATATTCCATCACTTTGACGGAATGTGCTTTCGGGTCTGACGTAAGCCTTATTTTTTCGAGATAATCTGTCTTTTTTATTTTGCATTTGTGAGCTTGAAAATCTAACTTAACTTATTTTTTTAAGAAACTATCGAGAGATTTTTGGAAACTTGGCGATTGGAGACATAAATTCATTCCAGAAGCGCTGAAGTGCTAATGAGTCGTAGTCATTATTATATAAAAAGGTAACGACTTGAAAAACAAAAATAGTGATACGAAGAACAACGAAAAAATGTATAATCATAAATCGTTTACCTTCCAAAACAAAAGTGAAGAGTAAAAATAAAATCGCAGCCGAAACGAAAGCAATTAGAAAATAGTGTAACGAACATTACTCAATATGATCAGTTATTAATAAGATACAACGTATAGAAAAACATTTACAAAAAAGAGTATAACTATGTACCATATACTTCTCAATAAAAAAAAACGAAGGGCAAAGGCACAAAAAAGTCGCAGCCGAAACGAGTAAAATCAGAAAATATCGGCGCCACATGGGGAGAGCCCGCGCTCCATATGGAAATAGTTGTGCGGTCAAAGAGCACACGAGGCGGGTGGCAGCCGCAGGGCGAATCAAAAAAAAATCCCATGCACCGCAGAGATTGGGCGCTAAAGATATTGGGCAGGTCCACTCGACGCCGCGCGGAGACACGTAGCAGCAGGCCTGCGTCGGTTTTTCCGGATAATTTTCCGCCTCGAGTGGGTACTTCTGGCGTCGGCGTGGCCTCGGCGGTCGCGAGCCTGGGAAAACTCTCGGCGATCGGTCGCTGACTCTTTCGGATGGAAATTAAAGGGCGCGCGCGGACATCGGCGTCGCGGCGCGAAGACGCGCGAGCCTCTCATTATGTCCGAGACAAAAATAGTCCGTTTTACGAGGACGTCTCCCGGCCAGCTCCTGCAGCTGTCAAGGATTTGCCTTTCGGCGCTTTCGGCCCGGGGTCTTCCATATTCGGCAGGAATTGGTCTGAGTGTATATAATTAACTTTTAGACCGTCAGGATTTTAGTCAAAATAGCAAAAATAGATTTCTCAAGTATAACAGAGTTCTATTATCCTACTAGATAACACCAAATCAAGAGTATATATATGCCAGTTAGAGGTATGCACCATATGACATCTTCTTGGAGGTCTAAAGGTTAAAAGTGATTTTCGAGTCTTTGGGCACTTTTGTCGGGCCGGCGATCGGTGTGAAGTCTTTGGTGCGAGCGTCGAGTTTCGATTGCCTTAATATCAGTGCGTGTAAATAAAAGTTTTTGATTAGCGCTTGCCGAGTCACTCATGTAAATGTTTTATTACACTACCGAACGAATGTTTCGCGGAAAAATTAATTTATGACTTGTTATACGTGCCCCACATCCTCCTCGCTCTAATTATTTAGCAGCGTTAAATGAATACGGTTCTTTTAAATCTGTATCCTAAAATTTACGTGCATACTGATTTTTTGGGATTGAAAATTAAGAAAAGCTCTTGCTTGATTTTAATTACTTTCTTGTTATCAAATTGGAGGATTTAGAACTAGTCAGGAGAGTTTAATTGTCTGGATTACCGATTTGGTAGAAAGATTATAAAATATTTTTTACTACTGAATAATGAAAAGCTTTAATTCGGCCCCATGGGGCTTAGAAAATGTAGTAATAATTATTTAACATTTTAAAGAGAAATGTACAATTGTAGTATAAAAACAAGGATTTCAGTGTTTCCTATGCAAAAGTAACGTAAACTTTGATGCAGTCGCGGTCAAACCTTCTAAGAGAACTACATCTCAATTCATTCAAAACTTGCGACAATGCACTATCCACGCGCTCGTAAATTCACCGAATTATCACGGAACCAGCAACAGTTTCCTCTCCACCGTAAAAAAGTGCAGCAAAAAAAAAAAAAAGAAAAACAGAAAGAAAGAATGAAAAGGGGAAAATGAGGGAGTCCCGCTGGTTCACGGAGCGTAAAGTCGCCCGCAGGCCGCAGCGAGCCTATTATCTCCGATAATAGAATTTATCAAACATTTACAGGTCGGGCTTGCATACAGAGAGAGAGAGAGAGAGGAGAACGTACCGTACCGCACCGCACCGCACGGGCCGCTTAGAGCGGCGGCGGCGGGCTCGCGTGTAGGCGATGACCGGCTCGCCTCGCAGCAGTCTCATCCTTCTCCTCTTACATCCCCCGCCTGCCCCCTCCAGCGGACCGTCCTTGCTCTCGGGGAGGGGACCGAAGGGAGAAAGAGCACATGGACCATCAGCGTCTGCGCGCTGCATCCCCCCTCTCCCCAGCACACTCTCTCTACACCACTCCACTCCATCCTACTCTCTCTCTCTCTCTCTCTCGCTCTCTCTCGGGTGGCTCGGGGTGAAAACCACCCCGGCGGGCGAGGGAGCGAGGCGGCCGCCAGCGTCCGTCTCGCTCGGGCCGAGGAGCGCCGAAGCCGTCCGAACGGCGCGCGCAAGCGAGTAGGAGAGGCGAGCGTAGCCGCCGCCGCCGCCGCCAGTGCTGCCCCGAGACCAGGTCCCGGAGAGCGAGTGAGCGCCCGAGAGAGAGAGACGGAGGTACGGCGCGAGCAGCCGCCGCGCGCCCGCGTCCGGCCACAGTCCACTCAGAGATACGGCCCATGCTGGACCTGAGTCGCCCGCCAGCGCACTCCACCGCTCGCCGGTCTCTCGTGCACGCTCACGAGTAGTCGTCTGCTCGCCCGGAGCACCGACTTCGCCTCGCGCCTTGAGCCGAGGACTCGACGATTAAGAAAAACATTTTTTATTTGCCTGCTTTAAACGCGCTTTAAAAAAAAAATAAATTCAAAATAAAAAAGCTCCTGGCCGGCGAGCTTTTGCGAGGTGACGCGCTTCTTCGCACTTTTTGTTGTTGTTGGTTCTTCGGTCGGAGGCATTCGAAGCGACTGTTGTGCTTGAGGTGGAGGACTAAATGAAGAGGAAGAAAATGCGGACAGTACTGTGATTTTTTACTCCTTCTCGGTTGTTTTGTTTCATTTGATTTGGTTCTTTTGGTGGATCTGTTGGCCCCGCGCCGTGCAAACAGTGGAATACGGAATACCGGCGAACGCGCAGCGTCGTCCGCAGACATGAGGTCGAGAGCCACTTGACCCCCACGGGACAATCGGAGCCCGACATATCGGCATCGGCCTACCCGGCGGTGCTGGACTTTGAGGAACGCGACGAGCAACAGTTCGACAGGGCAAAAATTGACGCGCGATGCGCGAAAGGGCCAAAGTGACATGAGACCGTGGAGGGAGTGACTTTTCTCCACGCGAGGGACCTTCTCCTTTTTTTTTTCGTTCCGTTTCGCCCTTATTTTCTCCATCCACCCCCGAGTGCCAGGCTCCAAGTTTAAGTAGCCAGTGAAGTTCGGAGGACCGGAGATCCGCCAGAGAGTACTCGTAGCCTTTGGAGAAGAGAAAACAGCAGCAGCCACCATGAGGATCAAAATGCCAGCTGTTAGAATCGCCCAAGGTAAGCCTTATCGGCCGGTCACGCGGCGCCCGTGTGAAAAAGAGAGAAAAAAAATTAAGAAACGCAGGAGGAGCCACGAGGCCCAGAGAGACGCGCGATAAGAAAGCGCGGCGCTCTCTGGCCTCGCGGCGGCTCGAGCCGGCGTCTTCGCGGAATTTTTAATTAGCCCCCACTGCGGGCCGCGAGGAGGGGGCGAGCGGCCCATTGTCATGCGCGCCGTTTTTCAGCCCCGACTTTTCCACCCCCGCGCTCGCGAGAAAGAGAGAAGCCTGCCCCCTCGAGAGAGCGAGAGAGAGAGAGCGCCGAGCTCGCTTCTTTCCGTCGTTCCTTCTTCTTCTTCTTCGTCGCCGTCGTCGTCGTCTTCCTTGGCTCCCCCGCGGCAAGAGCCCCCCAGCTTTCTTAATTACAACTCGGCGATATTCTTTAGTTCGCGCGATGACGCCGCCGCGAAAAGATAGTGCCGAGGCGCCTCGCCGCGCTCTCCTCCGCGGAGCCGCGAGTGTACGTACGCAGCGCAAAAGGAAAAAGCGTCGAATCTCGCGGGACGAAGTGTACACAAGAACTGCGACGTCGAGCGAGCGGAGAGGCTAATTGCGAAACCGCAAGCTCGGCCGGCGGGCGCAGTACCGATGACACGGTGAGTCGGACAATCCGGATGTCTCCGATAAGAGGCGAGCCGTTCGACCGATAATTTTGCCTTTCTCGTGTAATTACCCGAGGTCTATCCTCAAAAGTGTGATAACCCCGTCGAGCGCGACTATTTCTTTCTTCCTTCCTATTTTTTTAGTTACGTTTCTTCCTCGAGGCTAAAAATCGTCGGCTTAGCTCATCGCGCTCGTCTTATCTTAGCCGCCTGCTCCTTACGCGAAGTGAACGTCGGCGATGAAAAAAAAAAACGACTAGGAGGTGATTTCGCCTGGCGAGAGACAAAAGTGCCGCGGTGAGAAGGAGACACTCGCAACTCTTATTTAGCAAACAAAAGTGCGATTTACGCCCGGCACGTGCGTCGCATATGCCCCGACGTTGCCTTTGAAGCGGCGGCCCGTCGGATGATGGGAAGAACTGGCTCCGAGGGAGTCGCGTGCGCGAGATCCCCTTCGACACGCGCCCAGGTATCGCGCGAGACCCGACGGACAGTGCGCCTAGGCAAAAAAAAAAAACGAAAGAGAAGGCCGCGGCCCGGCCAAGTGGACAAAAAATCAAAGGAGGATCGCGTGTAATTGGATGCCTGCCACTGGAATTACACTTGACGATGACTTTATGCTTGTTGAATTAATTGACGGAGAGCGACTGGGCGAGTTGACGAGCGGAGGAGAGGTGCTAAGCGCGGCATGATTTTCTTAGAGAAAGAAAGCTTTGTTAATTTTTATTTCTTACAGTACGTCGATTATTTGACGAAGGTACTTTTTATTTCGTCATTTCTATCGTTGATCTGAAATAATTCATTTTTATTTTTTAAAAACACGTTTTGAAAGGTACGCTGCTATTAAACTATCCCCACCGAATAGAAAATTTAGAACTTGTTGCTGAAACATCGATTAAACTGCTGTAACTTTTAATAATCCGACGCTCAAGATATAAATACGTCTGCCTTACTTTCGATAACAGTTACTATAAAAAAGAAAAAAATGTTTTGTATTATTTGTATTAAATTTTCGTATCAAGTGTACTGAAAGTAACTACCCTCAATTTAAATAAATTTCAGCCATACACTTGAATATCCAAAGAATACAAGATAAAAATAAATGAAACTCCTGGAATAACGTTTGAGCGACTAACAAGAGAGAAGAATTGAATCGAATGAAAAATAAATATTAATTTGTCACAAAAATTCAATTCCGAAAGCTCCTCGCCCAAGCGCAAGAGTTCCCCGTTCCGCTCGCGCGAAAAAACACCTATTATACTGTTCCTCAAACACTCGCGCCCGTAATCCATTAAACATGAGGCCGCCGAGAAAAATAATTAGGTACGCGGGTGTTCCCCACGGGTCGCGGCGAGAAGTGGCGCGCGAGCTCTCCGCGGAAAAATAAAAAAAAAAACACAAGTGTCGACGACGCTCCCGGAGAGTCGCATCGGGGTTCCCAAGGAACGCGGAAAAGCCTCTAAAAGGTAGAGATCGTTATCCTGGCCTGGCAGGCGCTCGTTCCGCCGCCTCCGCGAAATGAAAGGGGGGAAAATCGCGCGTTTTCGCACAGCCGCGCGCGTACGTCTCCGGCGCTCTCTAATTGTCGTCTCGGTTCCCAGTGCTCGGCTGGGAAATGGAGTCGAGCGCGGGGCGCTAGAAAAAAAGGAGAGACGAAGAGAGAGGAAAAAAAGGAAGTGCGATAGAGAGAGAGAGACGAGAATTTCTTGCTTTCGGAAGTGGCACGGAAGCGCGTTTAAATGCGGCCGATTATATATTAAATGCCTGGCGACTGGCGCGCGCCGTGCGCTTCGTCGCTGGCAGACGAGGTGGCGCCACGCTACTGCTGAGGAAAGCCCGGCTGACGATGCGTTGACGCGCGCTACTGAATTACGCGCCGTCGCCGCCGCCGCTCGCCTTTACAATGAGCCCAGGGATCGATTCATTGCTGCAGTGTCGATACCAATTAAACCGATGGTTATTTATTCATCTCTGGACGAAGTTTTTTCTTCTTATTCTTTTGTTTCGATTGTCCAATTTTAAATAGATCTTTAAACGAACGGCTCTTTTACATAATAGATCTTGGTAATTTTTGTAAAATATTTTAACCTTATTGCCTTAGACATATCACTTAAACAAGTTAAATCCTTTTTGCTTTTTGATAAGATAGTATTTTAATAAAACTTACAATCACGACTACAAAAGAGCACTTATTACTTTATATACACGCTAAATCAGCTGAAATAGAGTGAAAATTAACTTTATTCGCGTCAAATTTTTACTCTAATGTTGTAGTGAAAATTAACTCCCTTGATGGAATGAAATAGGCTGATTTTTTTACTCTTAAAGTAAAGCAAAAGGTAAAGGCTTAACTTGTTACATTCTACTCTACCTTAGAGTGTGTTTTACTCTACTTTAAAGTGAATTTAAATCACTCCAATTTAACTCTACGAGTGTTTCACTATAAACTAACAGCGAAATTTGACTACAACCGTTTTAGCGTATACAAAATAGAAAACGGTGTCATTTTACACTTATCTAGTAGCCTACAGATACATCGGCAACCCAGTGCGAATCTTCACTGGATTGCACCTTCAAAAAAAAATGTCGGATTAATAAAAAAAAAAACAGTAAACCGTCTTCGTAACACCGTGGCGAAGCTGTGCATTGGTGAGAAAAAAAAATATATTACAAAAAAAAATGAAAAGAAAAGCGGGAACACGCAGGAGGTTATCAGCGCGAAATGCAGGTAGATTATGCGGGTGCTGCCGCTGCAACGCGATAACAAAGGTGGCACGACTTCTCCATTTTTTCGCGATGTTTTATGGCCAGGCCGCGGAATTTCCAGCTACGCAGATAACTCGGCGATGCATGGCGTTGGCGCGACCTTGGCAGAGTCACCGCAGCCAGTTGCGAGCTGGCGTCGCGTCGAATTTTCGATGACTCTTATGTATAATACGCTTGCGCGAGGTTTTCGCGTGATTTCGCTTGCGCTCGAGATTTTAGCGCTTTATTGCCCCGTCGTGGCGAGATAACGGCGATTGTGATGTCACTACTTTTTGAGAAGGAGGCCTCGCCGCGGTTAATTGTTGTCTTTGCCGCGATGATTCGAGCTTGGGTAAATTAACGCACGCGATAAGGCTGTAACTGTGTCGACCTGGTACGTAGCTGTACATCCTTTTTTTTTCTTTTTAACGCGAGCTGAATTTTTCGTTAAACAATATGAGCACCTGGTGGTGCATCAGCGAGAACGGCGCTGGGAAGTTTTTTTGTAATTGAATGTGGTTTGATAATAGGGTGAAACGCTCAACTAGCCGTCTCAAATAAAACAACAAAGAAGTGTATTTATTAATAATTCATAAGTTGAGAAAGTTCGTCTTTGATAGTCCATTAATAATTTATGAGTTCGGGTTAAGATTTAAACGCCTATGAGAAGTAAATGATTTATAGTGTCAGATGATTCGCGCTGAATTGACGTTACATAAATGCACTTCTTTTTTATTATTCGAGTGCTCGATATGTTTCAATTAATGCAATTGTACTTTTCTTCGGGTAATTACACTGCGGAGGTATTTCTTAGATTAAAAAGAATTTTTTTTTTTAAACGTTAACAAATCACACTTGTATTCAGTCCTTATTATAATCTACAAGGGAAAAACTTTCTCTTTAAAATTTACTATAATCCTGCCTAATCAAGGGACAAACTGTGATTTTCATATACGAAAATAAATAATTAACAAATTTATAATAAATTTTGTAAATCGTGGAATAATTCTTTTAAATTAAGAATGTCCATCGATTAATCGTCACTAAAGTTATAATTTCGTTTCGAATATAGGAGCATTTCACTCGTGCAAATACCTAATTGACTCTTACAAACGACTGGATCGTGTCTTCGCATGAAAATGATTAAGCTCGCCGCTACTGTTGAGCACATTTAATAAGTCAGTGCCGTAAAATTTTCGTAGCCAATAAAAAAAGCAACAAAAAATAAGAAAGAATCTCATCTCGAAGTATCGATGGAACTCTCCGGCAGCTGATAAATCTGGCGGTAAAAAAAAAGGAGGAGGAGAGAACTCATCCAGTTAGGGATCAGCGTGGAGAAGAAAAGTGTCTAGGAGCTGCAACGACGTCTTGTTTTTCGCGAGATGACCGTCGATATATGTGCGGCGGGCACTAGTTTCTCTCCAGTCCGCCCCGAAGGCTGTATATCGTCCATCCAATCTGCCGGCGGGCAATTTAGCCTGAAATACGACTGTCGTCAGGTTCATTCGCGGCGCTCCTAGTGTCTCTAGCCCTCGCTCTTACTCTCTGTCTCTCTCTCTCTCACTCTTTTTCCATCTCGCTCCGTCGCGCTGGTGCAACCTGGCATTATTGGTCGTCCTCGTGGAGGTTCCGTTAAAAAGGGGTTAAATTCGCGAAAACGGCATCGGCGGAGTATAGAGCTCTACGAATGGCCTCCGCCCGCTGAAATTGAACTTTTCCGAGAGGAGCGCGCGCGTGCGGGGGAAGAAGAGCATAATTCCCGTCGATAAGCCGGCCATCGCTCGATAATGAAACGCGCCGATAAACGCTCCAGATTGCGCATTGTTATTCCGTTTCACCGCGCAGAGGCAGCATTATTTCTTTCTTCTCCTCTTTCTCTCTCTCTCTCTCTCTGTCCCACTCAATCGACTGAGATTCTTTTTGCTTAGAATGGCTATTAGCCCGCACTTTTGGACAATTTACTCCTTTTATTTAGCCCGCGAGGGTGTATTTCATTATTCAAATTTGCCTTGTCGTAAAGCAAATAAATTGCCTGTAGACTAATGTTTTATCGCGAAATTATTGTAGTTGGTCCGATAAGCTTCGGTATATTCTTTCAAGCAATCGAGAATTGAATCACTGGTCAAAGGTCGTTCGTCGAATCGAAATATTTACATAATTAATTAAGGGTGGACTCGGTAAGTTAAGATACATGGAATAATTATAAAATTAGTGAATTTGTTTCTGACTTTAAAAACTAAACTGGACGCTACCTTGAAGTACACCCTACAACGAGGGTAAAAAAAAGCAAGAATCAGAAAGAGCCTCCCCGCGCATTGTAAAGCAGTATTCGGCATTTTTCCCGGTGTACCTTTCAATGCCGGCGCGTGCAGACACCGAAAACAATGCGGTTCTCTTCCCTCCCCGAACGAACGCGCCACGCGCGCGCATCGTATTCAAATGGGCTCTTAAAGAACGACTCTCTCGCGTCGCGTGTTTATCGCGTCGGCGCCTTCCTCCTCCGGTCGGTCCCTTCCACGTTTTTTTCTCTCTCTCGCTCCTTCCCGCTTTATTATATTCATGGCCGCGCGCGTAATACCGAAGGGTCCGGCTCCCCCCGCGCCTAAGTGGCCACCTCGCGGACACCACACACACGGGGGACGACGACGTCGCCGGAGATGAAGAAGACTCTCGGAAATTTATCGTTGTTTGCAGTCTCGGTTTCCCGGGGGCCCATTGTCCGGCATTGTCCGGCCGAAGGTACCCCTCGAGGTGCGAACACACACCTTTCCGGGCCAATAATCCGCCTCGCATTATACGCTTTGTCGCCCCCTTCGTTCACTTGTGCCCCGGGCGAGCCTCTTCCTTTTTACTACCTGACCAAGGGTCACTTTCTCAGGTGCGCGGCTCGCTCACGGACTTCCTTCTCTGTCTCGCTCGCACCCGCGGCCGACCTCCCCGAGTATGTATATCGCTGCGGTTCTTCCCCACAATTGCCTTTACGGAAATCCCTGCCCCGTCGCTTCTTCTTCTTCTTTTCTGCTTTTTTTTTTTCCTTTTTTTGCGCGACCCTTCGAACCTTCGGCTTGGCCGCTATTAACGGCTCGTGTACTCCCTATTGAGTGCCGTCAAGTGCATCTATTCTGTAAACATAACGTGTTCATAAATGCGGTGAAGGTTAAATAATTAACCGTTCTTAAAAAAGAGAGCAATGGAACTCTTCCTTTTTTTCTTCTTCGCCGAAGCATCTGGTCGACCTTCGCGAGAGATCCATCATCCTCTACGGAATCCGAAGAAGAAAGCCCCTTGTCGCGTATGCGGGAGTAAGCAAAAAAAAAAATAAAAAATAGGATCGAGAGAACAGCGCGTCTCATTTGCCCCGCGGAGATCCGTTAGCGGCGCATTTCTGGATGGCAGGCCCGAAATCAACGTCGAGCGGCTGGCGTCTAAAAATATACGGTAATACGCCTTGTGCGTGCTCGCACGTGAAAAGCCTGAGTCGTGGATATGATTCTCCTCTGGGCACTTTTAGAAGTTTCCCTCGAGATTCCCTTCCTTCCGCGCGCTCCGCTTTCGTCGCTCTTGGCGGGCGCCGGCTATGGGAACGCGCGGCCCTGCCGGAAGTGCGTAATTAAAAAAAAAAAGAGAGAAGGAGGCACCGTATATAATGCCGCGGCCTTGGGAGGGAACGCACGGACGGCCAGTTTCGCGGGTTCGTTCGCCTCGTGTCAACAAAGCCCTCCTCCTTGTCGCGTATACTGTCGACCTCTTTGCAGCCTTCCTTCCTTCCTTCTTTCTTTTGCATCCTTTTTCGCGATCTTTTTTCAGATATAACTAGCGTTTTTATTTCTCGGACAAGTAGAATGAAAAAAAAAACTGCTGGATCGACCGTCGAACATTGGACGAGATTCGTGTACTTATTTTGTCTCGAGGCTCCGATATCTTCAGATTTATCGTATTATTAAGTTTTCGGAAAAAATTGTCGTGTAAATTTTATCAAATTTATTATAACACAAAGACCGTTCTAAAACTTTAGATCTCAATTGCTTCCACTGAGTTTTTAAATTTTCATATTGCAGTAACTTGTACGTAATAAATTGAATTTAAATTGTCTATATAGAACAGTTTCGGACTGAAGAAGTGTATGCAATCGCTAAAAGAAATTTAAGTAAACTTAAGTACAGTATTTAGTGAATTTCGATTAAACAACAACTTAGTCTATACCAATGAGTCAACGAATCTTAAAAAGTGTCGACAAAAAATAATTCAAGACAAAACACAGTCTCAGCGTCGAAATTTCGATGGTGCAATTCGTCATAGCCCCGGGAGCTTGTAAAAAGGAAGCGAGCGGATCGAAGAAACGCTCAAAGGCGCTGGCGCGCTGAGCGCAATCGAGACCGGAAAAGGGAAGCAAGGAAATTTTCAGCGCGATCGGCGACGCGCAGGATATTTGCTTTGACACGACGGCTGCTTTCGCGCGCACTCTTCGACACCTTCCTCCTTTTGCCGGGGCCGAACCGAAAAATCACGTCCTGTCGGCGCGCGAGTCTCGCCTCCTTCGCGCGGAGATTTTTGCGAAACGATGCCGTAAGCCCAGGGCGGCCATTCCTCCTCCCGGTGCGCCGCGGCTCATTGGCCGAGCGCTCGATAATAGCGCGGCGGGTCGCTTTTGCGACAAATTAATTAACAATCGCGCGCTCACGCCGCGAGGGGAGGAGCTTAGCTGCGTGCGTTCTCTTTCTTTTTCTACACTCTAGGCGATCGGTATTGGAGTGCGCGGTGAACTGGGTCGATGGCGATCCCGCGAGTGACATCATTGGGAAAGAGAAAGGTCCGCTGTGCCGGGGGAGGGAATGCCTCCGCTTTTTTATCCTCACCTTCGCGAGCGGGCATTGTTTAGTCGGTTGATTTATTGAGCACTTCGCACGAGGTACTTTAGCTTTGATTTTGCAAATTGCTCCGACTCATTTGGTAATGCCATGCCACTTACTGCATTCTTTATCATTAATTTACTTATTATTTGATGAGATGATTATGTGAAACTTATTTGGTAGAAATTCCTTCTGATGTAAACCATTTACACGCTGCTGTAATAAATTTTTTATAAACTTTGACTCTAGTTCTTTTGTGTAATTCGATAATGTGATCTAATATCGAATCGTCTTTCTAAAAGGCATTTTGATCCAAATATTTTCAACAGTTTTTGGTGCCTTTCTTTTTCATATCTACATACGGTAATAACAAGTGAAAACAACACGCTATCGTACATCTGTTTTTTCATTCAATATATTTCTCAACATCGACAAATGGAAGCACGTGTATTATACGTTAAAATAATGTATCAATTTTGTTATTTTTTCTTCGATTCTGATCGATCGACCCACCAGAATCAACACAGACATTATAAATCACTCGCGCATATGTGTCTCCAAAAAAAAATTAAATAAATTTAATAATTTCGGCCAATTCGCAGCGCGGCACAAAGTCAACACTCGGCGCGATAAAGAGCTAAAATAAGACGCGATTTGTGAAAAGAATCGTCCACAGAAAAAACGCTTCTTATCGAACTAATTAGCGTGAGAAAAGAGAACTCTCTCGGCCTGGGAGAGGGGGGGGGGGAGAGGACACCTTATCAACCTTGAACGCGCGAGAGCGAGGGCTCTACGAGACAAAAGCGTCGCGAGCTGGCGCGCACAGTCGCGCACCTCCGTGCCCGACAAAATTTCGCTCGACTGCATCGAGCGCCGAAATTTTCGGCATTCGTTAATTATTTAGCGCTCGGCGCGGCCGCGTCAAAAGTTTGCGCTCGCGCTCGTCTCGCCACACACGAGCGAGTTTCGTGGGCGCGCGCGCTCTGAATAATGTAACGAGCTCGCGAGCGCGCCCCAGCCGCCATACAAGTTTCTAATTAAGCAGTTGCGGACTCGCGCGGCAAAGCCCAAAGCTGGACAGTACAAAAGGCCTCGGCGGCGGCGGCTCCATTGGTCCGCGCAGCGCGCACCTCTTTTATTTTATTGCGCGAGCGGCAAAACGCGGACGACGACTGCGTGAAAAGCTCGATTGTTGACGAGCGACCCCGACGAAGCGGCCAGTTTTCTGCTTTTTGTCGCGACGCGACAGTTTTCCGCGGTTTCCGCGCGGTACAACGTTGCCGCTGACACGAGACTGTTGTATGTAATTTATGTGATCGGTATAATATACATATTTATTCTGATATAGTATTGTTTGACCGACGGCTTCATGTGTTGTTTCATTTGCGTTTTTGTATTTGTTTATTTATTACGCGCTTACTGGACAAGAAAACAGTGCAGAGTATAGTGTCAAAATGTTCATGCTTTTTCAATTTTTGATACACGGAGAGAAAGGTTGTAGTAAGAATTGCAATGTACATCGCGATGTTTACTATATTTTATTATCGCAAAAGTCGTTGAATTATTAGTTCTTTTTATTGCACAAATGTATACTGAGAAAAATATTGCATTAAAGATTACTATTCCAATATGTTTCAGCAGCGAACGCAGTTGCATTGGCGTTATAATATATTAAATTAATACACGGAGAGAAATATTATAGTAAAAATTACTATGTCACGAAGGAACAGTGGGATATACTCGACTTATACCAACTTTTACATAGAAACAGCGAGATATACTCGCCTTATGCTGACTTACTATAAATCATAGTAAACGTGATATGAATCATAGCAATTTCTACTATATAAAAATTTCCATAGTAAAAATCGTCATACGTTGAGTATATCTCGCTGCTCCTACGGACACAGTAATCTTTACTATAATACTTCTCTCCGTGTATACTTTGCAAATTTTTAAGTTTGATTTATTTTTGCTCAGCTTAGATTGTAATATATAAATTTTAAAATAGTTTTTCGAAAAATTAAAGAGCTTAGACACAATTTCTGAACGTCTTTCTTAAACTTAAATTGAGTTACAATTTTTCGCAATTACTCCAGGATAAGTAATCACCCGAACGCGAAGAAATAAAAAAAGAAATAGAAAAAAAGGGCAATGAGAAGCTCGGAGGAGGCGATAAATTGTATTTACAAACGAAGCGCATCCTGCGAATGATGATCTTCCAAGTGCAAAAATGAAGGCGCACTTTCCGGGTAATCGGGAGAGATACGCTTTAATTTCCTAGCGGAGATGGCAATCGCGAAGAGAGAAAAAAAAAGAGAGAGGCAAAGAAGAAGAAGTAGGAGGAGGTGGAGGCGGCACTTCCGGATCGTCTGAAAGGAAAGCGCATTCGCACGCGCAGCGGGGAAAAATCTCGATGGCCGAATCGTCATGAGAAAATCGCGCGCGAGTCGCATAATGGATAGACAGAGAGAGAGAGAGAGAGAGAGACCCCGGGCCCGGAATGTGAAAAAGACAAGCCTAGGCGAAAAAAGAGTGGAGAGAAGGTCGATCCGCAGCTGTTGCACTCGCGCTATCCGGGAAAAACATAACTGTACACATGATTTATTTTGATCGAAAAAATCGTGAAAAAGGGGTTTCCCAATGAATCGCGTGAAAAAGGGACACAGGTCAAGCCCGAGGGGACCTGTTTGGGTCCGTTTTGTCAATGGGCAGCGTCGTCGCCGCTGGCCGAGCGAGAGGCCCCGGCAGCAGCGACACAAAGGGGCCCCGAGATCCTCCCACGATACGTGGGCTCTATTCAGAGCTCGCGCCGAGAGCGCCTCGCGCGCCGTGAGAACGAGATTTCATATTTTTCATAACTCCGCCGTGTGTACGTGTGTGCGGGAGGGACTGCCGTGTTTTTCTGGCTTATATAGGCCGGCTCGCCCGAGGAGGACCTTTTCACCTCGGCTCTTCTTCTTCTCTCTCTCTTTTTTTTTTCACGCACTTTAGAATCACCGTCAGCACTGGTCAAACCCCGATTTCACCCGTTTTTCTTTTCCACGCGCCGGAAGAATGGAGAGCGCCGACGTATCCTTTCCCGCAGTCCTCGGACAATGCGTACACCTCCCGATGCCTATCTACGTCGGCGAATCTACCCTAATCAACGTCTACCGTGGGAGGATTTCCATGAGGTCCCGTAAGCCCGTTTCTTAGCTACCGAGTTTTACGCTTTTCCCGCGCGACTTTTTTTTATATCGCGTCTTCGTTATGTGCCTTCTTGCGTCTTGCTTACAAAAAGAGCACAGGCGTATCGGAATCTCGACCGGAGCTCGCCATTCTTAGATCGCCTCGTTTATTCCGGTCGAATTTTAATTCCACTTTATGCAGCGCTATCTTTACGTCGTCGTCTAGTCATAAGAGAAAAAAAACATCGAAATTTTTTATTCCACTTATTAAATAATAGTTTAATTAAGTCGCAATGAAAAGCTATCGTGTTTATCTCAATAGTAATTGGATTATTTTCGCGCTTACTGTTTTCGTACCTATCGAGCTTTCGTTAACATTGAAAAATATATTCTAAAAATGATTATAACTTTACATTTAAAAAATCCTGAGAAAACCTCATTTATATACGTACTCCAGACAAGATGATACCCTTAAGAAAAAATTCTTTTATACCAAATTAACCGACGGGTATCCGAATCACGTACCGCCGATACAACTTTTCAATAATTGGAAATCACAGACACAAATCGATGACATACGAGTGCACCTTTTCTCATCTTTGTGCCCGTGTCAGGCAGCACTTGGATATTCCGATTTTGGACAGGTTGTCCCTGGAGCCCCGATTTCGGCGAAAATTTCATATTCAAGCGTCCTTTTTCACTCTCGCCCATATACTTGACGCGCGATTTTCTCCATCGGCGCTCAAAAATTCCAGAAGGCCCATGGGCCGTTCCGGTACCGACGAATAGCACCACTTAAAAGCAGATAAATCATCTTTATTGCTACAAATCGATAAGAATCAATCGTGCCTCCGAAAAAAGGAAGAGGACGCGCGCGCGCACACGAGGGTCATCGAACGAAAACGGGCGTCCCCCTTTTTTCACGTTCCACGAACCGTCGCTCGCGCTTTTTTCTCATCTCTCCGTTGCAACGTCTCCCCGGGAGAAAGGCGAGTATGAAAAAAAAAGAGGCGAGGTCCCGTGGATGCACGCATCCTTTGTGTCCACGCGGGGCATGGGTTAATCCAAAAAAGTCATACGTGTGTGCGTGCGTCCCGTAGCCAAATGAAGGGGGTTGAAAAAGGTGAGGGCCCCTAAGATCGCGCGCCGAGGCGAGGAGAGGAGAGGATCGCGCGCTCGGCCTCTCTCTCTCTCCCTTATAAAAATCATCCCCACCCCGGGAGTATACAACACGCATGTAGCGGGTCCTTTCTATTCTTTTGATATCCTGTCGGGGTCCTAGAGGTCCTGCCCGCTTCCAGTCTGCATCCGAGCATGGACCACGCCAGTGGCCCTTCTCTCGCTCTCCCCGATTTTCGGCTCCCGCGTGTATAGGCGCGCTGCCATATTAGAAACGCCGCTCCATCGCCGCGCGAACCAACGGATCCAACCGGCCGCGGCGTACGCGTCTTTATACAGTCGATATATATATGCCTGGTGTGATACGAGCGATTGCTTGGAGCATGACGTCGTGACTCTGGGAAAATTGCAGCCTGCGCTTTTCGCCGATTTCGGAGGCTTCCTCTTGTGTCGGGCTATCGCTATGGCACTCTTGACTGGTAAATGGACTTTTCGTACTTTTTTTTAGACATTTCGTATATACCTCTGCTGATTTTTTTTACCTACAAGAATTTTTAAATCTTGGCTAAAAGATATTTTGGTTTTTAAGTATTAATTAAAGATCAGTAATTAGATTCGTTTTTCCAATTTTCTGATTGTATATATAAAGAAAACTCGTGCTTATCCACATTTTTGCGTATTTAATAATTTTTAATTAACATTCTCGGCATTAATTGTAAACTATTCTATTCTGTAGAATCTATAAGTCCTAATAGTACTTTTAATATTGTTATCATCCATCATAAAAAGAAAGTATAGTCACTAAATAGTGCATCTTTCTTTTCACTATAATACTTTTTCTAGAAACTTTCGTATGTATCTCTGCTGATTTTTTACCACCGCCCCTCCCCCTGTATTTTTAAATCTTCACTAAAGGTCATTAATTAGATTCGTTTTTTCAATTTACTGATTGTATATAAAGTAAACTCGTACTCATTCACATTTTTGCGCATTTAATAATTTTTAATTAATTGTAAACTATTCTATTCTTCGGAATCTGCAAGTCCTAGCAGTACTTTGAATACCGTAATCATCCATCATAAAAAAAGTATAATCGCACTAAATAGTGTATCTTTCTTTTCGCTATAACTCCAATAAAATATCATTAACAATAAGTCTTTATCACTAATTTGACTTTACGCAGTAAAAAATACATTAACTCGACTCTCGGTGTAGTAGTAATCAGAGCGATGCGTATACCGTTGATACGTCGGTACGAAGCATAACGTCGTTACATCGACCAGAGTTTCTCGCATACAGCAGTCGTTTTTTTCTTATTCCCTTTTTTTTCGTATGAAAGCATAATGAGCAGCACGTGCTCACCCGTTCGTAATGCTCGATTGCGCGCGTCGCGCAGAGGGACGACGGCATTAGCTCGCGCGGCGAGGTCCGCGCGCCTGCGAGCGTAAGTTGGCGCGCGCTACGACTCAATACTAATGGATAATGGAATTATTGGTTTTGGTCGGGGGCGGAGAGTGAGGCTGCTAGAGCCGAGGCACGACGCCTGGGGATGATCGTAATTCAATTGTTCCCGATGTGTCCTCTGGACGTTTTGACAGGACGGATGTCCTAACAAGGACACCGCCTCGGGTTATATCCTTCGACGACGTGCCAACCGTACGTAACCCCCCTGCGTGCGTGTGTACACCCGCGGACTTGCGCTGTATGTGCACGTGCGCACACGGCGACTTGTACCGACCTTTATTCCTTCCCCGTGCGCTGCTTCTCTAGTTTGGCTTCGTTTTTTTTCTTTCGAAATGTACTAATGTACGTAGCGCTTAATTTGTTTGTTCACTCATTTATTCACTGGAAGGTTAAACCAGTAGAAATGCCATTTGCAACGCAATTCACTTGTCGCCTCGGAATAATTTACCAGCGTTTTTCTATGTAAAAATAAATCAAATAAAATGAACTGAAATATTGCAACGAGTAGAAGATTTTTCAAGTAGACTGCGTTATTCAATTATTTGTAATTCGACAACTCCCTAAATTTTTTTTTTTCAAAAGAAAACGAAATAAAATAAATTGAAGCATTAAAATAATTAAGTAAATTGTGGAGGTAATTACTTACTCACTTTAATTAGATAAACATCGCCGCGACGAAGTAAATAAACCGCGGCCTCATCAATATTAATGAAAAGCGAACTTTCATATAAAGGGGAGCATAAAAAAAAATTGCGCAATTAATATACCCGGAATGAAGAATAATTCGAGGTATATATTGAATCTGGCGGGAATGCAAGCAGAAGCGATTGATATTCCTCGCAATTAACATTCAATCGATCCTCAGCTCATTAGTTGCCCAGCGCAAATACGTTAACGTAAAGGAAGTTATGGAAGGGGGGTAGGTGTACTGGTGAAGCTCTCCTCTCCCGGGCGCATATAACTTCCACACTCCGCGCCGCGGATCATATCAATATGCATAAGTATATTGGTTATATCTTCTGGAGCGGTCGACGTCGCGCGCGGAATTACCGCGGGGCCGCCGCTTTGATTGTGTTTTACGTGCCGCGCGCGCGCCTCTCGCTCCGCGAAAGAGAAAGAGAGCGAGAGGAGACCGGGGGCCGCCGCAGAGACTGCGGGAGGAGGGGGTGAGCGAGATAGACAATGCAATAAGGGAGAAACGCCCGATATAGTTGATCGAGGCATTACGGATGTATAGGCCAATTTGTAAGCAATCCAACTTACGTTCGCGAGGCAATATTGTATTTTTATGTTGTCTCTATAGACCTGTGCCTCCTTCGCTCCTTTCCCATCTCGCTCATTTCGACTCTTCACTTTGCGCTCTCGCTCGCTTTTTCCCATCTTCTCTCCACCGCCCCCTCGGCGTGCGCTTACTCTTCTCTTCCTTTTCTTTTACTTTACTTTTTCAGCTAATCGTCCGATTCCTATTCGATATCTCGAGTGTTCCTCGAATTATCGACAAATATTAAATCACTTGGTCTCTTCTTCCTTTTTCTTTTCTTTTTTTTTTAAGCGTCTCCCTCGATAGAAAGTGCGCGATTCTGCAATGCTAATTAAATATCACTTGCGAATTATTCCGCGAGATTATTGCTAAATATTCTGTGACACAGCCCACCCAATCTACTCTCTACATCTGAAAATGTGAAATTCGCTTAGAAAATGTGAACGGTGACATATTTTATATGAAAAATCAATCACACACTTAAAATGTGGACGGCTTTTCATTTATTAAATGTCACTATTCACATTTTCCAAGTGAATTTCAGATTTACACGGTAGTATTTAAAATTTCGAATTAAAAAGAAAAATAGCTTTGCAACTTTAAATCTCTCTCTCTTTTTTTTATTCCTTAACGAGGTGTAAGCCACATTCTCACTTTAAATCCCTGAAATCAGTATCTATAGGTACATACAATGTATAAAAAAAAATGCACCCCTGTAAAAATGGTATATACACTAAGATCGCGTCGGCAAACCACGCTGGACCGTCGTAGCGAGCCGGTACACTTTTGCAGTAACATCTGCCCCCGAAAAAACAAAAACCCATTGTCGCTAACGACCGGTCCCGCGCAGCGTCTCTTGTTTCTAACCGAGCGCTTTTCAATCGTAGGCGAGCTGCTCTACGCGCGCGCGCGCGCACATAACGGACCCCAGGCTCCGCAACCATTCAGTCGGGCCTCGTGTCGCGTATACGTTCTTTCCTTTCTTGCTCAAATTTTTTTTAACTACTCTCCCGCTTCATCCCCGGTGCCGCCGTGTACAATGAGCGCGGCTCGGATCCGCTTCTGGGCTCCGGCGTTTTTACCGCTAGTCGCCCGGTGTACGCGCGTGTAGGCAACCTGTTTCGCGCCTACCTATGCGCAGCTCCATACGCGCCTTACTTGTACTTTTGATTACATTAGGCAATTTTTTCATAAGAATTTTCTCTATCATGTGTAGGGGATACCGCGTCACCTTGGCTTTTAATTTAGTATATTTGATTATTTTTATATAAAAGTGTATTTTATTGTTTTTTGAGGTACACGATCGTCGCTAAATAGAGATTAGCGAAAATAGAGTATACATAAAATAAATGTAAGTAATTTTCAGTCATTTATCAAATAAATTTAGACTGAACATTTTTGCACGTTTCCTATACTGGATTCCCTATACAATTTTCTTGTATCCTTTATTTCTGTATTAAAATGATCGACCGATATTCAATTAAATAAATTTAACTTATCAAATAAATTTAAACTGAACATTTTTGCACGTTTCCTATACCGGATTCACTACACAATTTTCTTGTAGCCTCTATTGCTGTATTAAAATGGACGATCGATCTTCGTTCGTTTTAAAAAATCAAACCTTCATTCAACCGCATCGAAATATCTTCCAATATAAACCATTAAAAAAAAAGATAGAAAATAAAAAATGTCTCAATCGAATCTATATAACAGAGAAAAAGAAATCCGGTATAAACGTCAATCTCTCAGCTGCATAGAAGATTCGCAAATGTGGGTCTAGCGACTTTATCCGTAGGATGTATATACAGCCAGCGCGCAACTTTCCCTCAGTTTTAACTCTCTCTTTCCTCGGAGCGACGCTCGATATTTTAATTTCTTCGCTGGCTGCTCGCAGCGAAAGTGTTCTCCCCCTCCGAATCGCACCCCGCGCGCGTTAATACGCCTCTCTTAAAGACGATATAAAGTCGTAACGAAGTCCCTCGCTCCCTCTTCCGACGGGAGTCTGCGCACCCTTGACTGCTGCCGCCGCCTGCCTCCCCACCGTCGCCTTTTTCTTCCTCGGCGCCCCAACCCCTCCCTCCCCGGGGCACTTTCGCTCGCCCTTTAAAAATCGCGCGGAACCGGAGGCCGCGCGCGTCGAGGGGAAAGGTGTGGCCTCGCGGCCGCGCGTCGCCCGAGCCTGCGCGGATGCCCAATGGTCAAGCCTCCGCTCTGCCCGCCCTCCGCCCCGATCCGCTTACCCCGTTCAGTGTGGATATATTTTCTCTCCAAATTCTTCCTTTCTACTCTTTTTCTTTCTATTTGAATTTCCATGATTTTTTTCTTCAAGAGTCTAGGGTACCGTTGAGTACGCAGATTGAAGGTAATACTGAGGGTGAACTGGAAGAAAAGTGTTTTATTTTTTTTTTATTTATTTAAACCAGATAAATTTACAATGCCTAAATACTAAAGAAGGTTACTTGTACATAGACTGGTTTAATACTTACGACTATCTAAAATTAATTAAAACTATAAATAAAACTGATTGACAACGTATTTTAAAATTTGTAATATAATACACTGGGAGAAGAAACTTAATAAAAATTGCTATTGCGGTTAAGAAAGAAGTGACAGTCTTAATAGGCGAGAATTTTTTGTATGAAAATTATAAAAATTACTATTTTAATAATAAAAATTGCTACTTTGAGTACTACTTTTCATATTAAAATATTTCGCTGATCAAGACTGTCACTCATTTCCTAATCACAATAGCAATTTTTATTAAGTTTTTTTTTCCCGGTGTATATATAAATTTAAAATTTTATGAGGATGTATGGACATGTTATAAGAGGATTTTTTTACATCGCTATAAATTCGCTATAAATTGAGACCTCACTCTTAACGTGACTCGTGCAAATTGTTTAAAAATCAAATAATAAAAATATACAGGAATGAACCGATATTATTAGCGTAATATGGAAGAGCTTCCGCACATTGAACGTAAAAACAAATCGCCGCGAAATTCCAAGATTGACGCAATGCCATCGGCGCGCGGGCAAATAATTGAAATCTCCAAATTTCCCATTGCCTGCACAATCTATATATCGCAAATTGAATTTTCAAACTAATAAGGATGCCGTCGCATTGCGCGTTACGTCGGCGGAGAATAAAAGGGGGGGAATGGAAAATCAATCTTGCGCTAGCGGCGCGATTATCGCGAGGAGACCATAAGCGAGTCGCGACGGCGTTTCGCAAGCGTCGAAAAAGGTTGCAATTTCCGAGAGAGAGAAGAGAGTAGCGTCGCGAGTTAGAAGATGGGAAGCGGCAGTCGCGAGGCGAAGGGAAAGAGAACTCGAAACGCCTGCACGGCTGTGGCTAGTGTTGTTTTCCTCGACCTCCTGGCAGCGGCCCTGCACCCGGACGGATATGGCACTTGACTCTCTCGTCCGGGGAAAGATCAATATATGAACTCCTGCCAATCTCTATGTTAATGCCCCCCAGTAGCGTTTCGCTGTCCGCGTGCCTATACCGCAGAGTGCGGCCTACGCGTCTGTGTGGGTACGCGTGATTGTTTACGCGTGCGTATGCGCGCGCGAACTATGGTTGTGGCCGCGGGCGGCGGAAAGAGTCTCCTGAAGTAGCCCTAAAAGTGAATTGTTACGTCTGCGGGTGACCTCCGGTACCGAGTTCCGCAGCGCAGGCTTGAATTATAAGTCTGACGCTGGAACCTCCAATGGCCTCCTCGAGTGCACTATTAAATTCCCGATGTATATAAATCCTTCGCCTGGGCAGCATTCTTATATAACCGTTTTCCAGCGCCTTGGTTTCTTGCTTCGCGACTGTTTCTGCGTCTTCTGACTGATAGCCTTGCGCGCGAATCCGCGCGAAATCCTCATTTCTCATTTACTTCTTTATGACCGGACAAACAAATATACCCCTCGAAATTAAATCAGACCCTAAAAATAGCCATTAAACAAATAAAAAAAAGTAGAACAGCTGAAGTTTATTTTAAACTTAGTTTATAAGGTACTTCCTATTTTTGTATTTCGCGACTTTTCAGTGCGATGAATTATTATTAATTATAACTAAATAAATAAAAAGTAACTAATATGAAAACGATGCATTTTTTTTAAGTCCGCTGATAAATCATATATCAATTCACAATAGTGTACACAATTAAAAGAAAATCATGTTTAATTAAAAATGCACTGAAAGTAACTGTTCTAACGAAAAAACGTAACCGTGTTTTTTCAGCGGAAACATCGCAAAATGCAGCGTCGCCGGACATCGTGTTGTGCGGTGGCTGCCGAGCGTCGTACCCCCTCGGGGAGATCGTGCGCTTCATCGAGCACAAGGTCAACCACTGCCGGAGCAACCTGCAGGGCTGCCAGTCGCCCTCGCCGACGGCGGCGCCCGAGGACTCGGACCCCGAGGACGCGCTCGCCCTGAAGACGGCGACGGAGAGCGAGAAGCTGAACTCGGTGCCGAGCATATCGGCGCCCATAATCAAGAGGAGCGGCCGGGTGGAGAGTCCGCCGACGCCGCAGGGCACCTCGGGAGCCGAGGCGGTCAGTCCCATCGAGCTGAGGGCGAGCGCGAGCTCGACGCCCAAGCGGCGGACGGCTGACGGGCCCGAAGAGCTCGAGAAGGACGAGGCGCCTAAGAAGCCCAAAACCGAGTCCGTTGACGCGGATACTAATACCGTCAGCACAGGTGAGCATCTACTGAAGTTTTTATTCTTCCCGTGTAAAGAAAATTCATTTACGTTGATATGAATGAACATGGGCAATGAGACTTTACCGAACTTGTTTATTATATAATTTATAGAAGTTTGTAGATGTGTGATATAAACGGATAAATTACCGCTCAAGTTATAGAAAATAATTCTTTACGTTTATTTGTTTTGAACGTTCATCATGTGAACGTCTTTTAAATTTAAGAAAAACTTCATCTAAAGTTTGTATAAAGTATTAAAAATTATTTAGTCTCATTGTCCATGATCATAGGTAAACTTTATCCTAACTTCAATTTTTTTACGCGGGTTGTTATCTTATTGGTCGATTATCGTAAATAAAAAAATCTTATTTTTCTTTTGTAAATGAGTAAGTAGTAAGGCAGTGCAGGTTCAAATCTGCAGAATAAGTTTTACAAATAAATAATACTGGATATAAAGCATTTAAAGCACGACAGGCATCGGTTAAGCTTTGTTGATAAGAAACATTTTAAACCAAGGATTTCCCGCTTCTTTAAATAGAATTGCAAACTTTCTAATTTATTTCAAAGTTTATTCTAAAAAAAAACCTGCCAGCTGAGCTTGCATAGACTTCATTCAAGATTTAATTTTTATCCACAAAATTTCTTCTGAGAAATGCATGTTATTACTTCCGAAGGTAGGATTCTAACACACTTTTTAAATGTTATTTCCTAAACTACTGCTCACAATTTGCTGCATGAGGAAACAATAGAAGCGCGATAACTTTTTCCGGCTGAATTAAAAAAGACACTCTCGAAACTTTCATAAAGCTGAAGACTTTATCTCAATCAGAAAATCGATTTGCATAAATAATTCAACGGGGGTATCCTTTGAATTCGCAGGGAAAAAAAGGAAGATTCGTACAGACGTATCCATTCATAACGATCTCCTCGGCTGAATTTCACCGCGTCGCGAATTCGTCTTCGTTCGGGTCGCCGCGGCGCTCGTGAAAAGCGCGCCAAGATCCAGTAGCAATTGCGGCAAAGAAAGTCCCGCTCATCGGCAATAAGCGATCGCGGCTCGAGAGCGCCCAGGCTATTTATCCGGCCTCGCGGACGTGTATATTTCGCCGCGGTGTCTTCGAGGCCGCTCTCCTAAATATACGGCTATCGATTAACCGAGCCGCCAACGCCGCACTTGCTCCGCGTAATTGCTCCGTATCCTCCCGTGCCGTCTCTGCTTCTCTCTGTCTCCCTCTCGCCTATCTGTTTGTCTCTCTTGCTCTCGCGGACGGCAGCCGGCGAAAGGGGAACTTTCCCTTTTGAGCGGACCGCGATGAAAAAGACGACGGCGGGGGAGAAAAGCCGACGAGATATCGATCGGTCGAGGCGGGAGATCGCGCGCGCGATTTCCGCGGGAGCTTCCCGAGAGGAAGGAGCGAGAAAAAAAGGGGAGCGGCACCGGAGACTGTCTCTAAGACTGCCGGAGATTTATGCCGAACGTGCGCGGGCCTGAAAATTCGCGTATCTAAAGCAAAATCGCTTTCCACGGCGGACCCATTTCTTTGCTCGATCATGTATTTATAAAAAACTTCATTATTTATCTCTTTTCACTAAATCAACGCTCTGTGAAAAATGTGACTCGATTTGTTCAGGATGCTGTAGGCACACTGTCATAATAATTTCTGATACACGGAGAGAAAAGTCTAGTAAAAATTGCTATACTATTTAGTAGTGCAAGGACAGACTCGACAAATAAAACATTTTACTAGAAGACTTGTTGCAAAATTTACTGTATGTCTAGCAAATTTTACGATACTTTTTGTTAAAAATTTTTATTAATCGAGTCTGTCTCTCCATTAGTAAATAGTATAGTAATTTTTACTAAACTTTTCTCTCCGTGTACTTTAACATTTGTGATTTTTGTTAGATACTACCAGGTTTGTCTTATTTTCTCTTTTATTTACTAAATCTACGCTTTAGTTCAATAAGAAGATCTATGCTCTATAAATATCGCGCAAAAACTCACTTTACACAGAGAGAAATGTTACAGTAAAAATTACTATGTTCCGTAGAAACAGTGAGATATACTCAACTTATGAAAATTTTTACTATAAAAAATACGTACATAGCAATTTCTACTATATAAATAACAATTTTTGATATGTACATAGGAATTTTTAGTATTTTTTATAGTAATTTTTACTATAACATTTCTCTCCGTGTAGATTAAAAGAAAACGCGCAGTTCTCGTGGAAATATTCATAAACGTTGTACCTTTTGAAAAAGAAAAAAAATTATATCAACTAGCAATAAAAATTCAGTATACGACTGGTGCGTACGCGTGACAAATTTAAAAGACTGACAGATTTTTCATCGTTACACCGGGTGTCCACGTCTGCGAGCGGATCATGCTCGGTCCACAGGGGGACCGGGGGGACCTTGGGAAAAAGTATGAAAAAAAGAGTTTAAAGCGCAGTTGCACGCAAGGTCTGTCCTGTGCGATGTCCACCGAGTGCGATTTGGTTCAACGGACCCGAACAATCTCCCCTCTCCGCAAGCGGGGGGCCGAAAATTCGATTTTTGAATTTAAAGCGCCTGCCAGGGGGTGCTACCGCTCTCCAGCTCTCCATTGTCCGAGGGACCATTGTCGCTTACGGCAAGAGACACAAACCGCGCGGGTGTCGCCAATTTTTTATTATCTTCGGCCATTTGAGCCCTTTTCGAGGCTCTCGCGCTAGTCGCGACATTTGGCTACATGCTCGTTAAGCGAGCTGCTGCCTTTCAATGATTTTTCTCTTTTTAATCGCGTCAACTGCTCGGGAAATCGATACTCCCTCTTTTCGCGCGGTAATTATCTTTCAAATTAAAATGATTGTTACACCTACAAGTAACACCAATACTTTTCGCACTTGTAAAAATAAAATCTAATGTATTCATTGTCTTTGTAACTACATTCAAAAGAAATCTTCTCATCAACGCAAATCTAAAGATCTTTCATTAAATTCTATAAAAAAAAAATTCCTTCTGAATTAACAGTTATAATTTGATCTCTTAAACAAAAGAAAAAACGAATTTCAAATCATCTCCACAAAGAAGTGACGGACCCTTTTTTTTACGCAGTGATTATCCTTCAATAAACATGATTCCTCTAAATAAAAAACGAGCAAATTCCAAAATAAAGAGAAAGTTTGCTAGTTATTTAAAAAGAGAAAGAAGAGCATGGACGAACAATCGAGGTGGGAAAACAATGAGCGACCGCGACGCGCCAAGCAATTAATCAAGGGCCGGCCAAAACGAGCGCGCTGAAAGTCTGCGGAGGGGCCACGAGCCGTCCTGTCTATATGCCTACTTAAAAGTTTAATCGGGAGCGCGATCGCGTGCACGCGCGACCAAGGCCGCACGCACGCGCCCCTGGACCGGATTTACCCCTTCGCCGAGGAGCCTCGCCTCGAGCCGCACCGCACGGAGACAACAGCGGCTCATCCTCGCGCGCCGCCGGCTTTTTTCTCTCGCTCGCAACGAAAGCCCAATTAGAATCGTCCCATTGTCCGGCCACGTGGTGAGCACGAGCCGACGACTACTACCTTTCCCCCTCGGGCCCGGTGCCGCTCTCGCTCTTTCTCTCTGCTCTGCGGTGATGCTCCGTCAGGTAAAGCATCACGACACGAGCCGTGCTCCTCCTCGCTGGCTCGCTCCCGTCTCCGCGTTATTTATACATCGGGGGTCGCTTTTTTACACTAAGCGCGTTCCGGCGTGTGCCCGATGTCCTTTTTTTTCTGCATCCGCGTGGCCGTTATCTTGCGCGTTTGTTAACGTCGTTGCTTTTTTTTTTAAACGAGTCGATTGTGAGGTATGGAATGGTCATGCGAGTGACATATTTTACCTTTAGACCGTCGGGTTTTAGTAAAAATAAAAATTCAATTTCTCGCATATAAAAGTGTTCTATGACCTAGTAGATAAATCCAAATCAAGGATATATTTGTGCTAAAGGTTAAAATAATTTTGTTACGCGTGTATCAAAGTTTGTAAGAACATTTTGGAAATCTTAAAGCAGTTGATAAAATTAATCTATTTACTAAATTTTTAGAATTTTCGTATTACAAGTACCTTTATAACTTTTCGTTTACTTTAGGATTTCGTAAATTTTAATCTAAGTTTTGTAATTTAAATTTCACCCAACTGATTGGTCAAAATTATAAAACTGTCAGTCTTTGAATGGACGACTAAACGCTTTAGTAAAGTTTACTATACAACGTTTCTAAGTATGATGGATTTAAGAGAGATCAGACGCGTAACAATTAAGTAAAATTTACTAAAGGTCTCGGTGCAGATTTAAAAAAGATCGGAAGAATACGATTTGGTTCTCTATTTTCGCTTGGCGACGCGATCAAATTTGCTATTTTTGAATCCATTATTCCGGCTACTATTAACAGCAACTTAAAGAAAATATTGCATTACACGAGAGATTCAAAGCTATCGGTCGATCGTACGAAATCGCGTTTCAAGATAAAATTGTTAAATACAGTTAGCTCCGGCCGCGCGAGGGAAAGGAGCGAGATGAAAGAAAAGAAAGGAGAGGAAGTGGCAGGAGCCAAGTGAAATTCAAAGAAGGGCGAGTGACAAGCGATAATCCGGCAAAATTGACACGAGCCATCTCCTACGGCCCTTTACGCACTACCCCCTCGTTCACGAAAAAGGAACTTCTTACTCTCGATGCCCCATAGAACGATCCGAATGAGCGATATGAGAATCTTAAAAATCGAAAATCCTTTTAAAAAATTGCCAACATTTCTGTAAGCAGTAGCATTGTAACATTTCTGTAAGTTTTTTTTCCAATGAAAAATAAAAAGTAAAGGAAAAAAGAGCGATTTTCATCGGCAATCGTGAACTATTAAACGTCAGAGAGACTACGCGGTGAAATTATGAATTCACGTCCGTTTTCTGCGAGAGAACCGCCGGGAAAAAGGAGAAGAGAGCGCGAATTGTCGGTGCCATCTGGGACAGCGAAACGCGGATTTGATGTATCTGTCAGATTCGCCCGGAATATTAATTCCCCCGAAGATCCCTTTGCCCTCTTCCACGGCGGAACTTCCAACCTCCGCGAAGTTATCCTTGGCCTCGTGGACTCCGCCTGTCCCTCTCTTTCTTCCCTTAACTCGCCGGCCTTCTCTCTCGGGCTTTTTCTATTTGACGCAAACGGCGCGGCGTGAACTCGGGAAAAAGAAGCGCGGCACGCGATATTCTTACTCTTCTAGCCCGCGGCGTCCGCGAAATTGCTTGCGAATTGCCTGGCGCGCGCCTAGCGAAACTCAAAACAACGAGAGACGAGAGAGAGAGTTGAGGCTTTTTCCCTCTTTCGCGCCACCCGCACCCTTGACTTTTGTCGCGCTAAAGAGCCTCGAGTACCTCTACTTTTATTCTTTTTTTTTTCCTTTTTTGTTGCCGCGAAAGTTTACGCAAAACAGTGTAAGCTGAAACGACAATTTAAATGAAAATTTACAGAGTAAACGGTAACCTTTTATTTAAAAACAATATACATTTAATTTGCATAGAAATATTTCAGTGCATAAAAATAAAGAAAGGCTTAAAATTAAACACAGATACTTTATTAAATTTGACTTTAAAATTGTAAAATAGAAGTAAATTTTGTTCTCTTGTATGCCTCATCGCGTAAACTCGAACATTATCCGTTAAAGTAAACAAATCAAGTTTACCGCCTTGATTTTTACTTACATTAGAGACTAAAAGAAAATGGTAATTAATTCGCTTATTTCTCGGCTCTTAAAAAGGTGTTTATGCGGCCGTAAAACTTAATAGACTCGGAGAGACAATTAAGCGAGAAAAATATCCGTCTGAAGTTAATAGAAATCGATAAGCAAGGCCTTCCCCAGCCGCATGCGGGCTGTCCTTTACGACTCGGTCGGGTAAAGGAAGGAAAGAAGCGTCGTGTATGCATGTATATAAGATGGAGCGAATTGCCGGAGTGCTTCTCGGACCTCTTGTGGTCTCGGCCGCGACGTAAAGGATCTTTAAGCGCGATTTGACCAATCCAGGCCTCGGCTACGCGAACGTTATATCGGCGAATGATCGTCGCCCGAGCTGACCACAACGCAGCCTTTGTGCTCTTTCCACAGTCGCGATGCTTATGCGACGCGTTATATCGAAACCAGTATACATTGTAGAATGTCGCGGAGGAGGCGTTTCTTTTTTTTTTTTTTTTATTTTTCTTCTTAAAACGATGCAGAGACCCCTCATTGTGCGCCAGCTGAGTTGGGTCGCTCAGTGCGTTGACTGTTTCCGCGACTGTCGCTTGACCTGCTTCATATTACATTTTAAGAAGAACTCGGATTTTTAACATTTACGGGTTTCTAAGAAAAACTATCCAACAATTCTCATTTTTATTTGTTCGCTTTTGGAAATATTAACACACGATGAACGTAAGTCTTCCTCTTACAGATATAATAATTATTGATTAAAATGAATTACGTTTCTAAATAATTTAATACGACGGGCTTCCACGGTGTTAAACGTTTAAATAAAATATAAACCAGTACAAGTTGGATTCATTATTCTAAGATATGTCGATCTGTCGCACGTCGACTTACCGTCAGAATCCATAAAATTGTGAATCGCTGACTTGACTTTTTTAAGATAGGACAAAGCTTTTTTAACGATGAAAATTTTTATAGAAATTCAACTAAAAATTAAACTGCTTTTTACGGATACTCCAACGATTCTTTTAATCGTGAACGTTTGTTCTTTGACCATCCCTCAAACAATGGCCTGCTTGGTTATAAATTTAAAATTAATTTTCGGTCAAATTACTTTAATTTTCGCAATTTGATAAAAACCATAATCTTTTCGATTTAATCCCGTCTCGTTGAAAAAAAAAGCTACATCGACAAGCCGATAACCACGCAGCCTTTGATAATTTTTACGAGCGGTTTATATCGAGTCCAGGCTCGCCGAACGAAATATCTTAGCGCGAAAGTTTGCAGCAAATGCCTGTGATCGGGGCTGCAGCAAAGGCAACGGCTTAATAAATTTGCGTTTTACTGATCGCGCCCCCCGCGAATTTAAAACGAGGCTCGCCGCGCTCGATCGGCGTGTATATAAACAAAGGCCGCGCTCCCGGCAATATTAAAATATCGATTGGCCCATGTATGCGACGCATGCACTTTGTGCGTGAGCGGAGGGGGCGAAAGGCTGGCGATGCAATTGCCATCGAAGGGACGGCTGCATTTATCCGAGCTTCAGGTGGATATTTTACGCTTAGCGGACGGCCGTTTCACAGATGCGAGACTAAGCTCCTCTAAAAGACACGATTTTGAAGAAACATTCGATCTCTCTCTTAAAATCTTTAATCATTTCGTTAAATATACAATTTAATAACTAGTGGTAAATAAAAAAAGATTATTTATTAATAATAAAAATTTAACACTTTCCTTATATATACACTGTCGGTCAAAAGTCTGGAAACACTTCGTTCGGATTTCGAAATAAGTATTTTTCCAGGGTTTTTGCCTCGAGAAAAGTATTTTTTTACTCATAATGACACAGAAACAAGTCTCTCCAGGTAACTTGAATAAAGTTGGGTGGATTTTTTGATGAAAAAAAATCTGATATATTCATACCTTCTCTTTACGCGCTTTTGTATTTTTCGGTTCATAACGGTGGTGTCTAGACACACTGTACACAATTTTTGTTGTTATAAAATATACATTTTATGCTGTTGCACTGTGTTTTAATCACGTAATAAATAAATTTGCCAAATAATTAGTTCCGTGATACATATTTTTTCAACAGTGTTTCCAAACTTTTAGCCGGTAGTGTATATTATTATTTGTATTTATTTATTTACTTATTTTGTAGTTATCTGAATGCACTTGAATACTATAAAAACGTGATGCATTAATTTTTTGTCCAATCACAAATAAATATGTATTTATCTACATCAATTTATATAACAATAGATTAAACAATTAATTATTTATTAGCACGCAAGGAATTTATTATAAAGTGCGTAGAGCACACGCGAGAAGAGATATTGAACCGTTGGAACGATCGGTTAAAATATTTTATGATTTTTCGCTGAAAGGAAAAGTTGCAGCATCACTTCCGTGGAGTGTAGCGGGCTTATGCAGTTCTCGGAGGAGAGATAGCCAGCATGAGGCTGATCGCACCCCTCGGAAAGAGCTCGGTTTTCAGGATCCCGCCCCCGTCGCCCGGCGTCACTCGAGCTCGAGTGTTCCGTGTGAAATCTGCCGTGAAAGGGTTGCTGCCGAGCGAGTGTATCCGCACAGGATGACCAAGGAGCACCGGTCCCCGTAGACAATGCCGAGCTCCTTCCGCGTAATTTGCTCGCGAGCCCGATTTAGCGACGGGCAATTTCGGCAGAAAAATGCCCTGGTCACTGCGGCGAACCCGACCGTCTCCCTCCGTATACGCGTTCCACTAGCGATCCGTAAGAATTCAAATCCACCCTTCGGTTTATAGCAACATTTACTTTTTATTTGTCTATTAATGTTATGGATAGGATTACTCTTATATACCGTGGAATGATTTTAATGAAAGAATTTGACGAAAACGCCAATTAGTTGTTCGATACAGAATGAAGTTGGCCTGTGTACTTGTTTTGAAAAAGAAAAGTTCAGTTGTTGTTAAGCAATCGCCACGAATCGTCGCGGAGAAAATTAACCAAAAATAAAGAAAACGAAAATAAATTCAATATGATATGGAAAAGTATTAAGAGTGGTTTAATCGTCTCTTTCGCCGGCAAATTTCCCGATGCTGTCGGGAGCAATTAATATTTAACTTAGTAATCTGAGCAATTCATATTAAAACTCAATTGTTTGTAAACTTAAAAAAAAACTTACGGCGCGATAAATTTATTGATAATTATACACAAAATGTGTTAAAAAAAACTCTTTCGTTTACAATAAGCGTTTACTTTTCGCTGAAATTTAAGAGTAGGGTGACACTCTATCCTCGACTTTTTCAAGAAAATACTCGGAAGATATAATTACATTCAGATTTATAGGAATACGCAGTACTCCGTTCCATTTTTATGCCTGCGTCTAACGTCCCTTTCCCTTATCTCGGGTAGATTTCATAAAAATATATCATCAACTATCATAAATCTATGGAAATCAGTTTGCGGCTTTAAACGAGTGGCGAGTCCGAGAATATAGGCGTATCTTCCTGGCAGCCTACGCGTACACGACTCGCCCCTAACAAGGGGGTTGTTAAAAAGAAAAGAAAGAAAGGGAAAGAAAGGAGGCCCGCGCCCGCGCGAAATAATCCTAACGGATGGCCACCCGCGAGGTTTGCATATGAAAGCCGAGAGCGTGAATCGATACACCTTTATTATGCTCGAGCACTTGCTTATCTGGCGGGAGGCTGCGGCTACCCCGGTGCCGGCGAGAGAGACCCCCGGGGGCAACGGCTTTTTCACCGACGGCCTCCAGGAAGTCGGCAATATTTTCGACTTCCGGCCGAATCTAAGAGCGAGGGTTTTCTTCGATATATATATATAGCGTAGCGCCCCGAGCGCAAAACAATATGTCGCCTCGTCACGCTTCTCAATTCGATGGGATTTCCTGCCTCTTCCTTCCGTTCCTCGCCTCCGTCAATTGATACACTCCTGATCAATCGCTTCTTTTACCCTTCTTTATGCGATTTATTAATCAACGACGAATTATTATTCTTTTTTTTTTCAATATATAAAAAAGAAGATTCAATTTTCTATTCATTTTTTTTATTAAAAATCGTCATATTTTTTTCTAAATATTTCTTTTCAAACGATATGCCGATGTACATCTCATAAAATATGTAGATCTTTGTATTAGAAGTTTCACAAGAAAAGAAAGTATATTTTTTGAATTGACTAATTTTTTAACTTCAGTAGAGGTAAATAAAACTTTCTAAGAATCGATAAATAGAATGTGCGAAGGATAAAAATGAAAGAAACGCGGCAATAAATATAAACAATCGAATGAATTAAAAATCGATCGCTTTTATAACGGAGCTCGGCGGCTCCAATAAAATGCGGACTTTACTTTCTCCCCGATAAACTTTGGCGAGGAATCAAAGATAGCCATTTAATTAGGAGTGCTTTATCCGGCTCCTCCGGCAGGCCTTTGTTTCCTCCCTCTCTTTTTACCCCCCGACGTTCGCGAAACAAGAAGGAGATGCGCTCGTAGACGAGGAGCGAGAAAACTCGTTGGGGCGAGTTTGCAATCTCGACGGCGAGCTTACAAATCCGCGCGCGCCGGAAAAAGTTTTTCGTCTTAACAGGTCATTTAAAGCGCGCCGCTTACTTTCCCTTAGACACCGTGCCGACGACAAGAAAAAGGGACGCGCAAAAAAGGAGCAGTCTCGAAACCAAAGAAAAATTTACTGTCGTTACATTGGCTTTAAGTTGCGGGACACAAGTTTCATTGTATTGTTATTATTGCAAAAAAAATTGACTACTAAGTAGGGCTTAAAAAAAACAAGATAATTCTTGTCACGATAACGCTTTCATATTGCACCAAGTATTCTTGACAATTACGTATTGATCAAAATTAAGATTTTCTTTTATTTTATATTTTGCTAGCAAGTATTCTTGATAATTATGTATTGATCAAAATTAAGATTTTCTTTTATTTTATATTCTTGCTAGCAAGTATTCTTGACAATTACGTATTGATCAAAATTAAGATTTTCTTTTATTATATATTCTTGCTAGCAAGTATTCTTGATAATTATATATTGATCAAAATTAAGATTTTTTTATATTTATCTCTTCGAATAATTGCTTTTGATAAAGTCCTCAATAATTTCATGGTATTGTGTCAACTATACTTTTGACCAATGAAACCACAGTTAATTTTTAAACAAAGCCACGATCTGGAAATGGAGCAGTGAAATAAGTTTTTCATTTATAAAAAAAACATTAAGAAAGTATGTCTGATTACGTATGAATAACCGGAAGAGCAGCGGCAGAGGAGAGCTTATCGATTGATCTGCTCGGCATCGAAATCCGATTAAAAGCATTCGCGGATTCGACGCGCGGCACCTAATCGCACTCTGCTCTGGCAGCGTCGGCGAGGCCATAAATTCTTGAACGGACTGCGGAACATCCCTCCGTACACATCCGCACAGCCGCCCTTACGGAATTGCGGGCCTTGCGATGTTTCGAGGTCGCGGCGTATATATAGCGCCCGGTGCACCATTACCTCCCCCCACCCTCTGCTCCTTCCCCGCGTTGGCGCTGAAAAATATTGAAAAAAATGTGCGCCGGTGGGGTGGCCGAAGCGCACGCGGCGCGCGGCTTTTCCATTCTCGACCGTCGGCGGCGAGGGTCGAATTAATAAAAATCCCACGGACAACGAGGACCCCCGGGCGATGCTCGCAGAGGATGATCGCCGTGGCGGAGCGTGAAAAATGGCTGAAAATCTGATATTCCGGATTAAAAACATTGAAATTCAAAACCCGTCCCCGGCGAAAAGTCGTTAAGGGTCAGTTTCGTGCTCCCCCGTGTCTTTTTTCTCTCTTTCTCTCTCGCTTGCGCCTTTCTCCTTCTCTCTTCCTTTTTTTTTGTTCGAGAGCGCAAACTGTCGTCGGGGATATTATTTTTTTTCCTTACTCCCGCCGCGCAATTTGGCGCAGACCGCGCGGCCGCCGCTTGAATTCTGAATTCAATCGGCAGACGCGGACGGCGAATTAGAGGGGAATCGAAACCGATAATGCACGCCTTCGCGACTTTCTATCCGAGACTCGTGGACATTCTTCTTCGCCCCCCAGGTCCCCCGAGCTCCGACAATTGGATACCCTGGGAATCAATGACTTTATAATTTTTACTTACTGCCGCTATTGCTTCACTCCTACTTTTTCAATAAAATGCTAACGTAAAATTCTCCACTTTTTCAGTTCCCGAATAGACCTTTTTATTAAATATATTTTTTTATTCATCTTCTGTTCATTAAATATCTAAAATAAAGTGTTGTTTTATTTTTATGCAAAGATGTAAATAATAAATAAACGTGCCGCATGTTGCGGTGTAAATTGTTGGTGAGTTGTAAGAGAGTCGCAGTATTAACCGGCCGCACGTTTGCTTCGAATGTTTCAGAACCAAAGTGGCTCCAGTGCAGCCAGTGCTCGCGCAGGCTGGCGTCCGCGTGGGAGATGCTGCAGCACGCGCAGGCCGCTCACGGCGCCCGCCTCTTCAGCTCGAGCTCGTCGTCCGCGAACTCGTCGTCCAACACCCCGGCGCCGAGTCCGCCCACACCGACGCCCTCGCACCAGCACCACCTGAGCCCGCTGAACCACCTGAACCTCAGCGGCAAATCCAGCGGCGGCTCCTCCGTGGCCAACTCCTCCGGCGGCACCTCCTCCGGGAGCGCCGGCAGCGCCGGCCGTCAGCAGCTCCCCGCCACGGCGCCCCTCGTCGGCGACCCCCTCCACAGCTTCCTGCGGCTGCCGCAGCACCTCGAGCGCGGCTTCACCCCCATGTTCAGGCCCGAGTTCCTCGGACTCACTCCCCTCGCCGGCTACCGCGGCCTCCAGGACCTCCAGACCGCCACGCGCAACCTGCAGAACCTCGGCGACCCCCTCCGCGGCATCGACGCCCTCAACCTCGGCGACCCCCTCGTACGCAGCTCCCTTGACACGCTGAACAACGCGCGCAACCTGGCGAACCTCGCCGAGCTCTCGCACGGCCGCGGCCTCTCCGCCCAGTCCCACCCACCCCCACTCGAAGCGAACCTGGATTTTTACTCGGCGCGCCTAAGGAGCCTCGCTAACCCGTCCTTAGGCGCGGCTCCTCCCAACGCTGCGACCGCCTCCCGCAGCAGCTCCGCCAGCGTCCCCGGCACCGGCAGCTCCTCCGGCTCCGCCGTCCCCACGAGCGCCCCCGCCACCGGCGACGCCAACAGCCCCTCCGCCGGCGCCCCCGACGCGCCCGCGCCCACCAACCTCTCCGCCCAGAAGGAGAGCTCGCCGCCCTGCTACAGCCAGAGCCCCCTCGGGCACAGCCACCACAACAACAACAACTCCACCGACAGCGAGAAGACCTCGCCGCCCGTGCCCTCGACGCCCGTCATCGGCGCCGACGCCGCCGAGACCATCTACGCCTGCGACGTCTGCGACAAGAAGTTCCGCTTCCAGTCGAACCTCATCGTCCACCGCAAGAGCCACCGCGACAAGGAGCGCGCCGCCCAGTACCCCAGCGCCGGCTCCGAGGGCAACGGCTCCGACGGCGCCCTCGTCCGCTGCGACGTCTGCGAGGCCGAGCTCCCCAGCTACGCCGAGCTGCGCAAGCACGCCCGCAAGGAGCACCAGGAGGCGCTGGTCGCCCAGAGCCCCCAGGGCAGCGTCGAGACCGTGCCCGACGACGACAGCAGCTGCGACGAGAACATGGAGCTGGACGAGGCGGAGGACAAGCGCGACGAGCGCCTCGACCCCGAGGAGAACACCCCCGAGGACCTCTCCACCAGCCAGGCCACCCTGGCGGAGGACGGCCCGCGCGCCGCCGAGCAGAAGCCCAGCCTCGTCGGCGACCTCATGGAGAAGTTCGGCCTCAGCAACATCGCCACCTACTCGGAGGCCTACCGCCAGGCTCTGCAGGAGGACCACCGCAGCGGCTTCATCAAGGCCGAGGTGGCCGCCGCCAGCCTCGGCAACGCGCTCAACAACAACAAGGAGAAGGACAGCGGCCTCTCGCCCACGGGCTTCGGCTCCAGCAACGCCGCCAACATCTTCTCCGGCCAGGGCTTCCCCCGCACCGCGGGCGCCGACTTCGGCGGCCTCTGGCTCCCGAGCCCGCACTACCTCGAGAGCAGCGAGTTCCGCAAGGCCAGCAAGGCTGCCACCTCCAGCCTGACCCTGCAGGGCCTGCCCAGCCCCATGCAGAAGAAGGAGCGCAGCACGCGCAACGACACCTGCGAGTACTGCGGCAAGATCTTCAAGAACTGCTCCAACCTCACGGTCCACAGGCGCTCGCACACCGGCGAGAAGCCCTACAAGTGCGAGCTGTGCACCTACGCGTGCGCCCAGAGCTCCAAGCTCACGAGGCACATGAAGACGCACGGCCGCCACGGCAAGGACATCTACAAGTGCAGGTTCTGCCAGATGCCCTTCTCGGTGCCCTCCACCCTGGAGAAGCACATGCGCAAGTGCGTCGTCGTCGTGCAGCAGGGCCCCAAGCTGGGCATCCCCTATCCGAGCAGCCAGGACGAGGACTCGTCGGTGAGCGCGAAGGACACTTGATCGTGGACGGGTAGCCTGCCGCCGATTCCGCCACTCTGGCCGCACAGGCCGCCCTACCCAGTGTACTGAGCCGACGCGAGCCTTCTCTCCGTCGGAGGCCAGTTTTCCAGGCCCCGCGCCCCTCCGGGAGGGGGAGGAGCGGCGCCCGGTCGTTACCATACTGCACGAGACGAGGACACCGGCGCGGCTGCCGCGCCGGGTATACATATGCAAATAACCAGAGTCCAAAATTATTATATATATATATAGCCGGCGAATGGAGAACAGATGAATATATAGATGATTATATAAATATTATATATATATAAGAGAGGGTGAGCGTGTGAATGGGTGCGACAAATATCGATTATAAATATTATACATAGGCCGCCGAGAGCCAACGCGGCGCGCACCGTCAACTTTATTATCGCATTCGAAGATTATTTATTTAATAATAATATATATTATATATATATGTATATTGTACAAGCTGAATATTAACGATGTCTTGTGTAACGAGCGCCGAGGCGGCCGGGCGACGCTCGCGGTTCGAGGGTGCGATTTTTTTTTTGTTTTAAACAAAAAAAAAAGAGAGAAAAAAATGAGAGTACTAGGGAAAGTTTTTTTTTGTACGCTGGACCGCGCGAGGGACTGGGAGGCGGGGGTGGAGGCGTTGAGCGCGCCGCGATCGATATCCGCGACCTCTCCTCCCGAGAGTCGAGACGCGCCTGTACATACGCATACACACACACACGCGCCACGATCATCGGCGCTCGAATCCGCTGTTCCCTCTCGATTATTTCCAACCCCCTTCTTCCACCCCCTCTGCACACGAGCGAAGCGAGAGAAGAAAATCCGAGAGAGAGGAAAAAAAAAATGACGCGAGCGCGCTCCGACTCGGCGAGACACCAACTGCGGAACGCGCGTGATTGTACACATTGTATCATAATTTTTATCATTGCTGCTATTAAACTATTAATTACGACTATTATTATTATTGCTATTATCATTAACTATTATTAACTGCTATTGTCATTGCTATTGATCATTGTCATTGTACGAAACACGATTGTCTTTGTCTTTATGAATTTCTTTCTTCTTTATTATTATTATGGAATTCGCAAACTGACACGAGACGTGCGACCTTCGAGCAATCGTATTAATGTACATGTAAGTGTAAAATGTGCGCGCGACCGTCGAACGTTTGTCGTCGGCACGAGAGGCGCGCAATTCGTCGCCACATCGCGCACACACGCACACCTTGTGATCCTCGAAACCGGTGTCGAAGTGTTCATTCGAAATTGAGAGAAAACGAGTGAGTGAGAGCGAAAAGGAGTATAAGAGAGTGAGAGAGAGAGAGTACTAAAATCGACCGAGCCTCCGTCGCTGACGCGCAGCGTCCGCTCGAAAAAAGTTCCGATTTCAACTCCCTTCCTATTCCCCATCCTGTTGAAAAGATCCTGCAGGATTTTTCTGCGGCTCCTCCTGAGCAACTGTGGATCTTCCTCGAATTTTCCATTCGCCTTAAAGGATTTTCTTTCAAAATTATCCTACAGGAAGTCCTATAGAAACCTACAGCTGTACCTTAGAAAAATCCTGCAGGACTCTACCAATCGAATGCCAATATCCGTTCCTATACATCAGTATACCTTTAAGTGTGTATAATGACCGAGAAGACGGGAGAGGCCGGCAGCAACGGAGACTCCGGCCGAGAAATGCCAAAGTTGTTTAGGTTTTATCGCGTGTACCCACTGACCGAAGCTGTATTTGTCTGTATACGCAAGGTCTTTTGCGCCAGTTTTGAAGAGACGCGCGCGTTCACGCCCAGAATTGGTTGTCGTCGTCGGCCCGAGCGAGAGACTTCGTACGGTTCGCGAAAAAATAAGATAAATGAATCGCGCACTTTTTCCATCGGCTATGGCTAAAACTTTGCGGCTTTCGCGGACGCGACCGGCCTGACGGCCATCGCGCCGGCGAAAATCGCCGTAGTGGATGCATTGCCGCAAGGCTCTCCGCCCTTTTGCGCAAGATTCTCGTTTTTTTTTCTTTCCTTGTCCAAGACTGAGGTTTGTTCGCGTGTTTTTCTCGTCTTTTGAATTTTTTTTTTATCGTCGTGATACGCGCAGAATCGCTGCCTTCACGCGCTCTTTATTATTATCATTATTATTATGACTATTATTATTATTGTATTATTATATTATTATATTATTATTACTATTATTATTACATTATTATTATATTATTATTATTTTTCGTCGTTGCAAGCGTTTTCGAAGAGAACTGTTCCTAAAAGATTTAGGCAATAAGTCGTAATAAATATCCACCCAGCGAGTGTGCGATCGAGTGTCCGAATCGAAAAAAAAAATATATATATATGTATAAACACGAACGTACGTAAAAAAGAAGAGGAATGAGTGAAGCGATCGGGTGGAAGTATAAAAAAAATCTCATATCAGATAGTTTTCAGTGTTAGTCGTGTACGACCTTAGGTAAAGAAGTCTCGTTAACTAGTTAAAAGTTTGTTAGATAATTCAGGAGATACGTACACGAGCCCAGGCCCTGTTTATACGACGTTGTACATAATGGCACTGCCCCCCCCCCTCCCCTTTCCCTTCCTCATCATCAAAGTCCCAGCAAACGAACAGAAAAAAAATTTCCTCACTTCCCCTCCTCACCTTTTACCCCCAAGCTAAGAAATAAACAAAAAAAGTATATAAGATAAATAAAAAAGAGACCATAGGTTATAATTATGAATATTAAAAAAAAAATCATTTTCTTCGCTGACATTCATATAGTGTAAAACGATGTAAAACCGTCGTTCGCCGGCGCTTCGATAGGCCAATCGCCTCGCGGCAAGAAAAAAAAAAGGACGAACGCCAGTAAATGAGTACTTATAAGCTTAAGCCGTTGAACGAGTCAATTGCGAGCGGTCGATTGGCCAGTAAAAGGCGTCCGTCGCGCGGCACTCTCAGAACGTTTATTGGTGTGTAAACAGAGAATTATAGTAAAAAAAAGCGATGTTCATGTGGTATAAATAAATTTTCCACGTGGTGCACGGTGGAAGTTTTGAAATATAAAAAAAATAATAAAAAAAATAACAAAAATATATTGATTCCAAAAAATATACATTTGTGTTTCCTTTGTCCACTGTTTGTTTTCTCGCTCAATACTTTCTCGAGTTTCATCGTTATTAATACGTAGGACCAACGATTCCTACGATCCGCGTTGTATGAAACGATCGGCGATACTCGACGGCGCGCGCGACTCGATCAGCCAATTTTATAGGCCTCTTTTTTCACCGCGTTTTTTCACCTTTTTCAAAACGAGGGACAAAATGCGTTTCTCGCGATTAGCTTGACAAAAAAAAAGTTACACCTCGTGCGCGAAATCACTACCGTAGAACTGCAATAAAATTTTTACGAAGCACCACCCATTCAGATCAGTCCGCCGTCGAGTCTCGCCGTCGAATTTTTTCTCTGGCGATTCTATATGCACACAGGGTAACGAAAGACGATTAAACGAGAAAAAAAAAAGAAACTGACGGTCGATGCATATTCGTTGTTCGTCGAGAACAAACAGATAGAGCGCACACTTAACGAATAAAATACAAAATAAAAGAGTAAACTATAATGAAAAAAAAATGATAAAGCTCGTTCCTCTCGCCCTGCAAACTCGCGAGCTACGAGTGATCCCAGTGTCGCAAAAAAAAAAAAAAAAGTGCTGCGTTCGCGAGAGAGGGACGGGCACTTGCGTAAGGAATCGATTTTAGCCGACAACTGTTTAACGATTCAGGGTAAAAAAATGTATCTCGGTACGTTGAGAACGTCTATCGCTAAAAAAAGAAGAACAAAAAATGTCAGTGTGAAACGGGGGAAATCCGACAGAGAAAAGTCCAGCGAAAAAACTTCACATCGAGCCGAGAATCGACATTAAGGCAATACGATGAAAATAAAAAAAGGCGTTGATCGGGCAATGTGCGGCCAAAGCTCCTTTAATCTGCGATATTTAAACTTTGACCGAACTTTTCCCGAAGGGGCCCGTAATTATAATATAGCGAATACGGTGTATGTCTTGTGCGATTCAAATAAACGAAATTGTTTTTAAAAAAATACATATAACAATGCATTGTCATTTTTTACTATATATATATTCCTCCTCTCTACTCCCAGTTTTTGAAAATAATTTTTCAATCATCATTTGCATGAGTATTACGATGTTATCATTTAGTTATTTATCTAAATTAAACAAGCAAAGTACGTAGACGTTACAATGAAAAAACATTTTAAACAATAACAGCGTAGAAATTACAATTTATTTATTTATTTATTAACCAGTTGTTACATAAAGTAACCCAGCAGAGGAAAGCAAATTCCTGTGTGCTGGCATGACTCGATATAATGCTAACTTAATCTAATAGAAAAGTATTTTATTACTAAATTATGTTTATTATAAACTATTTTTGCTAATTCTAAAAAAATTGGGTGTTTAAGCATTGCATTGAAGAATTTAGTAATTGGTTACATCTTTCGACATATGCGCTGACTTTTGTTGACTTTCGAGTTAGAAAAGAAAACGGACAATATTTGATTTACAAACACGCCGGGGTTGCTTATTCAGAATCGTGTTGCACTCTCCCCTTGGTTTAAACGAGCTCCTTGACGCGTTGAGAAACGCGGTGCGCCAGTGTGTGTCGAATTGCCTGCCATAAGGGGCGACCCGTTAGGGGTGGCCTAAACACTGCACGATCCATTGCTCGAATACTTTCTCTTTAAACTCAAAATCCAGCCTACTCAGTAACCCAAAGTCAACCCACGCAATTCCAAACTTTTTAAATCCCATAAATGTGTTATTTAATCTTTCTCCTCATTTTTTTATTTTATTTTATTTTTAAGTTTATCAATTCTTAAGTTATTCAGTCGACTTTATTGGCATTTTTTTTTAAGATTACATTGAATGACTTTTGGTTTGTCGACTTATTAAATAACTAAGCTGTACGTCAAATTTTGCACATGCTATTTTGAGTAAAAAAAAAAGGATGGAAAATTGAACGATAAATTGACTTAAGATGAAAAACAGTGGAGTAATTTCGATGTTGGTATATATAGTATACTCCGCGCGACGTCTTCGCCGACGCACTCCCCCCACTCGCGAATCCCGCCGAACTTGGAACAATGCCGTTGATTTTTGGCGGACGCCATTGTTCCGGTCCACATTCATCCGTCAAGTGGCGCTCAGACTTCCTCTGCCCTCTCCGCTTCCGGTCCCTTTATCTTAGACATTACGGTTGTAAGAAATACTGGCTTATCACTTGATATCAACATATTTTTTCCTTCGCAATTTTAGTGATGAAATTCAGGCTTTTATTCACTTGGTGTGAGGATGCTTCGATAACTTTTTTTAATTTGCAGTGTAATAAATACAGAAGTGAGATATTAAATTTTATTAATTACAAATGCTAAAGTATTAGCGAATTTGAAGAAATAGTTTGTTCAGTTCTCCTTACGAAACACTATAAATGTATGTCTATTGTTAATTTCCAATGTTATATTAAAAACTTTATTTCTGCCCTTTTTACCTACTGCGTATTATTTTATTTAATAAATTGTAGCTTATATCAATTGAATATTAATTAATTTATTTATTTATTCGAGACATCAGCTATTACTAAGAACTCAATATAAAAATAAAATAAATACCAGATAAGTTAAAAAGATACTGTGAAAAACACAAAGTATCCTTCATCGATCCATTTTGAGCGTTTCAACATTCGCTAGTCATAATAGAACGATAAAAAAAAATAAATAAAACTTAACAGACTTTTAATTTCTAGATTCATTAAAGGAAAAAAACTTTAATTTAAAAGCTCGTTTATTCATTAGCAAGGATTAACATCCACATTAACTTGAGTGACAGGTTCGCATAGACGACAAGAGAAATGCTGTGAAAAGCGTTGCAATCTCCAAGTAATCTGCGCAAGGATCGCAACGCACAGTGCCTCGTGCATTTTGTTTTAATATTTTTCTATTTTTTTTTTTTTGGAACGTCAGATTTGGTGCGATGGTGCACACAACGCGATAGAGACACGCGAAGTACGGACGCTCCCGCGCACGTATATACGCATAGAAGCAGGCGTCGGTGTCAATTGTTTAGCGGGAGAGGAGAGAGTCAGAGAGAGAGAGAGTGAGTGAGAGAGTCGCGAGTCCTCTCTGAATGCGCGTTAACTGCGGTGACGTCAACACAATGGCGGACACTAATCTGCACGTCAAGAACAGAGGTGTCCCCGCCGCCAACTGCTACTGCCTCTCCGGCGTCTATCTCTCTCTCTTTCTCTCTCTCCTCCCCCGCCCTCCCTCTTTCACTTTCCTATCCCGCGTCCCTGATCTGTCGGTTTCCGGGACAAAATATGTCAAACACCCACGCGCGCGTGCACGTACGCCCAAGCGGGAGGCCAAAGTCCCGGTCTCTTGTGCGCGCGCGGGGGAGGCGGAGCAGTGCCGCGAACTTGCATGAATGACTCGGCCATTAATTGCGCGCACTTTTAATGCCCGCGAGAGCAGCACCCGAGATGCCAGATAGAGGAAGCGCGCCTGCGGCCCCGCAATTCCCATTGAGAGAGGGAAGAGCCAGCTTGGGATCCTGCAGGAGGCGCCGGTTCCTATGTTCGAGGGATTTCCCTAATAAGGATTGTTTCTTTTTTTCGGGGGGTTTGCGCGGCGCGTCGGCAATACATTTTGAAGGCGAATTTCTGTAAACTTACGCTGATGGAAAAGATTCTCTAACCCTAAGTCTTGGCGGCTTTGAAAAATCATTTTTTCGTGGTATTTGAAATAAAGGAATATGCATTAGTATTAGAGAAATATTTCTTAATAGTTAATGCAAGATCATCTTTAACGACGAAAATTTCGTGGCTGGTAAAAACTTAATAAAAATTGTTATTGTGATTAGGAAATGAGTGGCAGTCATGATGAGCGAGAAATTTTTGTATGAAAAATAGCTATTTTTATTATTGAAATAGTAGTTTGTAGAATTTTCGTTCTAAAAGTTACTATTTTTCATACAAAAAATTCCCGCCTGTTGAAACTGTCACTCCTTTCTTAACCGCAATAGCAATTTTTATTATAGTTTTTTCTCTCAGTGTATTAAATGCGCACGGCTTTATGGTAAAGACATTGACTTTGGGTCAAAGGATCTTTTCTATCAGTGTATTCTCTAAATCTGAAAATGTAAAATTCAATTGGAAAATGTGAATAGTGACATATTTTATGTGAAAACTCGTTCACATATTTAGCATGTGACCGGTTTTTCACTTTTTAAATGACACTATTCACATTTTCCAGGTGAATTTCACATTAAGACAGTGTTCAAATTTGCTAAACTTCTAAAAGCGTCTTTTTAGGTGTATGTATACAATTATTTTATCTTTAATAGTTACGTACAATTAAAGCACGTATCTGCAGTAAGAATTTTGTGTTATTGATTTTAGCTATTAAGTAGTTTGGAACTCTATTTATTAAGTATTTTGTAAGTTTTTTTTTATACCAGCCTATTTAAAGGTCACTAAGTTTACCTTAATAATAGGTATATTATTATATAATCTTTTTTTATGATTAATAAATCAATAAAACGAATTCAATATTAATTCTATGGAAATGTTGAAGCAAGGGAACATTGTTTTAATTGAATTTCCAATTCGCATGTTACTTTGTTGTACAAAAAGTTAAGTAGTCTAATAAATAATTCGGGAATGGCCTCCACTGTACAGAGCCTACATCACCTCAACCCGCCGGACGCACAGGTAGAAGCGTATTACCTGTGGCTAGGGGAGGTACAGGCACTTACAAAAAGCCTACGAACGGCTCGGTCCCTTCTGCTTTGCATCTATTCTAAAATACGGTCTAGGGTTTTTTAAAAAGCCGCTCGCCCCGACCCTTCGTCGGTAATCAATAAGCCCGGCAGTCCCAGAGCACGTAAAAATTCTATGAAGTAATCGCAAACTCCATACCAAACGTAGATAAAATCAATACTTCGGAAAATAATTACGAATCTTTCGTCATGTTGAAACTGAATTCAATTTTTTTATTTTCAATCATAACTTTACTGATTTCACATAATATCGCATTTAATAACTTCATTCATTTAACAAACTAAAGGCGGTTCTTTCTACAATTTATATATATTTTTTATTTATTTATATATGTATATATTTTTTTTCAATTATACTACTTCTTGTTTTATCGAGGCACAACTCGAGCGAGCGTCCCGCCAAAAATTAAGGCTAAGTGCAAGTAGAGTAAGGGTGGAAACCTCGATGCAAGTTGGAAGTTTGTTAGATGGCGAAATTAGTCGACCGTTGAGCCAGATAAGCAGACGACACGGCTGAAAACGATTGCACGGATTAAGGGACGACAGTGCTCGAGGATATCTATTTTCACTTAAGAGATTATGCCTTACATGAAAATAGATGCTCACTTGCAAATGAACTTTTTGTACGTCGATTGGCGTGCGAGTTAAATTCAAAACGGCTCAGTCGAAGGTATTCGAATAAACATCAGTACAATGTCATTAATTATCTCATAACGACGAGATAAAGCGGTTTAACAGATGTTTCGGCTCGAGTGCTCGTCGTCAAATTAATTTAAATCTCATCGCGTACAACGCTTTACTTTGTTAGCGCGAACTTTTCTCGAGAAAAATCTTGGCGGGTAAAGAAGATGCTGATCCTTCAAAAAAAAAAAAAAAAAAGAACAGAACAGAAGTAGCGCACCGGAATCTCCAGTTATTTTTCTAAATAATGTTCTATTAAAAAAAGTTAATTGATTTAAAGAATTAATTTTTTTTTAACTTACGTATTTTATCCAAAGGGTTACATTCACAATAATTGTATTAATTAGGACGATCTTAAAGTAGAATTAGAATTAAAATTACAAATGCAATTATTTATTTATTCGTTTAATAGTAAACGGGTAGAATATTACTAAGGGAAGAGCATAATGAAATAAAATAGTAAAGGTATTGCAAAAAATTTTATTAATTATTACAAAATTCGATAAGTAGCTTACAAAGTCACTGTTGCGGATAAGATTACTGGAATATTTATGATAGAACGTTCTTTCGAGTATAAATTTGGCCGTGTAGTTTGTTTGCAAAAACGAAAGTTTAGTTGTGAAATAACAATCGCCGCGAATTGTCGTGTGAAAGGTTAAGCTGAAAGTAAATAAAATAAAAATAGAAAGTAATTTTTTTTTTAAGATTTTTCACTATCCCTTTCGCTAGGAAATTCCCGATTTAGCCAGGAAGAGTCGCATTAAATAACTTAATCGAAGACTTAAATTTATCAAGAGCCTCCGCCCATGACATTTAAACGGTAAGCTAAATATCTCTAATCGCAGTTTTACTTTTCCAAGAAAAAAGGAAAAAAAAGTATCTTTAAAAGAGAAGCAAAAGCAACAATGGAGAGTGCATTTGTGCATTGTTCGTGCATTTTAGAGACTCTGACGAATGGAGTGCAATTGCAAGTCGCCGAGTGGCGCGGAGGCTTGCGGCGGACAATACTTACGCGGCCAGTGGCGCTCGTTACACCGCGGCGGCGGCGCCGGCACATCGAGAGAAACTCACCCCTTCCTCGAGCGTCCAAAGGGTCAGGGAGAATTCGACTGGTGGAAGGGTGGCTTTGACCAATCGGACGCGAGGGTTGGCCGCTCCGCTTAGCTGACCAATCGAGTGCCTCTTCAATGTCCCGGAGAGATTCTCGCCTCTGCACAGCCACGTCGTCACCTACACACAGTCCGAGCCGACTGCACGGTTATACCCCGCGCACCTCGTGCTCCCTTCATTTTAATTAACTTATTCCATGGTAAAATATTTTTGTTTTTATTTATTTATTTTTATCAGTATTAATCGGGCTGAAAGCAACTGAATGTAAAATACAAGCATCTCTATGAACAAGTTGTTACTTAAATAAATATTCAAATAAACATAGGAGTATGAGATTTATAAACAATAAAATGCAATATAACTTTGTAAAACTAAAACACAAAATTAAAGCGAAAGGTATTTTTTAAATTAATTATTTTAAATACTCCTATGTAGAGAGACAGAGAGAGAGAGAGACATACAGAGAATAGTAAAGTCCAACAGTATATATTAAAAGTTTGTTGTAATAATGAATGAAAAAAAAATAAGATATAATTATGTATAGATATAATAATTAGTATCGTTAATTTAAAAGTCGAAGACGTTTTAAGAACTGAAAATTTAATTAGACTAGAAGACCCATAGTCCGAAAATAATGTTATAATTGCAATATAAAATTATCTCGCACTGATGAAGTGAAATTTTATCGAGATGAAATTTTGATTTTGAAATAATGCAGCAGATTTCGTTGAATTATAAATCACTATGGAAATTGCGGTATTATACTAGCAAAGCAGATTAATATTAATACGATATTCAATCACTAGGTATAAAATTAAACTAGACTGTGGCGCATAAATGTTCTCGAATTTAATTAAGAGAATCGAGAGGAACTCTGGTATTCGAGTCCATATATTTATAAAACGCGCTAAAAGGCTCCCTAAGAAAGAACAACTTTGGCAGCGTCTGTTTACGTAGTAACTCGCTCAAATTACGGGAAATCCGTGGAAGAAGAAAAGTCAAGTCTAATTAAACGACGAAATAAAAATTGATGAAACGCTACTGACCGACAGATATATTATGCAACTTCATTTTCATTTTAAATTTCTTTCTCCTTCAATAAATTTATAAGACGATTTTGCTCGAACGAACATATCTAGTTGTTTTATCTTGCACAACTTTTGCTTCGATTTGCGCGGCTACTGCGGATTGTAAACTAATTATTCAACGGTAAAATAATTGATGGCTCTCCCTCTAAATCTGAAAATGCGAATAGTCACGTTTAAAAAGTGAAAAGCCGTTCACATGCTAAATATGTGAACGATTTTTCACATAAAATATGTCACTATTCACATTTTCCATGTGAATTTACATATTCAAATTTAGAAAGCTTCAACAATCAATCAATTGAGCAAATGAACTATCAATTGCCGTTTAAGTCATATTCATTGATGAAAACTCTTTGCACTAAACTAATCGCAAGCAGTAACGTGTATCACAAAAATACATGCAAGTTATAAAGGAGAAAAAGTAATTGCCGAATTTATGTACATAGCGCCGGCAAAGGGGGTGGTTCATGGGGCAGCGAGTGGTGTATACATATAGATACTCCCGCGGACTTCTCACCCGGACAGATAATAATGATGAAGTTCAGTGTCCGCGTAGCCGGGAGTGGATGGCGCAGAAGGTAGCCGAGAGCGTGTAGCGAGTCGGCGGGCTTCGGGAGGTGGTAGCCGGGGGTGGCGCGGGAGGGAGGGAGGGTCGAAGTCGCTGGCGGAAGGAGAGAAAGGGGCAACTCTCTCTCGGCCGAGAGGCGCTGGGTTATACATTTGAGTACATAAATGTATGTAACTTTGAGTTCGTGTTGGAGTGGGCGTCGGCCATCTTGCGTCCGGTGGGTATTGACCGAGCTGGCGACCGCCGCCGCAGCCTCCGGCGCGCAGCAAAACGAGAGAGAGAGAGAGAGACTCCCGGTGCTCTCTCGGGCCGACACCAGCGGTGCACTGCGAACTCGACTGGTGCACCCTCTTGCACCGCTAATTGCTCTTATTAGTTCAATCCGCGCGAGAGAGCGACCTCGAGCGAGCCCGACGATGGCCTAGTGCAGAATCGACCGATCGGATTCTCGAGCTTTTTTTTCTCTCCCTTTCCCCACCCTTCCGCCCTTATCCGCGCCGACCCCCTCCGCCCCCCTCGCTCTCCTGCCTTCGGTCTCCTCCTCGTCGTACGCGAGAAGAGCGCGCTGGAATTAATTAAGTCAAGCGAGGAAATGCGAGCCGACTGTTTAATGCATGAGGAGCGGACGGAATTTTCGCTTTTTCACGCGCCGAGCTTTTCCACTGATCCAGTTCCCGGCTGCGCTTTCGCTTTTGAACGCGAGAACGCGCCAACTCTCGCGAACTCGCGAGCGCGCTTTTCTAGAGCTTTTCACTCGCGTTTTCTTTCTTTTTCTTTTTTTTTTTTTTGGAAATTACTGTTGTTCCGGAGTTCAACCCGCGGATCATTTAGTCGCGAATAAATCTTTTCACCCAGTTATTTTTAGATCGTCCGCGGTGAATTTGAGCGCGAGCTTTTTAAAATTTAATGAAAACGCGAAGTGAAAATGAATTCCGATTAATCATTGATATTTTCAAAATACCTCGATTAAATTGAAACAAATCGGTATTTCCAATAATTTGAGATTGTGATTTAATTTCATTGCTGTTTAGTACATCATCCAATAGCTTAATAGTATGATTTATTGCATTAACGCGCTTACGTTGGCTAAATTATCCTATTGAATTTATATAAAACAAAAATTATACACTTTTCTTAACAACAAACAATTTTATATTCGAAAAGAAAATATTTAGGAAGGTGGACTTCGGAAACCCTGATAATTATTAAAGTATATCATAAACAATAATAAAAGGCCATTATCTAAAAAGCTTTACAGCGAAATCTTTCTCAGTTTATTAGTCACAGATTTTAATTGTATAAATTGATAAAATCTATATAAAATACTTTCGGAAAGATAAAAAAAAAATAAACTTTGAAAATTTATTATTCTTGTAAAACAAAATTCCATTTTCTACAATTATGCGATGTAAATACGGCACTTTACGGCGTAGCTACTTGAAATTAAGAATAGCAAGAGGTTTCATCGTTGCGTAATAAATTTATTTTATTTCTGACACGATGAAACTAGCCCCGGGCTGCGGGGCTTTCTCGGTTAAAGACACGAGGAAATTTTCATCGTTAATTCAACGCCGCTGGAGAGCGAGAGAAAAAAAAAGCGGAGAAGGCGAAAGATCTCCCACTGGGGTTAAAATATTCCGACGGCGTTCCGAGCTGCAGTTTCACCGGCTGTGAATTTTCCATTTCCCTCTCCGCGAGCGGCGTTTTCGCGGCCGATACATTGATCTCGCGATCTTAAAATTCCTCCCTGGTGCAAGCCCGAGTTCCGTCCTGTCATCCCTTGCATCTGTCTCTCTCCGGCGCGCGTGCAGCTAAGCACACGCCGTGAAAGTGCCGTAATCGACGGGGCCTGTATACTTTAACATTTTATCAATTTTTCAGAATTATTCAACTAAGTGGATTTTACCTATCTGCTTTTCAACACCTTCTTCTGAGCATCGCTCTATTTTCGTAAATCTTTTTTTTAATTAATTTTGTTAACGCTCTAATTTAGTATCATTAATGGAGATGGCTTTATTAAAAAAAAAATTAATATTAAAAAGGGGTAGAACTGTAAACTATAGTATGTTTTTACAAATTTTGTAAACAGTATTAAAATTATTGTTATTTCGTTGTTACTTTATGTTTTTCTTTGTTTTATAGTTTTAAGTTTAATGTTTAATACCTACGTGTAAAAAATGTGTATTATTTATATTCAGTTTAAGCATAATTCTATGTCAATAAATTTATAATCTATTAATGTACATGTTTCTGGCAAGAAGATTCATAATTCTAGTTGAATTTGATTCAGATTGCAAATGACTTTTTTCAATTTATATAAGTAACGAATAAAATTGTTTTCAACAATGAAAAATGTCAACAACACCACAAGTACGAGAATCATTCAAACTAAGTAAGGATTGAGAATAAATAATACTTCCTTTCTATCCCATATAGAAATTCTGTATTACTTTAATACTTCTATTTCTACAAAAAAAATATTCATCAACTAAACCGAAGCCTTACGCATGAATAGAGAATAAACTGTACATTTTACACAAAATTTACCGCGTAATTTATTTAGTTCAAAAGTTGAAACAAACCTAAATAAAATAAAATAAAGGATAAATTTTTAGAATTTCTGCATGGCCAAGCGATTAATATAATATTTAACCCAACGTCATTCGAAGTTAAGGAAAAAAGATCGTTTCACGACGATTGCATTTAATTATATTGACGTCACGCAATCTTGACTTTTAGTCAAAGTAGAGGCACGCGCGCGCGAGGTGCAAAAGCAAGACGGCAAAGTTGTCGGGGTTTGAAGCGCGTCTCCGTGGTTAAGTATATATATACACGTCGGCGTGGAGGGGGTAAGGGGGGACGGACGCCTTTCTCCAGGATTAATCGACGCCGAGCGTCGGGGCGCGAGAAAAATTTCTCTTTCTTTTCCTCCTCCTCCTCTTCCTCCGCTTTTTATCCCCGCGGCTGCTTTCGATTGCGATTAAGCGCTCGCGCGCCCGCCGCGAGACCGGATTGAAAGGCCGAAGTTTGACCGATTTCCTTGATGAAGGATGGAAGTTTTCCCGAATAAATAGATGGAAGCGTTTTTTCCCTTTTCCGCCCCTTTTTTTTTTTTAACTTTTCTCGCAGTTCCCTTTGCACGCGACCAAGATTCCACTCTGTAAAAGTGGAGTTTTCGCGCCTTACCGTGGAGGAGACAATCTGGCCTCTGGAAAAGCGTTACGAATAAATCGCTTCGAGTGAAATGTCTTCAATGTACTTTAATAATGCATCCGATCGAGGAAATTCGACGATCGCACTCGAATATTTATAATTGCTCGCTTACTCTAATTATATATATTACCCACACCGAAGAATTTAAGTTAAAATTAACGGATTGAATGTGTTATATGTATCTACATAATTTTACCCACGAAAATAGCCGCGTACTCAGATTTTCTTTTGCGCTCTGAATCTTTTAGTTTTCAGAGGAACTTTCGTATTTCAGAGACAGAGAGAAATTTACCGTAAAGTTTCCATCAAAAATTCATTATTTTAATTTTATCCGTGGATTAATTTGTCAAGTCGTCGAAAATTAGGTACAGTATTAATATAAATTTTACCTTTTCAATTAATTAATGGAAAGACATATAAAAAAAACAGAATGGCTGATTTAAAAATTTTCTTAACACTTTCGACCACACCGTTCTGCAGAGACAAAATAGTCGATATAAACACCATCACGAATTAACGAAGAAATATTAACGAAGACGAATGTTTATTCCAAATGTCTCCGCGTGAATAATGAAATTTCAGTAAAAGTGTTCGGCCTAGAAAATTAGGAAATGTGTAGCGAACCACCGGCGCGGCGATTAGACGGAGGCTCTAAATTTGAGGGAAGAAAATTGAGCCCGAGGTGGAAACGTCAAGTTTTTCCTGGGAGGCGGGGGGTACGAAAGTTCCGCACAGCAGTGCGATGGGCTGGACATAAAAATTCCGCAGGGTCTGGCGAGTGCACGGGGCGCCGCGCTCCGCGCACAGGAGGAGGAACGTCGAGTGCTCGGCTCTAATTCACGCTCGGTATTTCTCGCGAGCCGTGTATTTTAAGGCTGGGCCAGCCACCCCCCTCGACGCTAAAATTCCAAGCCGCGCCAGGTCCAGCTCCGGAGCCTCATCTCTTTCGAGGCCTCTCCGTCTCTCTCATTTCGGGCGTGCATTCTTGCATTACCGCATCGTCGCTCTCGCTCCCCCGACGGCCTTTCAGCCCCGGGCCGACCCCGTCCCTCCGCGCGCGCTCCAAGGTACTCGGCTGGTCGACTCGGCACACGTATATTCCTCTCTCGCGCGTCCGTGGATATAAAGGTTCTTCAGCGGGAGCGAGCGAGAGAGATGTACGCCGAGAGAGAGAGAGGGCGCTATGCCGGGCGCAAACAGAGTGCAAGAGAGGCGAGGGCGAAACTGCTCCTGCTGGTGGTGGTGTGCCGGTGCGCAAGGGTTCGCTCGACCCTTAAGGGGTTGTGGCTAGCATCCACAGTCCCTCGTTGCCCCCTCCCCCCTGCGCCCCCCTTTCCGCGCGTTCGTTTCTACTACCCCGTTGGCCACCCTCGGCGGTGCGCTCCGCTCGAACCCCCTGCAAGCAAAACTACCCTCCGCGCGCCGGCGGCCATTTTACTCACCCCACCTCCACCTCGTCCGGCTGCGCGTATATACGCCGTCTCCCGGCGCGTCTCTCTCGCTCTGCCGTCCTTCTCGCTCCCCCGCTCTGCACACGACGGACTCGCGCAAAATTGTAATCCGAGGCTGGAGAGCAGCAACCGACGAGAGTCCGAGGCCTCAAAGGAACTGCTCTCGACGACCTCGCTGTCTCTCGCTCGCCCGTTTGGCCGCGCTTCTGTACTTACTTCCGGCGCCCCTCCCCGCGCAGTCTTCGCTCTTCCTCCTTTTACGTCTCCGCTGCGCCAGGAATTTTGATGACGCTTACCCTCTCGGTCTCCCCGCGCGGTGCCTCGTGTATACAACAAATGTCGCGGATGCTTCCGCGAGCGCCCGGGCATTGTCCAACGACTGGCGAGGAGACTTTTTCAGACGGCGCAGGGCCCCTTCTCCCGCTCCTTTTGTACGAGTGCACGTGGCGAGCTCGCCGGTATTTTTTCTTTTTGCTTTCATCAAGTTTCTTCCTTTTTTTTTATGTCTTTATTTTGCGCTTATTTTAGCAAAGCGTCAGTGAGGGGGAGGAGGAGGTGCTGGTGGCGGCGCAATTGCGTCGGCGGGATCGTTGCGCGTCCGTCGTTAAACGTCCATTTGTTTACTACTTGCGTAATGAGGAGTTGAGGCTTCGATATGCTGACGGCGGCCGAATGCGCGCGAGCGACTAATGAATGACTGCGGTATTATTCAGAAATTTTATCACTACGGATATTATTGTATCGGCACATATAGGTTGCCCGATTTCTGTAGGACATTTTGTATTTTCCGATTGTTTTAACTCGATAAACGCATTCGAATATCAGAGGATACAATTAGTGAATAATACCGCTGAGGGGGATATTTTTATTTGTTAAACGTTTCGTGTGTTTACGGAGCTTTGGCATTTTAGTATCGTTTCCACTCATTTTTATTAGGTAGTAGAAATGGAAATTTTACTTTCATTTCGAAGTTTAGCTAAGTGCGGAAGAGTGTGAGGCGATTTGGATCGTACTTCGTGTCCTTTATTCGTTATTTATATTTCAAGTATTTTTTATTAATGCGTCTGTTTCAAATTAAGTTTAGAAAGTTAAAATTTAAACCCTTGTTGCTGAAAAAATAATAATCATAATAAAAGGCAGCAAAGGTATACGAATCATTATAACCAATAATCAAGTACTCTAATAAATATTAACTTTTTTTTTGTTTATGTATAATATAATAAGCCGTTTAAGACATCTAGTGTACTTTTCCTTGTAATACAAGTGTAAGTTCTACTTTTTATACACAGTAGATTTAGCCCTGAAATTGAAAGTTAATTTTTCCTATCTTCTGTAAAATTTGATCTGCTTTAAGAAATGTCAATTTTACCTTTACAATTTTAATTTTTTCTATCTTATAGCAGATATTACTCTTTCGAAACAGTAAGAATTATTTCTATTTTCGGCGTAACAACATGCTCCACAGTATCAACAAAATCCTTGATTCAGAAGGCCGGGGCTAAATTTGTTTTCTTCCAAGACGCTGAACACATCTTTGACTTATCTCGAAATTAAAGAAAAAGACGTTGAGTCAAGCAAAGGGCGATAAGGTTGGAGGGAGGTCGAAAAGTAGAGACGGGCGGTAGCGTGTGCGAATGGGTGAAAATCGATGGGGCAAGCTCGGCGCTGCGGTCTGGGCACGGACGAGCTTTAATTAACGCACTCTCCTTGTCATTTCCTCGGAGTGGTCCGCAGGCCGAAGGGGAATAGGCGCGAGGGCGGCCGTAATTTAATATCCCGATGCCCGGCGCCATCCGATTGGACCGGCGCGATACCGTATCGGCGGTAACGCGAGATTACCTGTTTACTGCCTGGCTAATGGAAACGAGCCCGCCGCAACGGCCGCCCGTTGCCCTCGGATTGTCGGCCCGTTAGGCGTAAATTCGTGAACTCCAGTCCTCTCGGTTAACGCCGAATGGTTCAGCCTCGTGGCGATTTTATTGTTTATTAAAATAATTTTACACGCGCCTTGGGAAAGGACAATCTCGGTGAGGGGATTATTCGATCGAGTTTATTTATCGGTGTATATACATTGCAATGTTTTGTAAATTCCGTTGGACGAACTTCAGTTGTACGCTCCCAGCGCTCGTTTATTTTGGATCGATGAATTTATTGTAGTACCTGAAATAAAAGAGAATTTGAAAATTAATTTTTTATCAATTCTTTTTCAGTCGTACACTTGAGAAGATTAAAACAAATTTAAGACCCTATTTTATTTTATAAATACACAGTTACTGCTAAAGAACTTGTAGACCGTATAGTTATAGTTAATTGGCTTGGGACAAAAAGAAAATGGAGAAATTTAAAAAAAAAACATTATAAAATGTTTTAAAAACACTCAAAACGAACTTAGAGAAACTTTTTTGCTATTACAAAGCTTCCTATAGGAGGAAGGAAAAAGATAGTATAATGTGTATATATAAACGATCTACTCATTGTGTATTTGAATTATTATTTCTTTTTATTGTAAAACTATATATTGAGAAAAATATTATATAATATAAAAAATATTATACACGGAGAGAAATATTATATAATAGGACAGTGGGATATACTCGACTTATGCGACTTTACACGGAACAGTGAGATATATTCGACTTATGCCAATTTTTACTATAAATCATAGCAATATCTAATATAGTAAAAATTACCATAGTAAAAATCGTCATAACTCGAGTACATGATACTGTTCCTATGTAACGTATAAGTAATTTTCGTTATAAAATTTCTCTCCGCGTAAATAAATAACGAAGCACACAAAAATGATGAATATAATAAAGTGGAAGCCCGCCGGTTAAGCAAGAAGAGCGACTCCGAACAACGCGAACGGAGCAAATATAATAAGTCTCGGTAAACTCGATCTCTCCCGCGGAGCGTAATTATCAGCGCGTCGACGCAACAAGCTCCCATTTATCCGCGGCGGGCGCGCGATGCTATCGCGGCGCGTCCACGTCGCCGGGATAATTTGTTGTGCAGCAACATTAGCGGCGAGGCCGGGCATTTGTCATCCGGTCGCGGCGCTCGCCTATACACGTCGGAAGCGCGCCTCTGTGTTGACAGGCCCCGGACCCCAAAAGAGGGGCGCGAGCGGCCGAAAAACCGGCCGCAGGAGAACTGGTCAGCGAGCGGCGTGTGTCGCTCCTCGCCACAATCGCCGTGTAGACAAATTTTTCGCCAGTGGCTGTATAAGCAGTTCAGCGGGCTTGTCGCCGAGTTTTATTACCCGGCCGCCGAGAGATATTATTAATTGCCGCGTGCGCGCGCGCGTAGCCTTTATTGCACCGCTGCTCTACTTACTTCGATTGTGTGCTTACGCGGTGCTTCGACAGTGTTTGCCCGAAGGGTTGTTCGCGCGTCGCTACTGAGTTTACTGCGATTCCGGTAGTTTCGGCTGGGACAAGTTTAATAATGTCAAAATAAATCATACGGAGAAAGATTATTTAAACGAGTAATACATTAGTGCTTTATTAAATAATAGTGTATTTATAAAGAGTATTTATTTTACTTCGGCAGATTTAAGTGCGTGCATGTGTATTTTAAGTGTCATGTGGTTGTTACTGAACTATTCGGTGCAAATTAACTGCGATAATTACGCGATAAACTCTTGATAATCGTGAGGCAAACTTCACGAAGTATATTTATGTTTGGATAAAGCGTGCCATGTAAATCGAAAAATGTTCAGATGCTAAATAAATGAACGATTTTTCACATAAAATATGTTACTATTCACATTTTCAGGATTTAGAGAGTGAATAGTTAATTCATTTAGAAAACTGTATCGGCGAAACCCCGAAAAAAATATATAAGTAAAACTTCGACTTGTTACGCGGTAGAGTTAAGTAACTATAAAATTTAACTTTCTGAATTTGCAGTAGAATCTGCCTTACAGTTCTGCCAATTCTACTTTTCTGTATAGGTTATAAAATCTACTTTAAGAAATGTTAATTTTACTGACGTTGCAAAGCAATTTTGACTTTTTTCTAGTCTAGCATATATTACTGGTACGAAACAGTAAGAGCTACACTGTTAAAAAAAGCATTCAATTAAAGACAAATACTGCAAGCAAATTTTATATCGATGTATGTTAAGTTTACTGAATTTACAGTAAATTTAATCTAAATTCTATAAAGTTCATATAAATTTGCTTCTAGCATTTGCATTAAAATTCATGCAATTTTTTTTACAGTGTACAGTTTTTTTTTTTCGATACACAAGTATAAATAAACTGCTATTTATTGAAATTTTTGTATGAACAGTTTTCCAAAAAAAAAAAAAAGAAAATAAGTGGAACGAAAGAAAAGGGATAAAAAAAGTCGCGGATCGAACGGCGAAAAATCTTCGCGCATACATTGTAAGCGCGGAAAAGAAGCTTCCGCTGCCGGACTCGTTTGCCGTCGAAGGAAGCAGCAGCGGAGGAAGCCCCGGAATATACATGGACGCGGGCATATCGGCATCAGCCATGCATGATAGGACGCCTGGCTGGCCACGCCGCAGGAAGAAAGGCGAGGGAAAACTCGGAAAAATACAAACTCGAAGCTCGACTTCCGCGCCTCTCCCCGCGGCTTTTCTCTATAGCTCACCGCCCGGCCAGACAATGAGTGCGCCGCCGAAAAATGCGCCGCGGAGTCGGCCGATGAGAGGATCTCCTCCACTCCACTCCACCCCCGACTCCCTCTTACGCTCCGGGGCACCTGCGCTTTTCCCCCCTCTCTCTCTCTCTCTCTCTCGCTTCTCTTTTGCGCAGAATTTTTATCAAATTATCCGCGACATTGCGCGTCTCCACAGCGATACGCAACGAACGCACGGCCGGATTTCAATTTTGGATCGCGTGCTATGCCACCGCTGTCGCGCTTCAATCGCGTCCGAGATTGCGTCGAGTGCGTGAGCTCGCGGAAAGATTGACGATTTATCCTTTTTTGTTGTGCACTGACTAAAAATAAAAAAGTGATTTTTTTAAAAAGATATAATGCTTTTTTTTGGAGATACTATGTCTATCTCTTCAAAATTATTAATTCACTTAAATAAGGGAAAAGTGATGAAAATTTTTCTTTGCTTATTTATTTATTATTGGATCACTTTGTGTAAATATGAATGTAATTTATTAACATGACTGCAATCTATTTTTTTTTATATTACTCTATTCTGTTGACGTAACTATTTAATCCTCTTCGCGATATTTTTTTCTATTGTTCGCCTTACCGTGCAGTATTATAATTCTTCGAAAAGTTATAGAATAGAATAGAATAATCGTTTATTGTAAATTATGGTATTTACAAAAAGTTAAAGATTCATCACAATGTAAAATAAATGTAAAAGAATAAATGCATAATATTCAAGTATAATACAATAATATCATAGTGATTTTAAAGAACAAAATAGTGTTTAAAGAATATCACACGTAGCGAAAAGTTCTAGTAAAAATTACTATATTATTTTGTAGCATGCAGAGACCGATTCGACAAATAAAAATTGATACTAGAAAGTATATAGTAAAATGTGATAGACCGTAAATTTTATTTTTTTACAGTCATATTTAAATAATCAATATGAAGATAGAAGACCACCGTTCGTGATTTTTATCGTAATAGTGCTAATTAATAGTACTCTCCTTCTGTTGTAATTGTAGTAGGATGCCATTAGTTTGCAGCCTTTCTGCAAAACTTCTAATACCCTACTATAATAGTTTTATTTTATATCATACATTAATTGTAATATTTTTGTATGTATGTACTTTGGTTCAATAAATAATAATAAATAATATCAATAGTCGGTCTCGCGACACACGCGAAACTCTCGGGCCAAGCAGAGAATAGAGTCAGCCGCCAGAGCCAAACACGGAAATATGGAGTGTAAGTTAAAGATTTCGACCTCGCGGCGCGGCGCGCAGAGCCGATTCCCGGCCGGTCGGTAGAAAATTAAAAATGTGCGAAAATCCGCGAGGCATTTTGCAGAACAGTGTGCGTTGGTATCGATTCGGCGCGAGAGGGGCCTCGTGGGCGTTGCCACGAGAGATGGACCCTTGTACCGAGACCGTGAGAGGAAGACTCTCGAGTGTCGCCAAGCTACCTCCTCTTGAGCCGCCCCCGCCTCGGCGCGCCGCGCGTTTCCATTCCCCGCGCGACAGACTCGTCCTCAGCCGGTGCGCGCGCCCGAGCGAGACCTATCGAGGAGCCGACCGGCGATGTAGCCAAGCGCGAGACTCGCGACTCGAGTCCGGGGATAAAATCATCCGCACTGATATATCCGACCGGCCCGAGGACTTTCAGCCTCCCGATATCCGCCGTGCCGGCTCTTTTTTTTTTATCCTCATTTTCGTCATTATTTCAAGCTTGTCCGCTGGATCTGGCTTTAATCTGTTTATAAAGTAAACTGGGAGAAGTCATCACGAAGTACTTAAATGTGGGATACATCGATTTTACGAGACTGTTTTAATTCGCGTACGATTAGCTGCAAATTACATAATAAAACTGCTTCTTTATTTTATTTACTTCTCGGAAAAATTGTTTTTCACGAGTCATATAATATTAAGCTTGTATGACTTTATATGTATGATTAATTATACATTTTACACACTGGATAAAGAAACAATCAGTATCAGGCAAAATATGCTGCTTATAGTGTGCTGGCATCTTGCTCAATATCTACGTAAACTTAAGGTTGCTAGCTATTATAAATATATAAAATTTTATGGATAGATAAAAAGTGTACTGTGGAGTGATTATCAAGTCAAAGATATAGGAAATTATAGATCAAATCTCATCGTTTGAATAAAGGTCTGAAAAAGAACTAAACATTTAAGCGAAAATTCGGTGATACTGCGACAATGTAATCAAAGGCTCGTAATAACCATTCAGAATGAGAGATAGAGAAATATTTTTATAAAAAAAAGTGAGATATAGGTTTGTCGCATCTTGCCTTAAGAAAGTTTTTTTTTAATATTTGATAAAATTAAGAATCAGTTTAAAATAGTAAATAGGCACTTCGATAAATACTGAAACACTGACTGTGAAAAATATATTGAAAAAATTGAAGTTAGGATAAAGTTTACCGACCGCCAAACATGAACTTTGAGTAAACTTTATCCTAACTTCAATTTTTTTACGCGGGTTATCAATTGAAAAAATTTAACTTATATGATTTTAATAATGAACTATAGAAATTGTCTGCGTAGTATAAACATTTCTTGATTTACACACTTATTTCACTCATTATACGTGTACATTAGCCATATAATAGGATGAAAAGATGAATTTAATAGGGAGATAAGTGGAGAGGATGAGCAATGGTCAAACCAGTTGTATACCGTGCGAAGGGATGTTTCCAGTTTCGACTGGACCAGGATCCACCGCAGGTGAACTCATATGTAAATCCGAGCATGTCGTCAATCTGGTCCGGAGGCTGGAACGTGCCACTTCCGACTATTCATCTAATGATGTTACGCGCCTGGTTCATCCCTTTCTGTAACACCTGAACAAGTAATACGGCACATTATTAAATGACTTTACTTTAATTGACCACTCTTCTATTTGATAACTTTTTAAATTTATATTTAAAATTAGAAAAATAGTTAGAACAACATTAATATTCGTGTCGTTAAATCAAACATTTTCTGTATTAATAAAAAAAAATTCAAACTAAAAACTTAAATTTACATATAAAAAAGTTTTGCAATTGTTGCTGTAGCTATTTGAACGAAATTCACAAAATGTCGTTACCTTTTTTTTTTTAAAGAAGAGAATGATTTTTACTCATAAAACTATATATATATATGTTCTAATTTAAAAAAGCATTTCTTCCTATTCTGAGAGGTCTGTATACAAACAACAAGTCTTCTAGAGCCATCGAAAATAAAATCCGCAGAACTAATTAAGCTGCGTACAAATGATCAAAAGTCAGTAACGCAAATCTCGAGATCCCCTCGCAGCTCGATAATTAAGAGGTAATTGGGGAGAGCAATAGAAGCTCTCTCGGATCGAGAAAAAAAAAGAGAACTTCGGATCAACGTTGCAGCGATGATTAAGCTAACCCCCTCCTCAGTCATCGTCGCCTCGACAATAACACGTCGACGGCGGCGAGCAGTCGATCGATCGTGACGGTCGACTCTCTCCGCACGAAAGGCCGATTAATTAGTTCGTCAGCGCGAATCTTTCGCTCGCACCTCTTTCCTCGTCGCTTTCTCCCTCTCTCCTTTTTCTTCTTCTTTTTTTTTATTTAATAAGCGCACGCCCACGGCGAAGGTCAGCCAAACGTGAACGAGGGTCGCGCTGCGAGTCGACGAGTTGAAAGAGGCTGCTGCGCCTGGCTGGGGTGGCCTCTGCGAAATGAGAGGAAACGAAAGAGAAAAAAAAAAAAGAGCGAGCGAGAGAGAAAGAAAGCGTTCGCATTCCACTCGGGCGCATGTACGCGGGTGGGACGTCGGCGACGACGGCTCTCCAGCGTCCTCTCGTCGGCGGCTAGAAAGAGAAAGAGCAAAAAAAGAGAGAGAGAGTCGCGTAACTACCCCGCGTCGCGTCGACTTTTTCTCTTTCCACCGGCGCTCCCTTTCTCTCTCTCTCTCTCTTATTTCTCGTTTTTTTTTTGCGAGCGAGACTCGCGCGCTCTTCTGCGCGCCGAGAGCTTAGGCTGGCTTAATTGGGTCCGCCATTTTCGGTGGCCGAAGCCTCCACCCCCCTCGTCGCTCTCTCTAATTCATCCGTCTCGCTCGCTTTCACACAGCGGCGCCGAATCTCCCCGGGCTTTGGGGCTCCGGGGCTTCTCGCCCGGCCCTTTTCCTCTGGCGAGCGGAGAGTCCGCCGCCCGCCCACCCCCCCTTTTACGGTCGCGCGACGGAAGGGTTGCCGTTTCTCTATGTGCGTGCGCTCGTACGTACGCCGAGCCTTTTGTTTTCCTCCCCGCGGCCTCGCCTCGCCATTTTGAATTTATGATACATAGGAGCGAGCGCGCCTCTCTCGGACAGCGCCGAAAAACTTTGCTCGTTAAGGGACGATATTGCGCCTGCCGTAGTCATCTTTCGCGCGCTAATAAAGGCGCCGGGGCTGCCGGGCCCCCTTCGACCTTCCTTAGAATTTCCGAGATTTGGTCGTTCGCATTAACGCGAGTGCCGGCCTCCCCCCACGGTTCCCGGCCCCGTGGATGACTGATGGAGGTATGTGTTTTCTCGGCTTTGTCGACGAGCCCGAGCTGCCGGCATCTTTTTTATGGCTCCGAGGAATTTTCATGGCCGAGGATTAGACAGATTTGTTTATTTCTCCCGGGGAGTTCTCAAATAGAGGGGAGTGAAGAAAAGCTCGTAATTGCCTGGCGAACGATCAGTGATCAAATTTTGAACTTGAAGATTACAATGTTTTAAGTCAATAACCCCTTTTGTAGAATATTTGTTATTACAAAAGTAACGTACGAACGTCCAGTTTTCCACAGTAGAACAGGTAAGCGTTTTGTCAGACGATGACCGCTGGCGGCGTGCGTTTCGTTGGCTTTATCGGTGAGTCTGAGTTTCGAAACGTTTTTTTGCGAATTTCAACATTTTCGTAGGAAAGATTGTAAATACTTTTCTCAATAGAGTAAGTATACTGTTTTATACATAACTGATTAACATATTTCGCGTTTATTATAATAACGTCCGTGTAAATATTTTATAAATGATTATTTCTATACTGACAATATTTTTAGTTTTAAATATAGGCTTAAAATATACTTTCAAACTTTTTGAAGTATGGTCCAAATTTGAACGACCAGTGATCTCATTTTCCTTAATTAAGTGACGACCATAAGTTACGAAAATTATCTATTTCCAGATGAAATTATTCTGATGAGCACAACGCGAAGTCATCCACGAAACCATTGTCATAGTAAGCGGGAGACATGATTTGAGTAAAAAAAAAAAACTATTCTTGCCGCTAGGTATCGGGAGTAACGCGCTACAAGACGTCAGACGAAAGGAGTGAAGTTGAATGTGTTAACGCGACACGTGACTGACGCGTTCTTTTCTTGCGCGATTTAACCGCGAGTCTAATCTTTTTCAGATGTTCCGCAGGTCTCCCACTTTTTTCGCGTCAAAACCACTGACAATGATGCGCCGATTATATCCGCGATACCTTGCACTGTAATTCCATTGTTGAGCAATATGTTAAAATATTTGCTCCTTTAAATGAGCTTCTTCTAAGTGTATTCTTTTTTCGAACCAGTCCAAGAAATACTCGATGCTCTATAAATTATAAATAGTTAAATTTTCAATAGTTTATTTCGAGAAGTTTCTTTTCAGTGTTGAATAAGCTAATACTGTTTATTAGTTCACAGTGAAGAATTAAATGTTATAAATTTTTAAAACAGTGAATATCATTTTTTGTATAAAGGGTTGTACAAAAAGTGTCCGATATAAAAATTATCTTTAGACTGAACTGAAAGTTTTTGAAAAATGTATAGTGAATTACATAAAAAATAATATTAAATATATAATTGAGGTACTTTTTATCTCAATAGTGGTCGATTAACGAAGTTCCAAAAAATTACTGTTAATCCCTGGTAGAAAAGCCAACTATTTTTTAGCTACGAATTAGGCAATTGTTGCAGAATTAGCTATCGTAAGCTAATGAAAGTAGTTTACGCGTAGCTATCGTTTTTAAACGTATGATAGCTCCATATAAGCTATAATTCAGATGTTAAATATTATTAAAGATTTTATTCATAATTATTAAAATCAAAGTTATTTTCTATGTGAATGTATAGAAAAAAGTTACTACACTTTTATTAACTGCGATTTTACAATAAATTTATATAGATTTATATCCTACAATAAATTGCCTAACTCTTCGCATGTGTGTATCCTACGATAAAGGACAACACAAATAGTTTTCTATTCATTATGAAGGATTTAAATAAAATTTTTGTTATCAAAAAATATTTTGTAGTTTTAAGCACATTATTAAACAAATTTATTTATATTGTTTAATGGCTTAGGCATTCCGTAAGCTTATTAGTAGCTTAATCAAATCGTTAATGCCAAGTGTATTTATAGCTACCGATATTAGCTTATTGTTATTAACCAACCTAACGAGGTAACTAACTTTTACCAGGAATATGAATTCGTAATTTTTCAATACTTCGAAATCCACTAAAATTAGTCAAAATTGCTTCATTAATTACTAAATAATGGAGCTAATTCCACTGTAGTTTTTAGTAGACCATAATTATTGTAGTAGTATTTCACTAATTCAATTCCGACAAAGGAAACTAAATTATCAAAAGTTTTAACTCTCTTCTTTTTCTCTTACCACCTTATAAATTTCTCACTACACATTGAAACAGCTTCTATCCAAGTAAACATTTGCAAAAGAAAAAAATTTCTTCATCGCCGAAAGCGTCGATGGAATACACACGCGTGCATGAGACTTGGGCAAATGAAGACTGATCGATAGTCGAATAATCAAAGTGAGTCAGTGGCAGGAGAGCGACGCCTCGCACCGGGGACCAATTACCCGTCGTTTCCCGCGCATTTCCTCGGGCCCCTGTCGCGGCGGTCCCCGGCACCCCCCAAATCCGATTCGGACGTAATCGCGAAATAAGAAAAACGCCCACGGCTCCGCCCACGCCGATAACTCGATATCTCGTCGCGGCTCTATATAGTTTTAGTACAAATTCAATGTCCGGGCCGGATGCAGGGGCTGAAGTCGTCGTCGTCCCGGCGAGGGGGGTGAGAACGAAGCGCCGAGGCGCCGGAGACGTCGAGCGAAAACAATTGCGGGGGTGGGCCCCCGCGCGCTCTTGCAATATCCTGACTGGTCTAATTCGATTGCGAAACTAGCTGCCGCAGCCCCGCAGGTGTACGTGCCCCCGCGCGTTACACCTGCCGGGGGAGGAGGCGTTCGCCTCCCAGAGAGACGGCAGTCTCCGCGGCTCGTCTTCGGGAAATTCGAGCCCGGCGCACGTGTGTGCTCGGGAGGGGGAGGATGCGCCGAATTATCGGACTCGATGGAAGAACGTTCAATTTGGCAAATTAATCCGGCCGCCCCGAGTTTTCGATGCAAAGCGACGCCGCCGCGTGTCTGCGGTTCCGCGCAAGTTTCGCGCCCCGAGAACTCCGCTGCGGGCTAGTGTACACCTCGACGAGCGCCGCGACATCTTTAATTAGTCCGCGCGCTTCTAACCTTGCGACTTTGCGACGGGGAGCCGAGGACGCGTCGGCGGCGGGGAGGGGGGGGGGGTACTTTTATCCCATGCAAATTGCGACTCGCCCCCTTGGAGTATACGCCGCTAAAAGTGATACACGCCGCGAAGTCGTCGTCGGCGCTGAGCGTACAGGCTCTCTCATCTGCATCGCGTATATAAGGGAGCGCGATGGCGGAACCGCCTCACCTTCCATTCCATCCTCCACCTTGCTCCGGGCTCATTTTAACTCTAGATTTGATAACGGAAATCGATCCTTTCGAATTTGCGGCTTTCCCTGTACTTCCACCTCTCACCGCTTTCCGCCTCTGCCTCCTTCATTTCATTTCGAAACTTGTAAAATTACTTTTTTACCGATAAACTTGTTCGGTATGTATTTTTTATTCCTCGAGGTCGCTTTTAACGCGGCGGACCCTCCTTTTTCATTATATTAAGATTTAAGTAGTGACGGTCGTAGTTCCTATTGGTTTTCGATTTTACCGGTAATTCATATATGCAAATTGACGATCTTTCATTGTTAAATTACTTTAAAAATGAAAGGTGTTATAATAAGTCATCCGGCGGAGAAGTGTACTGTAGATGATAAATATTAACAAAAAAGTATTTTGGAACGTGTGTATTAAATAAATGATTTTCTTCGCTAATAAGATTTCTACTTATATTTTTTACATAAAAAAAATGACAAATTTTCAATAAACATATGAAACAGTTAAATTGTTAAAGTAACTGCCCACTTTTCTGTATTTTTGTGTAAAATAATAAAAATCTATTTAAGTACAAAAATAGTAAAACCATACACTTCTTAACGAAAACGCGCCGGTCATTATTTATAAAGTTCGAAATGGACTCCGAGAACTCGAGCTTCGTCATCAAGCGCTGCTCCTTATAGCTAGTGGCGCATTGTGGAACTTAAAATATTTATCCACCCCCGAGAGCGAGAAATACGTATCGCTTTAGATTTTTTTTCTTAAAAATCGCTACTTCACTATTCGTAGCGATGCGAGGGGGAGAATCGCTTGTGGAATCGAAGAGGGACGGAGGCTGCTTAATGAAACATGAATAACGCGGTGCGCACGGGGCACACGTGATCGATTACGGCACCCCATTTTTAAAACGGTCGGCTATACGCTCCTGAGCCGTGGGTCCCAGAATGGGTTTTGGACAGCCCTCCGGACCTTCCCCCCTCGAGCGTGACCGTGCCAACCAACGGACGAGCTACCCTACCGACCCAAGCTGCCTTGCGACTTTATCCTACGAATTCTATAATTTTCAACCCCTCCGGAGGGGTAGACCGTTCCGTCGATAAAGCCGGGTATCTACTATTTGCCCTAGGCCCTTTTACACTTTCAATGGGCTCTTTCACTCTGCTTAACTGGAATTAATTTTCTAATTTTATTTTTAATACTTTTTAAAGTTTTATCTTTAATAAGCAGACCTTATTTGTTACTGAATAATGTTTGTTTAATCACTTAAGTTATTTATTTCATTTGAATTTATATTATAGTTTAAAGTAATTTTATACTTCTGCTGTTAGCCTTACTCTTTAATTTAATTTAAATATAAAATGTACTCTAGATCTGAAAATGTGAATTTTCAAATATTTGGTATGTGGAAATAATTTAACTTATAAATATGTGAAAGTTCGATTTACTATGTGAATATTAACATATTGAATTAGTGAAATTTTATTTCACGCATTCAATTAGTTAAATTTCTTTCACATAGCATATGTGAATATTCACACATTGAATTTTCACACATTACATGTGTATATTCATACATTTAATTAGTGGACGAGTTTTCATCTTTTTAAAATGTCACTGTTCACAGTTAACATATGAAATTTCACATTTTCAGACTTAGAAAGCATATAAAAAAAATTTTAACATAAAAATGTTAAGTTTTAGATCGACTCGATCGAATATTACGCACAAGAAGCATCATCTATCTAAAAAATCATTATCAAGCAACCTTTGACCTACGACAGGAAACAAAGTAATAATAAAAGTATTTTTGCCTGAGAGAAAAGAAGCAAAAGAAAGACCCAGAAATGATTCGGCGCACGGAATAAGATTAGAAGAGATACCAGAGTGAATTTTTTCCTCCGCGGCAATACCCGCGCTTCCATCTCCCTTTTCACTTTCACCTCCTTTGCTCTACTCCCCGTCTATCTCTCTGTATGCGCTAGTGAATGGCCTGACGTATCGCAGGGCTGTCTGTGCCCGACACCTCGGATTTTTCCATTAAATTTTCCCGACGCGCGAATCTATCACCAAGCGCGCACCTCCGCTAAAATCCAGCGCTGAGTGATTCGCCCCCGCACCTCCTCTCAGAATTCCTCCATCGCTGACCTCCTTGTTCCTCTCGAGAAAAAAAAAACAGAGAAAAGGATCGCGTACACTTCTCCGTCGATCCGTTCCCCCTTTTTTACCTTCCTTTTTTTTTCAGCCGTGCGGCCGCAAACCGAGTGTAGATAGCGAGGCCCGCCGAGTGGGAGGAGCGCGACTTTGCGCAAATAGCGGAATTCGCGCGGGCGGCTCCGTTCAAACAAGCGTCCGTTCAAATACAGATGGAGTCCTCGTGCCGCGGCGCCCGAGTGTTTGCCCGGATAATAAGATCGACTAATTTACCGACAAAGCGTTAAGGGCTCGCCCGGCGCAGTTGTCCCGCTCTATCTCTCCTTGCTCAATAATACACATTTCGATCCGCGGCCCTCTCCCAGCGAGCTCGCCCGGCTTTTGTGTTGCTTCGCTCCGAGCTATTCCTTACGCCGGGCGCCCGAACTTTGCGATGACCTTTTCTCCCATCTTGTAATGTGATTGCCGGTGTTAATAATGCTTTGCGCTGTAATTCGTTAAATCTTTTATTTCAATTTACATTTAGCGTCGTCAAGTAGATTTCTTTCATTTTTCTTTTTTTATCTATTTTAGTGGACGCTATACTTTAGGGTGAATTGCTTGGATAAATGTTGGAATGAATGCTTCGTACTCTTCGCAGTATTTTGAGGCTCCGAAAGGGGGGACAGTCAGTTAAAGGATGCTGAAGGATACAGACGTTAAAATCATATGGAAGTGGGTTTTTTTTCGATCACTTGTAGCGTCGGTTTAAGTCAGAGTTCAGGCATTTTCTTAACTTCTTTTTCGTAATAATCAAAACTTCTGTACGCGTTAAATCATCTGGAGTGAAATAGAGTGAAAATTACTCTTATTGGAGTCAAATTTTCACTCCAATTTTTAGTGAAATTAACTCCCTTGATAAAGTGAAATAAAGTGATTTTTTACTCTTAAGCAGAAAGAAAGGTAGAAACTTAACTTGTAATATGCTACTCTATTGTAGAGTGAATTTTACTCTACTTTAAAGTTTATTTAAATCACTCTATTCGTGCAGCGTCAAAATTGACTTCCATAGAATCAAATTTAACTCTACGAGTGTTTCACCATAAACTAAGAGTGAAATTGTACTCAAACCGTTTTAGCGTGCAGGACTTACCCACAGTGTGTAAAAATAAAATAAAAGTAGCGTTGAAAATTACCTCGAAAATTCTTCTTTCTTTGCAAACTTCTAAAAAAAGAAATTACAGGGATAAATCCTAATCTATACCTAATGGAAAAACTCGTGATTATCGATAGTTTTACTAATAGTTTTTATGCATTATCTCCTACAGCGAAACTACTTGAATAAAAAAATGCAATGCAAAAAACTTTTAGCTCCCTAAAAAGCCTTTAAAAATTAATAAACTTAATTTTTCGTTGTTTTAAGCACATGAAAAAATGAATGCTATACTAAACACTACGCAGCTAAATTATTTTATGCGGAACCAACGACATGAGGCCGGCAGCTTGTAATTACTCATTTGTTGAGGTGCAAATCTAGCTAAGAGCGCCGCAGCGATGGTGAAAAAAAGCGTTCGAAACAAAGGCATTCCAGGCTCCCGGCGAATCGGCATAAAGCCCATCCGCGACAAAAAAAGCGACACCGAGAGAGAAATGCAGAAAAGCGCAGACAACTTGCCCGGCAAGAAATTCCGTGGGCAAGCGAAATATGCCAGATTTCCATTTTACGGCGAGAGAAGAGGATCGCGCGTATTTATCATCCGCTCTTGCAACCCTCGCCGCATCCGCGTACATCCGCGCTGGCCCTGAAATAAAAAAACGGCGAGTGCGGTGGTGGCGACGGAGACGCGCAAGAAAGAGAAACGCGGCGAGAAGATTCATTTTTCAGGGCGCGCGCGCGAGCAGTCCAGGCTCGAAAATGCAAATGCATGGGGCATCTGGCAACAATGGCCGCGGGAGAGCGCGCGTGGTCTCGCCCCTGTTTTAAGGCTCGGGGGGGTGGTGGTGGCGGCGGCTGTCGGCGGTCGAAAGCTCCGGGCTCGCCGGCTGGGGTGGGTTCGCGCCGGCCATGCAAAGCAGCTATCCCCCAAAACAGCTCGCGCCGAGGGGAAGCGCGGGGGGAGGAGCGGGGCGGGGGGAGGGGGGTCGAGCGGTCGACCCGAGAGCCCTGATAAGGGTGGACAGGCCACGATCGATTAGAGTGGCTCGAGTCCCTCGGAGCTCTCGTTCTCGCCCCTTCTCTCTCTCTCTCTCTCTCTCTCTCTCTACTTTGTCTCCTCTTTCTCTGAGACCTAAGCCTCGGCCGGCGGCTCCTCGCCTTAATTCTCTTTCGCCCTTGCTTCTTGGCTCTCTCGCTCTATTCCTCGGCGCGCCGGGGTCTCTCTTTCTACCTCGGAGATTTACTCGTGTACGAATGCGCGCGCGAGTTTCGTTATACTCCCGCGCCCGGTCTCATGGAAATTTATCGCGCGAATTTGTTTTCCACTCGTTGTGCATACACCTCTTAAACCCTTTGTCTCGATCCACGCGCGCTCCGTTTTATTCCTCGACTACCCCGACTTTCTTCCGTTTTTGACGTGCTTTAATAATCCTATCCGACATTCGTTTTTATGTTCCTCCCTGAAAATCTTCGGCTCTGTAAACATTTTCGAGTGCATCCGAGGTTGTACTTTATCGCTCTGAGTACCCCTGATATTTTACTTTTTGCTGGTTTTCTGTTGCCGTAGGAATGCCATTTTAGACCAAACGCGTAATTTACAAACGATTAAAACTGAACACACAAAATAAATTACGATCACTTTTAACTCATAGTATATATGTCGGATTTTTTCGAATGTGTTGTACGCTTTCGGGCTGATACCACTAATATTAGCATATAATCAAAGAATAAAAAAAAAACTTTTTATACATATTTTAATTTTACTAGATCAGGCGCGCACGTAAATGAGACTTACAATCACATCGCGAGAAATACTGACTATACGCACCTCCATGGATTTTTTATGGAGGGATTTTTTATTTCCTTTCGATTTAGACCTGCTCTTTAAAGTAAATATAAGAAAGATTAAGTTATTTAATCATAACAAAAAAATAATAATCAATAATCACAAAACGTGATTAAGCATTGCACGGCATAATAAAGATGACTTTGAAAAATGAAAAGGCGACGAAATTAGAAAGTGATCGATTCGACGCGAAGTGTGGGAGTGAGACGCTGGTCGCTAATTTTTTGTGAAGACGCGGCAGCGCCAGACGATTAAGCCATCCCAAGGTGCCGTAAATTATCGGCTAAAACTTGGGTAACGATATCCACTTAAATGAAGTTTCAGCCGCAGCGCGAGTCCGCTTCCTCTCTCTCTCTCTCTCTCTCGCTCTCTCTCCTTTCGCTCTTGGCACTTCTCTCCTCGCCTTTCTGGTGTGGCCAGCACCACGACAAAGGCACTTGGATACACGGCTGGCCGAAACTCTCTCTTGGCGTCGCTCCTTGCAGAGTCGGAGAGGAAAGGATACACTTTCCGTCGCTGTGGCCGAGAGTCATATTCGAGTATATCGCGCCTCATGGACCAACTTCCACAACTTCGGCCAAGGAAGCTGCGCGCGGAAAGCCCGGCTGGTTCCGTTCCGCTACCCTTCACCTCGACTCGACCCACCTCACCCGATTAATTGGTGTATCAACGAATTTATCTTGCGACTTCCTTCAGATTTTAATTTTAAAATAGATTTTAATTTTATGTGTACCTTGTGTTCTTCCGATCAGTCTTTGTATCTAAGTTTGAGGACTTGTGATCAACATGTCTGTTATACGAGGGAGGATCCATGAACTTTGAAAAATAACGAAGGTATACAAAATCAGAAACGAGAAATCATATTTATATTTTTTCAGTAACATTATCAGTGGATTGTCATTAAAAAGATGTTCGCTGTATTTTTATACTCCAATTCTTTTTTATAGAGCAGTAACTGTATAAACGAACACGCCTTACAGATCATTTTGTTTATTTGAATTTAGTATTATTTATTATAGCATTATAATCGATATCTATGCAGACATGCCAATGTATAATAAAGTATAAGGAACCAATTGCGGCAATAATCGAAATTAAAAGTACTCTTCAAGACTTTGACCTTAATCCCGCGGATTGAAATGCAGAGAGCGAAGACCAGCAAACGTATACAAAAAAAAGCAAAAGAGAAAGAGATCGGAAGGAGAGAGAGAGAGCAGAATCGATACATCGAAAAATCAGATGATGTCATCCGTTACATTCGTTTCCCGAATCATCGATGCGGATCGTCCGCTTGCGATTTCTCGGCGCACACGCGCGACGCCCGGATGAAGCCTGCGTTCCCCCCAATAGCCAAGCCCGCCTTGATTCGCCATCCAATTTTTCGCCTTCCACACTCTGCCCCGCTCTTCTCCTTGGCAAATCACCGGCCTCTCGCTCGTTTTTTTTTTTTTTTTTATATACCATTCCTGCTACTCCGTCGAGCATTAAAATGCACAACGAGCGCCGTATATATTCCTTATACAGAAAACAAGAAACGCGGCCAGCACTTGAGGACCGAGAGGGAGAGGAAACCAATGCCTCCTGGAATTTTCATATCGACACGCAGAATGACAGTCTTGTCATATTAAATTCCTGCCTGCCGCTCGCTTCCTCCTCTTTACGACGCCCAGATTTTTCCCGCTTATTTTAAAAGGAGGAAGCCCTTTGCGCGAATCCCTAGGCTTCTCCTCCTTTTAACCCTTGTTCGAGGCTCTTCTAATTCGCAATTTTGCGAGAAAAATGCAAAGATTGGCTATACGGACGTATGCTTCGCTTTTGCGTCAATATCAAATAGGAGAGACATTTTATCTCTCATCGGCGGATATCAAATATTTCTTAGTAAAGAGATTGCGATATTATGGTAATAATTTCACGTGCGTTTTTGAAAAGGTAGCGCCTATGAAGACTTGCATTTATCTATTTATTTGAATTGTTAATAATTAAACGGAGCAAAGAGTCTGTAAATAAAAATTCGAAGTAATAACATACTGAAAGTAAATTAAACTATTTAACGTAAACTAAACTATAAAAACTAAATCGGAATGACAGCTTTGCTCAACTATTGGCCTATGGATTCTAATATTATAGGTATAGGAATTAAAAAAAAATAAAAAAATATTACTTCATTTCTGAATTGAGAAAAGAGAGATTATAATAAACTGATCTAGTATACTGCAACAGATAGAAACTTCGGGGAATATTTTAACGATGTTTTATCATAACAAAACATCTACGTATATAAAGCTCGGCGATCAGAAGAATGGGCGGTTCGTTTTGCAGAAGACGATACGCAGCTGACGCTAACGGGCCACTCGCTCGCAATATAAATATCTAATGCTTTTCTAGGCGGCCAGTCGCCGCTCCAGTCACGTTTTCCTAAATAAAAAAAAAGAGCGGAATAGAGCGAACGGAGAAGAGAGAAGAGGGGCCGAGGCGACCCGCGGCATGAGAAATGGAGGAAGAGGCGGCGATGAATCCCGCAGTCGTGCGCTACAAAACCCAAAACAGTTTTCCACTCGGACTGTCATTTATTTCGTTATTTATTTTCGTGCGCGCGAAAGAGGCGGCGACCAGCCAGCCCGACAGAGCTGCGATATATTGATTCCAGTCCACCCCTTTCGCTCCTCTCCTTTCTTTCTTCTCTTCTCTCCTTTTTTTTTTAAACGCATTGTCGCCGCGCGAGTCGAGTGCGGCTTTTTAACCCTTAAAAAATTTCCTCCCGGGGTGCGCCGAAAAAAAAGGGACCCTGCCTCGGCGGAGTCTCTAAAAAGGAGAGAGCGAACGAAAAAAAATTGCCCCGAACACCGCGCGTCGGGGATTACATCGGGGATTTCGGTTTTTGCCGGCGCCCGCGCGAAAGCCGATTTTCCGATCTCGCTTCTCTCGGCGCAAGTTCTTGAATTAGCCGCGGCCATTGTACGCTCACCGTGGGAGAGAGCGAGAGAGAGATCCCCTCAAAGTCCTCGCGACGCCGCGTATTAAAGTTTCGTGCCCCTAACCGAGTGCGGGCTCAACTTCCTCTCCTCGTAGGTGTACCTCGACGAACATTCGCAATATTCCTTGGACGTGTCCGCCCATTTAATATTCAATTTACTCCGAGTCTTTCATCCCCAGTACTTGCTTTTATTCTGCGGTATCGACGAAGTCATACGAGATAGGCTCCTTTCGAAAAGGACAAAATTTTAATTTGTTCTTTTCAGATTCGTCCAAAACTTGATGAAGTTGCGATACCACACGCAGTATATATCCGAAGTTCATCAGGTTCGGATAAAATTTTACTTCATTTCAGAACTTTTTAAAGAAGTGAGATTAAAACATGCCTTTTTTTAATTGCTTTCCTCCATTTTAAACGCGAGGAACGATAATCTTTTCACATTTATCGTGTTCGATAACTTCTTTGGATTTCTACAGTAGTCGATGCTTGAAGACGCTTTGCTTTTCGTTTTACGGTGACCACGGTATACAGATGTATATACCGATGAAATCGATGAAAAGAGGTGCTCAAGAAAAATTCGACTTCCATCGTTGAGGCAATGAGTGCTCTTCTTGCGAGGAGATATTTCCAGGTGGATGCTGCTTAAACTTTATTATTTTGTTTAAAAGAGTTTTTGCCAAATGCGATAACTAGTAGTTTTTACGTTTTAATCCTGTCTATATACTTTTTATCAAATTTTGAACGTAAATAAAATTTGAATAAACGTAGGAAGAAATTTTTAATTCGTTGATGATACACTCGATCTCTACGTATAATCCAACAAAATGTCATTCAGCTATTGTCACCGTACCCAAAACAATCTGACAGAAAAGTAAAGCTGCGAGCATCCACATTGCGAGAGCAAACATATTACTTGAAAAAAGTCGACCTGGAATTCCGCAAGGCTCATGGGTGTGTTTGTTTGGACAACGGTTTTTTTTTATTCCGCCGTCCGTGGGAAACGGCAGCGACGTGATCGCTCGCAATCTCATATATATATGGGTATCGATCAAAAATATATTAGTGACAGTGCGGAGTGTTTTGGAGAAAAGGGTGGAAGCGTGCGATGGGCATTTTTCTCCCGCTTCCCTCTTCCCGGGACGAGCACGCTCGTAAAAAAAGGCGAAGAGTAGGTACAAAGGATACGCGATTTCGTACCTGTATGAAGGGTTTTTTTTTCTTTATTTCTAATCGGAGGTACCTGCGAAAATGGGGCGAAGGAAAAAAATCGTCCAAATTAATGATTTAGTGGTGTCAGTTTCGACGCGTTTCTGGGGTGATGCTATAATCTCTCCCCCTCGTGGATGCTGTACTCACGGGATCTGCGCGGCTGGGACCCCTCTCCGTCTTCCAGCCCTAATCGTGGAAGATACAAAATTAATACACTTATATTGTGCTCTCGTGTAAAAATGTACAGCTGAAAAATTTCGAGAGATTTAACATTCTTTAAATTTTAGGCATTTTTATGCAGTCTTCGCGATAATAAACGTAGTAAAAGTATACAGTGATTGGTTCCAGTTCGATCGCAAACTACAAAAAAGAAGCCTATTTACTCATTCTTGTGCAGCTGTTTAAAAATATTGACGTTTCGAAATTTCTATACTGCGTAAAAAGAAGTAGTAGAAAGTGTAGCCCATCGAACATAATATACTAAAAATTTTAAGGAAATTTTCAAAGCAAAAAAACTGAAAGAGCAATTCTACGAGAAATAGGAGGCATAATTGACAGAGCAATATTTACTGCCACGTGGGATTAATATCACGGAGCGATTCACGCGCGACGGCCGGTATAGCAGCCCGAACATTCGAATTTCGCCGTGTGCTTGGGATGTATCGACTGACGTCGGCCGGCGCCTTCCTCCTTTTTGCGGACCAACCAACGGGCGGGTCGGACCGCCACCTCGAGAATAGCCTTCCCCACCCCCTCCCCCGAAAGTATCTTTACGGGGTTATACGCGCGGAGTTTACGGGGCGCGCTGTCCCTTCTGCCGCTCCCCGGAGACGTTCGTTCAAAAATTGAAGGTAGCGCGTTGACGTCCGCGAATAAGGAGCCGCTGAAAAACCAAGTGACCACCCCCTCGCCGAGCCCGCCGCTCCCGCGAGCTCCCCTGGGGAAACCAGCGGCCCGAATTTAAATTCAAATTTGAGGGCGAACTCGACCTTCTTTTTCTTTTATCTCCCTCTCTCTCTCTTTTTTCACCGAGCGAGTTTCCATGTTTTCCTTTTTGTTGGGGCTTTCGACGTCGGCCCGAGCCTTTTGATCATGCGATAAAAATGCCGAGATTGTTTTAGATACGTTTTACATTGTAATAAGCGTGGGGATATGAAGGATTTATCTCAAAAGTAATTCCTTCTATATGTTCCTTTGAAGAATGAAGAAGCTTGCCTCTTGCCTTTATATATAGAAAACAAATTTAAAGCCTCGTATCACATCTCCTAAAAATCCAGTAAATATTTTTTTAAAGCATTTTATTTTTTGTTTTTTGCTTAAATTTCCTCCATGATACTTATTATACTCTCTGCAATAACATACCATGTAAATCTGAAAATGTGAAATTCACTTGGAAAATATGAATAGTGACATTTAATGAGTGCAAAGCCGTTCACATTTTAAATGTGTGAACGATTTTTCACATAAAATATGTCACTACACTGAGATAAAAAACTTAATAAAAATTGCTATAGTGATTAGGAAAGAAGTGTAGAAGTAGAAAATAACAATTAGTATTACTCAAAATAGCAACTATTAGTACTAAAATAGTAAGTTTTAAAATTTCAGATACTAACAATTACTATTTTTCATATAAAAAATTCTCACTCGATAAGACTGTCATTCCTTTCATAACGGTAATAGCAATTTTTATAAAGTTTTTTCTCTCAGAGTAAATTCACATCTTCTAAGTGAATTTCACATTTTCAGATTTGGAGAGTAGGATTTTTACAATAACCTGTTAAATCAAATATCCACATACCATACCTATCGATCTCCATGTTAACATAAGTTTAACTTTATAAAGGAGCATAAACGAAGCACGAAAAAAATGAGAAAGTTTGCATCCTCAACGCAGCGTCTCGAAGCGGATCAATATACATTGAAATCGCCGTTTCGCGCGTAACAACTCGAGCTTGGTAGTTCAACATGGCGAATAAATGCGCGGATGAATAGCAGACGCGTGTACAGAGGGTGATGGCATGGATGTTTTGTGGCGTGAAACTTTTTTTTCCCGTTACCCTCTCAGTCGGCGAGAGAAATTTTTTTTCTCGCTTTATGAGAAGAAGAAGAAGAAAAAAGTGTCCTCTCCAGACGCTCCGGAAACGGCCAAATGGCCAAATATTCCTCGCCCTCGAGTGGTTACTCGGCAACTTTTTCGCGTCGAGACGCCGCGAGGAGGACGCGCGCGCGGCTGATACCTACGCACGCCGCGCGTAAATAGGGAGAGGTGCACCCGGGAGAGCGCGAGATCCATTAGCGTGTTTGCGACGGGGGTTGGACCGCACGGGATGAACTAAGTGATGCTTTGTGCCACGTTGAGCCAATCGCGCGGCTCGCCTTTTTCGAAAAGAAAAACAGACGTTTTCAGCCGTCGGGTCCTCTCCGCGCGCCTACGAATGGCGGACGCGATGCTTACACGCGACGTGCTCTGGGAAACTTCATCGATGCGATCGCGGGTGGACGCGAAATCATAAAAAAAACAGCATTAAAGCACGACGAGCTTCGATTGATGTGCCAAGCGTCGACGATTTTTGCGATGTAAATCATAACAGTGCGGTGCTCGTTACCGTTTTCCTATACGCGAAAAATATTTTCTTATAGATCGACGTGCATGTACTTCTTTATACTGACTTATTTTTTTATGAATGGAGTCAGTGTGTACGATGCTATCGGTAGCAGCTCATTTCAATAAAGGCGAGTTTTTAAATAGAACTTGAAAAAATATGTGGCCATTACTTATTACCTTTGGGGTACGCTTTAAGAAAAAGAATATTTTTATGCCTGCTTCATTCTCATGTAGCCAAATAAATAAATATAGTCTAAATAAATTTTGGACCTTTTTCTATATTTAAGATCATAAATAAGAGTAAAAATGAAAAAGCAAATAAAGTATGAGAGTTTATATTAATGTATACTAAGTATATTAATTAAAATAACAAGAATAAGGAAAGGGAAGTGCTAGCGCGTGGGCAAGAACTGTCAAAACAAGTTTTCTTGGACACAAGCGCAGTGCACAAGTCTTCTCGAGAATATGTTTCCTTCCCTCTCCCTTCCGGAGGGTTGTAGCCGAGCGACTTTGAAATCGAAAAGAACCGGACGGGGCACACGCCTGAGAAGTCTTTATTAACATATGTAAGGGGCGACATGGCACGCGCTTTTCAGACAACTTGTACGCCTTTCTGGTCTACATTCATGAGATTTTCATTATTTCCAATTACCCGCATTTCTTGCAACTTGCCCTTCTTCTTTCTTCTTCTCGTGAAACAACAACAATAAACTGCAATAAAATCTGAATATATTTTTTTTAACAATATAAACGTTACTCAGTATTACAAAAAAATCCTTGATACAAAAATTAACCCTTTCAGATCCAATGTACATTGCAATGTACAAAGATATTTTTTGATTTTTTTAAAATTTCGCAAAACAACTTCATGGTAGGTAAGAATAAACGCGTGGATCAGACTAAGTGAATACTTTTTCATCTCGTGAGCCTTTAAATTATTCTATAAAATAAAGCTTGCTAAAATTATCATACATAATATTTAATGATACTAATAATATTATATCATAATTATTATATAATATAACAAAAAACGCAGATTCAAAAATGAAAAAAAAATTGACTAAAAAATGAACGGGTTAAATTAAATCAAACGAGATATTTCATTGAAAAATATCGCGAAAAGATCTTTAGTATTCACCTATAAACAGCTGACAAAGAACAACAAAGTATGCACATAAATAAATAAAATAAAGAGGTAGTTTTGTCATGCCTTTTGTACGTAACCATCAGCAAATTAAATCTTTTTATTTTAATTTTCCCTTATCTCTGGCGACCTTCTCCGGTTTACCTTCAAGGTAATTTACGATAGATGCAAAATAAAAAGAAAATCGCCGGACCGCGTAAAAAAATTTAAGTTGGATAAAGTTTACCCAAACTTTATGTTTCGCGGTCGTTGATATGAACATGGGCAATGAGACTTTACCGAACTTGCTTCTTATATATTTTATAGAAGTTTGTAGATGTGTGATATAAACGGATAAATTACCGCTCAAGTTATAGAAAATAATTCTTAAGATTTATTTGTTTGTTAAACTATTGCAAAATTATTTATTATTTAGTCTCATTGCCCATGTTCATATATCAATGGCCGCCAAACATGAGCTTTGGGTAAACTTTATACTAACTTAATTTTTTCACGCGGGTTATCAATTGAAAAAATTTAACTCATATAATTTTAAATAATGAACTATAGAAATTGTCAGTGTAGTGTAAACATTTTTTTGATTTACAGATTTATTTCGTTCATTAAACTTGAATCCTAACTTAAATTTTTTTACCCGGCGATCTCGAGATTGAAAGGCACAACCGCGGCGTACTAATACCCCTCACCTCATCGCTCGGTTCGCCGCGAGCTTTCTCGCATCGGCGCGATGCGAATGGCGCGGAGGCGAAAGACCTACCCCCGGAAATAACGATCCGAGATAAGCGAGCCTCGGCTCCCGCTCGTCCTCCGCTATCTCCAGCATCAAATCACCTTAACGCGTGTATACACACGGGCCGGCTCGGCATAGAGCAGCCGCGGGCGAGAGCCACTCCGGCTAATCTAACGATTCTTTAACTAGCGGCGTCGCTCGCGCCAGTCCATTTCCAGCCCATCAGATCCATACACCGTGCCCTCTTTCGTATCTCGCCTGGCGCCCCGAGTGTATGTGCAGGGGATGCGAGCGCATCGCGCATATACTGCCGTCTCATCGCTTTTTTTTTCTTCCTCCTCCTCGTCGGCCGTTCGCGCCGTATTGAATGCGCGCGGCATGACGAAACCCTTTTACAGATATAACTCATCGGGCCTGAGCGCGACGCCGGATATTCGGCACGGAGGTATCGTCGGTGTACGTAGCCGCGGCTTTTGGATAACGGAGGAGACCGTATGTCGCGCCTACCCGGGCTCGCGCAGCCTCTGATGATGAAATTGCGTATTTTACAGGACTCGCTCGATTACTTTTTTATAAGCTTCGCTTCTTCCATGATTTATTGCGTTTTCAGCCTCTCCGAACTCAAAGTGTTGCTCAAATATTGTGTTAAGCGTAGATAAATCATTTTGGCACTTGGTCGGATGATTATTAATCTGACCGGTATAATGAAAATGCTGCGTTAATGTTTTTCGAAAAATACCGCTAAATAGGAGAACTCCGATTCGAAGGCTTTTCTAGTGATCGACCGGAAGGGTGTCAACTTCCGGATCGATGATTAGGATGATATTTTAAAAATGTTGCTCTAGTAGTGGTGTTTAGTTTCATCTCGTATAGTTTTATGTAGGAGTTTTACATTTTTTTCTTATAATCATAGCAAATACATTTAATTTGTTTAATTTCCAACATACACTGCCGGCTAAAAGTTTGGAAATATTTCGCTCGGATTTCGAAATATCTAGTGATTCCAAACTTTTGGCCGGCAGTGTATATCTTTGATTATTTAGAACTATTTTTTATCAAGCTTTTATCTCTCATATCAGAATCATCACCAAATACTTTACGGCGTAGATAAAGTAAGGAGATTTAAAAAAAATCACATATACAGTACATCAGAATCGAATTTAATTTTCACGATGCTTCGCAATTCTCGCCAGAGCAAAATCTAGCGAAGTAAAAAAAAGCTTCCTTCTGAAGCCTATAATAAGCGTCCCCGGGATTGAAATATACATGAATAATCCACCATTTTGCTGGCTCGGCCAGACGGCGAAAAAGCGACCCTCGCGCGGGTGTATATCGACGAGGACGGAATGAAAAAAAAATCGGGCGCCGCGATTGGTCGCCGCGCTGGACCCCGGGGTGGCCGTGCTACCGCCACCCCTAACTGCTGACCAAGCACCAGCCCCAATATCCACTCCAATTTCCACGTTCAGCCTCGCTCGAGTGCTCCCTTCGCTTACGCCGCCCTCCACCAGCCCGCACACATACACGCAGATGCACACCGACGCACTCGCCTAACTCACGACTCCCGATGTTTTTGCGCGAGTTACTGTCCTGAGATAAGCCCGGGCACTTTGCATATTGCAAAAAGCCGACGATGTTTACGAGAGAGTTGCTCGGAACTCCCTCAATTTCGCCCTATCGACGCTACTCTTTGGCCAGACGAGAGCTGACAAAGTCGCGCTTCATATAACTTGTCGATCGTTTACGGTACTGTTGCGAAATAAATATTTAAGCATAAGAATTGGATCCACTCGCTTCGTTAAACGAGAGTGTATCATTGTATTTCATCCTTTGTCAGTTAAACATCCAGTTTCCATAAGGAAAATAAAATTAGATCTGCAAAGGTTAAAGAGTTTACTATCGTGAACGGATTTGTAAATAATTACGCAGAAGGTTAGTCGATAATACCAAGTAAAGTTTTAAGCGGATCGCTATTTTAGAGCCGAGACACTTTTTTGATAAGTAATATGCGCGACATGGTCATTTTTGGACGAATCCAAAAAGGCCAAGATTGGAAAGAATCAACGAATTGAATTTGCATCGTATACACAACCTCCTTTCTTATTTTCATGCAAGACTAATCACATTTGATCACACTGACGTTTACAATTCACTTCATTTCCTAAACCAACTTCGTTGCACTTTATTCGTTTTACTTCATACCGGCGCCTTACCTTCGCAGAGCAAATCTTCCGCGGCTGCTCGTCCCATCCGCTTTTTCAAATCGCCGCTCCGCCATTGGATACGAAAGCACCGGATCCGCAGATGAAATTACCGAAGGAAAAGCAGCAATTGCGATAGAGCACGTACGATCTTAGCTTGAGGAGGCCTCGATTTCGACTGTGCAGGCATCTCTTCATTTACGCGTCTCGCAAGGCCCTTAACAAAAAAATCTTTTACCTGAGGCAAGCTCGCTTCGCATCGGGTGGGGGCCAGGTAGCGGCGAAAGGGTTTCGGAGCCTCCCATGGACCCTTTTTTTTTTCGCTCCCGCGGGGCCCCGCTTCGCGCAATGACGAATTTACCTACGCGCTTCATTCCCCATTCACGGCGCGCGTTGCATATAAAACCCTTCGCGTTGAGCGTGAAAAAAAGGTCGCAATCCCTCGACCCCGGCGCACACGTGCACCGACCTCCCAACCGCCTGATCGATAGCGGCCAAAATTATTCGCTAAAAAAGTGCTGAGAATTTAGTGTTGTTCAATTATATCCGTAATTTAAATAATTATTTTTTACTTTTTTTTTAACAGAAGTGTAGCAGACTTTTTTCTAATAAAAATCAGTTTTGGATTATAAGACAGTTTTTTTTGTCATTTTCGAGTCTTTGTCTGGGTGTTATAAAAATTTCGTATTGAATTCAATTTTTGTTTTAAATAGTATCGCTTATTGCAGAAGTGGTTTCGTGATGATAAGAGAAAAAAGATTTTGAAAAAATACTATAGAAATTTGCTTCGTGTCAAGTTTTATTTAGTAATTATTATCTTCTATTTACACTAATAAAATATCTCAACGAAATAATTAATTTTACTTAAAATAAATGCAGCTCAAGGCATTGTTACTTTGCGCTGTAAATTAAAGTAAGGTATGTACACAATGCACAAAGGTAGCGCGGAGTAACTGGCTGTAGCTACCTGGGATGCAAATACTCGCGCGTAAGGCCGCACAAAGAAAAGGGAATGAACGAAGTAGCGGCAGCGAAGCCATACACTAAAAAAGTAATTTAATTTATTTCCACCCCGCTGAGAGAGAGAGAGAGAGAGAGAGAGAGGGACCGTTGCATCGAACCCAAAGGGTTGTGCCCTGCCGATCATCGAATCCGCAGATGACGCATTTTCCAATTTTCCAGAACGGAAGCCGGAACTAATTCACCCTTCTTTTTTAGAACCCTTGCATTCATACGAATTATTTAATCATAACGTTTCGGCGTAGTGCGCACAAACAGTTTTTAAACTCTTTTAAACAATGTATTCAATATATTATAAACGTATGTATTATTAATGTTAATACACATACATTTGAGAAGTATCGTTCATTGTTATACTTTTTTTATTATAATTCCTATATTTTTATAGGTATATCAATTATAATATTAAGTGATACTTTTTATATTGTAATAAGTACAACTTGTCCGTAAATTATTAAATAAATAAGTAATAATAAATAAACAAAATAATTAAATATGTAAAGATAATTATTATCGTTGAATCCGAATAAGAAAACTGAATAAAGTGAAAGGCTGCTAAATTTAAAACAGATGTTTTTATACGAATCTCTGTGCTATCATTATGATGAGTTTACAGACATTTAAACTCACACATACACATACAAATATTTCTTAATAGTAAGTGCATCAAACACTAGGAAGAAAATAATTTAAATGCCCAAGAGAAATAGAACTATTAGTAACAAAAATAACTAGATGTAACTGCAATTAGAACCTACAATTCCTTGCCAAATAAACTAAAAAAAATTTAACATACAGCAAAAGTACAATAAAAAAAAGGTTGATAATCTGAATAACAGCTAATAGATGAAATATTTACAATAATACTTTATTTCACTTTAGAATAATAATTATTAAGATAAACAAAACAATTGTGTAATTTTAATAAGTAAACTAGTTTGTAAGATTAATTATACGTTTAATAAACCAAACCTACGCGCGGGCATTTGATATGCCTATAGTAGGATTACATTTGTAATTGGTTTAAATAAATAAATAAATAAACAAAGTAGAAATTAAATCAAGAGCAAAAAATCCTATACAAATAAATCAGAAAATATAGCTATTTGAGAGAAAGAGAATAATACACCTGTTTCCCCAAAGTAACATTTTTCGGGAAATCGACTTACATGGCCGATTACCGCGTGGCACGTGAACCTGCAGCAGTGACCAACCTGCCCCTTCGGCCGATAAAGCGACCCGAAGTGCTTGATTTCCGACTCCCCTCGGGGTGGATTACGCGCTCCTGTAAAAAAAAACTGCCGCACCGAGGACAATGGGGTCGAGGGTGATTTTGGGTGAAAAAAGCTGAAAACCGACACCAAAACAGGGGCGGGAACCGAGAAATTGTCTACAAAGCGAAGCAAATAACGCCTCTCAAATAGCTAAATCTGATTTAGAGATCGAGCCTCCCTGCTTGTCTCGTCACCGCGCTCCTTTTTTATTTCCTACGCTACAGGTTCCACTACTCGACGATCTCATAATTTCTGTATATTCAATTTTTTTGTCATTTACGGACAACCCACAGTGGATGGTGACAGGATATTGATGACTGCGTCACTTTCTACGTGTTTTTTTTTCTATTGCTCAAGGGAACATTCGCTTCCAAAATTTTCAAAAAAATCAATTTTTTCACATAAATTTATTCACGTTACGTTCTCATCATAGAAATCTTTCAACATTATTTCGAAAATGTCCAATATTATAATAAAAACAAATTCTTTTTTTCTATAAATTTAGATTTTGACAAGAAAAGAATCTTTTCTAAATTCTAAAATCGAACGCTCCCTTAAAGTACACATATGCCAGTGAGAATGCGGAATCGCCGAATATTATAGATCAGAATGGAGCCGCTCTTTTGTGCGGTCTGCAGATCAGTCCGTGCGAAATGGTGCAGCGCGAAAAACTAGAATTCGTTATCCAGGGCACCGAAAGGGCAAGCGAGCGTACTCGAATCCATCTCAAGTGGATGGTGCCCTCCTCCAGTCTAGGCCGGGCCCCCACGGAAGATCCGAATGCAAAACTCGCGTGTTCTGAATGCCTTATCCGCGGGGCCATCTGCGTGTCGGCGAAGAACCCTCGAGCTCGCTCGGACGCGTCCGTGAATTATCCGAAATCTTCGGCTCCTCGCTCTCACTCACTCGAGATATCTCACACTTGCGGCGCCGAGATTTCACGCAGATAGCGGGAGGAGCCTTTTTTTCGCGGCTTTATATTGCTCATTGTGTTGCCCCGAGTGCGGCCACTTCGCACACAATGTACGCCGCTAGTTCTGAATTTCAATTCGCCCACACGCTCGATTTAATTGCCCAGATACGTTTTCGTGCGCTCCAATGCTGGACACTTTTTTTCACTGGATTAACTCTGCTTACGTCGGTAACATAATGTGCAAATTTCAAATTGGAATTATTTATTTGTGCAAAATAAATCAAACATTTATTCAGTTTTAATAAAAAAATTTTAATGGTAAATTTTTTTTTATTATTCAATTATAGTTTAGTATGTAAAATTACTATATAAATCTGCGGATTATGAAAGAATAAAGGTGATAGATTTTTCGTACACTCTGCAAAAACGAGTATACAATTTAGAAACTAAATATTTCTTTAACGAGTGCAAAATAAATTATTTCTCTGATTGCAATTAAATATTTACTTAATTTTAATAAAAAAAAATTAATAGTAAAAATGACGCAAGTGTTTTACGGTAAAAAAATAAAGTAAGACTAAATTTCCTGATTAAAGAGAGTGAATCGTGTTCTTCTGAAAAAAAGTGATTCCATCTTCAATTTGGAAATGTAATGCGGATGATCCCGTGCTAGTGACGAAGCGTTAGAATCCTGGATGCTATGGCGGGAGTGGAGGAGGGGGAGAGAGCGCGCGCTGGTAAAAAAAGGTCGCGGGCAACCGAAATGAAAATGGGAAGAGGATCAGCAACCGTTCGACGCTTCCCTAATCCTTTTCACAATTTTTTAACCCCATCTGTCGCCTTCAGCGCATCCCTTTGGCGATGCTTTCGAGGCTCCCGGAATAAGTCCAAAAAAGCAGAACCATAAATTGCTTGTTAGCTAACGACATCGACATTTGGATTTTAATAAGTTGCTCTTGTAAAGGGAAGGGTCATGTATTCGTAAAAGTTATACCTTTTTTTGTCTGTTAGTGTTCGCGTAAATTAATGTGTTTTTATAAATTTGACTGTCTACTGGGTATTTTAAATTAACGGAGCCAGGAACTTAATAAAATAATCTTACAATTTTCAATTCTTTAAATCTATCTGATTCTTAATTCAATAAAAATAAATTTAATTAGTAAAGAGATTTTTCGCAATTTTCTGGAATCACCCAGTTTGATATTTTCTAGATACAAATTAGAATGTAATAAAATCCAACGTTTAATCTGCTGACTTTTTTTATTTCCTTTTATTCTTCAAATCAGTTTGAAAGTAAATTTTTATTAGTATAATCTATTATGAATTCGAAGAAAAGTGCCCATTGTTGTCTTCAATAAGAGCGAACACGAAAAAGCGATTCGAATTTGAGTGAATCAAAGTATCGGATCGTCCGGGGGCACGACCCAGTTCCCGAGACAATGAAAGAAGGAAGCGGCGCGCATCGGGAGGCATGGAAAAACGCAAAAGAGCTTCGTCGGTGCATCTCCAGCGGCGGCGATGTCAAGGCCTGGCTTCCGCTCGCTCGTATCTCCCTCGCGCCGGCGGTTCATTGTACCTACCTACGCGCGCCGCTTGAACGGGAGAGTCCCCGGAAGGATAATCCATTAACATAATTTTACATGGAGCGCCGGGCGGCGGTACGTTTTACGCGGCAGATGCAAAAAAGGATCGAAGTAAATAATGGATAGAAAAGAGAAGGTATGCTCCAGGTAGACGCGCTCCGCAACCCCTTCGCGCCCCACCCGTCAAGGGGTTAATTCAAATATTTAAAATTTTTCCCCGGCCTCGATTTTTGCGTAACGGCGGGCCCTTTATACTTGGCGTGCGCACCTTTTTTTTTCATCCGAGACGCGCGATGCGTGCGCGCATGCCTATATACCTGGGACTGGTAACCTTATAGCCCTGGCCTCCGGGTGATGCCGCGGAAGCGGCGTGTAGATGACGTACCCCCTTGTGCGAAAGGGTTGCGATATTCAATTTCGCCGAAGACGGTTCTTGCACTCCGATTTTAGCGGGTAGCTGCTCTTGCTAAAATTACGTACTTTCTGATTGGAAGCATCTTATCTAGTGGAATTATTGGAAGGATAAGTAATAAGTACATGACTGTGGCTAGACAATAAATATATTTTTGCATTTCACTGACAACTTTTTGTCGTACATTTTTATCTATTCGTATATCGCGACTACTGGATGTAGTTTATGCTTAATTTATAGGCATAATGCATCGATCTAATTAAAGCATAATTTTTTTAATAAGAAAAAAGTAAATATGCTTTATGCTTAGTCTAGAATGAAACAATTTTTTTTTGTTAAAATCAACGATTAAAAGAACGTAGCAAATTTTCTAATGACTAAATATAATAACAATAACAATAACAAACATTAATTTGTTTTATTAATGTCTAAATTATATAAGCGAAACCCGGTAAATGATTAAAAAGCAAGAAACTGAATAAACTTTAAATAATACAACTTACCGTGTAACCACTAGCTACCCATGGACAAGGTAAAATGGGGACAAGATGCCAGCTTGGGGAAGATACCACAAATATCTCGTTTGCTTATAAAAATATTTCTCTGCTTTTCAGTCTGAATATTACGAACCTTTGATTACATTGCTGTAATGTTACAGAATTTTCGTGTTCAGACCTTTATTATAAACGATGGGGTTTGATCTATAATTTTCTATATCTTTGATTGCACTCCACAGAACAGTATTTTATCAATCCATAAAATTTTGTATATTTATATCTATTTTTCTAAATTTAGTACCATATAGGGAAGATGCCAGACCTACTAATCAAACATATTTTTCCAGTGGCATCTTACCTCAAAAATTACGAAAGTAAATATAACATATGCTTATTTTTTATTTGTTTGGTCCAGTGTAAAACGTAACTTTAATTATATACGAGTTTAATATCACAATGCTAATTTTTATAATTGTTGTTTGAAGATTATTTAATTTTTTCTTGCTGATATGGGGAAGATACCAGTCTTGAATACCTCGCAAAAAGCGTAATTTTCCGAGAAGTAAGTAAAATAATGAAGTGCAGTTTACGCAAATTAAAATAGCCTAGTAAAATTCATCTATTCCTTATTTCTGAACTCTTTATTTTAACTTGTTCCTTACAGCTACGACAACTTCCCCGGTTTACCTTATACATATTATCATGAGGATGCATTATCCAAGAATTTCGACTTTGAATATAAAAAAAAAAACGCAGAGACATCAGTCGACGAAATAGGGTAACGAAAAAACGGAACCAGCATTGCGAACCCATCAACGTCCTCTCTCTCTCTCTCACTCTCTTTTCCAGAAACCGTGCGAAGGATTCGATCGGATATCTCGGGGGGTCGCTCGCCGGTGGGCTTTTCTTGCGCGGCGAGCGTGACACACTCCTTCCCTTTCGTTCGCGCGCGGCCTTGATTTACGAGAATCGTGACGGGCCATTTGTCGGGGTGCCCTTTCGCACGGGACTCGGCTCCGCGCGGCCTTATCGGCGCGAGGCAGCGCCGCACTATGCCCGCGCGCAAAAACCGCGCCGCGGGAAAAGGACTCGTCGGTGACTTTGCCCTCTCTCCACGAGAAAGACCCTAGAATCGCCTTTCTCTGTTGCTTCACTGAAATGAAAAAATAGTCAAATTTTTTTTATATATATTTGTTATATAAAATTTCGTTAATATTACATTCAAATTGGAGCGTTTTAAAATATACTAAGCTTGGACGCTGAGTTTTGAGTTTTTCAGTTCAATTTGTGTATCCGCTATCTTTGTTTACACGTCAATTGTTATCATTATGCACAAAGAACAAGTCCGTTTACTCCTTGTAAAATTTACTCTGCAGACAATTTAATTCAAATAAATCAGCAAATAAATAAAATGTAAATATAAAGAAACGTCATACACTAATTTCGTTTGAAAACTAACTCCCATAATTGGGTTTGTTTTAGTTAAAAAAAAAAAAAAGAAAGAAAGAAAGGGAACAGAGACGCAATTTCGATCGATGAGCCTTTCTCGAGAGGGTGAGCGGCAAAAAAAGGTTGGTCGCCGAGGCTAGGAAAGCGGCTCGTATGTATTCCAATGGACCGCCCTGTTTATGGCGCGCAATTTATTTCGAAATCGAAGGTAATGGCCGTCGGTTTACGCCCGGGCTTCTGTCGCGATCTCCTCTTTTTTTTTCTCGCGTTGCTCACCACCCCTGGTCCTTTCTCTTTCGGAAATCGAGCCGCGTAACGGCATTAAAATTTCAGAAAGCCGGCCCGCTCGCTTGGAAGAGATGATGCCATTGTCCCTCCGCCTCGTCGCGGCACCGAATGCAAAATGCATTTTTCATTTGATCGTTTCCGGACGGCCTCTCGCTTTAAACAAAAATCGTTTATATTATTCAAATTTCTTTTTAATTCCCATGCCCACCGACAAAAATATTTCCCATATGGAAACTTCAATTAGAAAAAAATCAAAAATGATAAATGTATACTGCACTCCCTATTATACACGGAGAGAAATGTTGTAGTAAAAATGTCTATGTTCCCTATAGGAACAGTGGGATATACTCAACCTATGACGATCTTTACTATAAAACATGCTAAAAATTCCTATGTACATAGCAATTTCTATTATAACATATAAATAGCAATTTTTGCTAGTACATAGGAATTGTTCGTATGTTTTATAGTAAACTTAAATTTAGCAGTTACTTTTTTTTCGGCATAAAATACTTGTAAAATAAAAATTTAAATTAATAGTATCCCGCATAAAAAATATGACTTCAATAAAAGGTCGAAAAGTGATTTATCTAAATTATGGCGGCACTTTTTATGATAATTTAAAATGAAAACTCTTATAAATATTAGAAGATTTTGATATCATTCAAAACGTCAATATTTTAAATTTGCTTGTATTAAACTCCTACAGCGAAACTCACGCTTCGGTAACGTTAAAAAACTACTGCTTGCAATAAGGTAACAACTAAGAGGACTTTAGAAAAGTCAACGAGTATAGAGAAAAATTAGAAAGACTCGCAAGAAGACGGCGAGCCTTCAGTGGATTAGGGAAAGAAAAGGAAAGCCAATCGAGAACGATTTCGCCTGGAAGTATTTTCGCCCCAGTAACTTGGCTCCCTCCTCCCAACCTCGCGCAAACTTTTCTCGCCCCTTCGGCTTCCATCCTTCTCCCATCATTTTTTGATCGGACTCCGATGACTCGCCGCTTTCTCCCAGAAGCTTCCCCGTGCCACCTATAATGGATATGCCGATATGTGTATATACCTTATGTGTGTGCGCGCCCGACGTAGGGCGAGGAGACGTTCACCGGGAATCAGGGATTCGTCGTCCTCGGCAACGGCGTTATCCGCGGATTTGGGGGTCCCCGGAGCTAAGAGTCCGCCACCTCGCGTTGTATACGGCTCGTGCATGTGGACGATCTCGCGCGATGCCGTGAGAATAATCCAAATTTTCATAGCCTATACCGTATCATCACATTATACTTGGGAAGCGCTCCTTTTTATTCGCTTTCCTTTTATTTTAATACCATTTTTTAAATTATTTTATTAAACAATTTTACGTTATTTAAGGTTTTTATTATAGTAATACTATTAAATACACGATTTATATCATTATAACAGTAAAGATGATTTAAAATTTCCTTTTTGTAGCATTAACTTGATATACGTAATTATTATACTTGTCTGTAGCTAAGATAATAAAAGAAGTATCGACAAAAAATTATTAAATTTTATAGTAAAAAAAATGAACTTAATATACATCTCGAGAATTATTGTCACGATAGTGATTTAAATTTTTTTAACCGAATTATTATATATACGTTGTAATGACTAATTTTCTTTCGAGAATATTTACGACGAGAAAGTAAATTTAGCAACTTTTTCTTTTATCAGCGCGTAAACTTTTTTTCGAGGGATCGACTTCTGCCTGACCTATGCCCAATGGCCCAAGCTCGGCTTACTTGCCGCGCACGCCGAGTGCGTACGAGATATCGCTCCAGCGACGAAAAATCTCAGCGCGTCGGCCATATAAATCGCGCGTCCCCGTAAAATTTTATTGCGATTACCACGGATTTGCTGTTTAATGTCACGGATTACTGTATCTCGCCTCTCGAAAATTATGAGCCTTCTTATTGGAAAATTACGATTTACGACCTACCAACATTCGATGTATTATGCTTTATTTATTAGCGCACAAAAAAAAAAGAAGTACACTTCATTTTACGTAAACTTTATAGTGATTTGCGCTAGTCATGAATATTATGTATACCAAAGTGAAGAAAGTAAAATACGAACTCTTATATCTCTAATGTGTTATATCCTTTTTTTTTTAAATTTAAATGGTCTGATTATATAATTTCACTTTATACTACATAAATGATATTGTAAACGATATTGTATTCTATTTTATCAACCGTGAAATATCACAAAGCATTCATAAAATACTGCTTAAATATTAAACAGTTTGTTAAAATTCTTCACACTGAAAAAAAATTGTTAATTTTAAGGAAATGATTTACTTCAATATTTCCATGAATCAAGTAATTTCATTAAAACTAAATGAATTTATTTGCTTCTAAATAAATTTAGTAGTTTCAACAAAATAATTTTTTTGACTTAATAAAATATTTAATAAGTATACAATTGAAATAAATATTTGGTCAAAATTAACAAAGTTTTCTCTCAGTGCAGATTTGCAGTCTATATAACCAATTTACTGAACTCATGCAGTAAATAAAATCACTAAAAAAATTCTCTCGGTGCACAATAATACACATGTCACCGTGATTCTTCCAAATTCGAAAAGCGGCTTTCTGCCGAACAATGAAGCGGAACTCAAAAAAAAAAGAAACAACGGAGAGAGCAAAATATCGGGCATTCTCCCATGCACTCGGGATAGTGGAGCGAAATTCGGAAGAGGGAGGGAAGGGGTTTGGAAGCGCATGCATGGGGTTTTCCTACCTGGCTGCCGGTCGTGACGCAAGCGGCGCCAGACTTACCCCTTTTTTCCCATGGCCGAGTGAAAAAGGTGGCAGTTCTGGGCCGGAGCTCGCACGCAACGCATCGCACCATCAGGTATAATACGCCGCGGGAGTTGCTCGACGCTGCCGGAGTAATCTGATTGCCGCGGGACCCCGTACTCGACTCCGACACTCGTCTCGCCGTTGCACCGATCCGACCGGGGGAAAAAACCAAAAAGTGGATTATTAGCCGCGAAATACTCCAAGCCCGTGAAAGAGTTAAGCCGCGAGGGTTGAGTGTCACACATTTTTCTTTTCAATTGATCGGTTAATATTACACAGCCTGTAGACTTTTTTTTCGGGTGTAAATTATTGCAGTAGAAATTAAAAGAGATTTTCTAAATAATTATTTATTACATGTAAACAGAATTAAAAATATTTTTCGAGTGCTTGGTGTAATTAATGATTTAGCCTCGGTTTCAATGCTACTGTCGTTTAAGACAGAATTGGAATTCTCTGCCTCCTAATTTAACCAAAATTACTGTGATCGTTCAGAATTCTATATTTTATTTAGTCATGTTATCATGCAAGTTAGTTAATTATTAAAAATTAAAAGAAAATAATTTTAGTTTTTTTTTCTTACGTAAGGCTGTTGAATGATTTAACACACAAATAAGAAAATAAATAATGCGTTTAGTACCATTTCAGTACTTTGTAAACCTCGCAAAAACAAAAACATCGCCGTAAATTGGTGGCGACGTATCAAGTACATACACTTTACGTCTGCCTTTCAAAAAATAAAAATAAAAAATAACAAGAAGCACGAAAGCTCCATCGAGGAGATAAGCAAAACTCAATCAGCCCTCCTCCGCCGGCGAATAAAGCATTTGATTTTGCCGAAAAAATTGCCTCTTGTTGACGCAAATAAAGAGATATAGCGCGGTCGGCCGACGATTCTCCTGGCCGGCCCCGGTGGAAATCGGTCCGCCATTTGCGCCGAATTGTCTCGATTTGGGGAAGGCTTCGAAGGCCGGGACTCGAATCGAAGCGGGGGGCCAGCGCGCGCGGACGGGGGGCGGGAGCAAAGCGAGGCTACACACCGACAACCGAGGGGGTGGGTGGAGAGAAACTCTCCGTCCGTTTCGGTCGAAGGGGAGGAGGGGGAGGGGGCGGGGGGTCAGGGGGAGTCGGTATTGGAATAAGCGAGGTCTGCGGGATAGTATCGATCTGGGGGCTTTGATGTATTGTACATGCCCGAGCGAAGGTCCACCCGCGACAGGACCTCGAAATATGTTTTTTTTTGCGTGTTACGGCCGCCTACGAATAAATGTACGACTTTTTATATTTCAAGATGACGCCGTTGTAGGCTACCCCTCCCCGTCCCGGTACGCCGTTATTTTATATGTTTTAGCAGTTTACTTTGGGTGTCCTCGTGTAATAATTGTATACCGGGGAGGGTATTAGAGTTATTGGAAATGTAACAGTCCGACGCACGGGCTTTTTATTTTATGTCCGTCACGGTGTGTCGCGCCATACAATGGGACGCGCATAATATTTTTATTTATTTGTTTTATAAATTGCTAATTGCCCTACACGGAGAGAAATGTTATAGTAAAAATTACTATGTTTTATATAGGAACAGTGGAATATACTCGACTTACGATGACTTTTACTACGTACAATTATTACTATTTTTTTAGTATCATTTAGTTTAGTTTAGTTCCATAGGAATAGTGGGATATACTCGATTTACGATGACTTTTACTATGTATAATTATTATTGTTTTTAGTAGGATTTAGTTTAGTTTAGTTCCATATAGGAACAGTGGGATATACTCGATTTATGATGACTTTTACTATGTATAATTATTATTGTTTTTAGTAGGATTTAGTTTGGTTTAGTTCTATAGCAACAGTGGGATATACTCGATTTATGATGACTTTTACTATGTGCAATTATTACTGTTTTTTAGTAAAAGTCGTCATAAGTCGAGTATCATCCTACTGTTCCTATAGAACATAATAATTTTTAGTACACATTTCTCACCGTGTAATAACTTCTGATAATTTTTCTTTTCGTATCATTTTGAATTAATATTAAGACACATTATGAAATATTTAATTCGTTCGATATTCTACTAAGTATAATTAATTTTACAAGTAGATTGAACTATTGTTTAACTGTATTGTTCGTTTTTATTTTTATTTTTTTAATTTTATTTTTCCTTGTTCAGCATTTCTTATTATTCACATTACGGAGGGTATATACTCATATAACGCGTATTTCAAAAAATTCCATTTGAACATTAAATACATGAAAGAAAAAAGGAGAGTTCAAAGTACACACTTGTCGGATGTAATCCCATAATAAATCCAAACTCTTATGAAGATCGCTGGAAAAACTTGATGTATAAAGCTGTCGTCTTTCGTGCGACTAGAGGCATATACGAATTTTGCGATCTGACAAAGTGCGTTAAGGAGGCGCGTGGGCCAATAAAAGTCCGCCTCCCACGTCGACTTTGCCTCCGTCGCCCCAAACTCTTCTCTCTTACACATCGAGCCTCCGTCGCGGCGCGGGGTTAAGCCGCGCAAATATTCGAAACAAAGGCGCTCCTTTTCCGGCTGACGGAGCGAGCGGTTATTGTCAATACCGTGCGATATTCAAATCACTTTGCCTCTTTACGAATTTAAAAAAAAAACACAAACTTAATACAAAACAATTTATTATTCTCTACCGAACCTGATAGTTTTCCTCGGCTAAAGAAGAACAGAAAAAAAAACAAGAGAATCTCATTCGATACGCTTAAATTGCTTGTTCCGCGTTCGAAAAATGCGAGGCGATCGAAAGAGAGCCGTTGGTATGCATAAAGTCGCGCGGGACTTGGCGTAAATATAGGAAAAAGCGAGAATTAGGGAAGAGTATTGGATCGTAAAAGATGCGGAATCGCATCTGTTTCTCGGGGCCGGGGGTGGGTGCGGGAGAATGAGGTTGTCCGGGCGTCGAGGCGAGCCGGGGGCGCGGAAAAACGAGGCAGGACATCACCCCCGTGGACAAACGAGAATATACGTCGGGGAGCCGGGGAGAGAAGACGTCCCTCCGGCCCTCAGTGAGCTCGGCGCGCGCGCGCCTTCCTTTTTTTAAGCGGGCGAAACAGTTGCGACCACGAATCGATGGTAACTGCGCGGACCGGACCAGAGTACAGTCCGCCTGGGAATGCCGCTGCTAACTGGCAACAACTAAACTTCTTTGCATACATTAATTCTATTTATTTTAGATTTTTTCTTTCAAACGACAAGAATTATTTTTCTTTATTTGTATTGCAGGTACCTTCTATTTGTGCCTTATTTATGTACTCGTGCTTTTGTTATCTATATATTATAGTTTTATTACATATTAAGTACGTTGAGGATCTTAAAGATTTTATGATAGTTATTCTCTAAATTCCATTCACTGAAATGTTCACTAATCTAAACAGCAATTGCCGTGTTCACAAAATTTTTGTGATTTAAATGACGAATTCTGTTTTTCACTGAATGAAAAATAAATTTTCACTTATTTAACCTTTTGCGGCAGAGCGGGATGTGTATATCCCACGCGAATGAAATCAAGTTTTTTATTATATTAGACTATAAAAATCGTTTTCGATGGGGATCTTTGCATTTTCACGTCATTGTAGAGTTGAAGTATACATACCAGGATGCAATTTAACTTGATTTTTTAAATAATTTGTTAATAAAAAATAGAATATTATTAAAAAATGACTTTTTTCGGAAAAAAGGAATTATAGAAAGCGCATATGATCCAAAGTAAGTCAAATTCGGTATATGTAAGTTTTTGGGGTCGCTGATTACAAATCTCAGGTTATTTTTGCAATCAGCGACCCCAAACACCCCTGTATACCAAATTTGATCGAATTGCACTTGAACAAAAAATGTATGCCTCAAAGGGTTAACTAGTAATTGTATATAGTTTTCACTGATTAAATAGTAATATTCATTGATATTTCACTTCACCATACAGTGAATATTCACCCTAAAAAAATGACTTGATCCTCACTAAAGGAAATAGTGAATATTTCCTAAAAAATACTGATTGGAATTGAGAGCGCAGATATTTTTACTACTATTCCTTTATGCAAATGTAAATAATTACAAAAAAAAACTCCAATTTAATAAGCTCAATTCGCAAATGAACGTTGAAACAATTAAAACTGCCGTTACGTTAAACGCGAAGCAGGCAGCATAAAAGAATCGTCGAACGTTCCCTGCCTCGCAATGAGTATATAAAGCTCGCGCGTGAAGAAGCTCGGCTGCGCTTTCAAGGTTAGAGCGGGGAAGCTTTCGCGCACCTCGCCGTCGTTTTCTCGGCGGAGTGTACCGGCGTTAGGATGCGCGGGGCACTCCAGTCTTTTGCATACATTTTGAAACGCGGCGGAGAGGCAAGCCACCACCACCACCACCATACCCGGCACCGCACACTACCGCCGTCGTCGTCACCGCCCGGCGAATATGCCGGGGCGCCGCGTGCCGGCCGCCGGGACGAAAAAATAAAGAGAGCCACGCGTCGCACGGGGGGAAACAAAAATATCCCCGGAGCTTCCCTCACTCGCTTCCGTCCGACATCGAGCGTGCAATTGCGTTACGCGTATTTTGATTCCCTCAATTGCCGGATTCGGCTGTGCAATCGACGATGTGTTTTCTTTTTTTTTTCGAGGATCATAATGTACCATCATCCTTTCCTCGTTCATTTTTATCGATGAGTTTATTAACCCTCTGTGCTATTTTGTCAAGGGTCTTAACATCCACGTAATTAATTATCAAACTAGAGGGATTTTTTAACAAATTTTATGGATCGATAACAGCAAAAGGGGTAAGTAATGTAATATCGATGTTAGAAGCTTCCATATCAATTTAACGCTTAGTCGATTTATGCCTTGACCAAGTGACCGAGATCACATATAAGAATGGTTGATAGATGAGTTAATAAAAGAAATCGACTAATAAATTATTTTCAATAAAATGTTCCTATTATATAGCTTTTGAAAAGAACGGTAGTTCAATCTTTAAGCTTGGCTAAATAAACAATTTTTTTTATTTGTTAAACTAAGTTAGTGCCAAGAACAGTTAATTTAAGCGACCTTTTTTATTTTCGTCTAAAAGCACGCTCGTAATTGTACATGAAAAATTGGGACTAGTTAGACAGGGTTGGAGTTCGCGTGCTCGGTGACCGGACGGGTCATAAGCTGAACTGGAGTGTGGCCAATAACCAGTTTCAGGTCACCTTTTTTTTTCGACTCGTTTCAAAGTTAACCGAGAAAGTTAAAGTTACCCCTAAGGCGAAACATTAATTTAGAATTTTCGGTTTATCACTTTTCACGGAAATAACATTTCACGATACAATTCAAAATTGCACAACCAAATTATATATTAGTAAGTGCTTACATATTTTTTTTTTCGTGAATATTTTTCTTTACACTCGCACCGCTCGATCAGGTACTAAACATTTTTTTTATAAATTTCATCCTTTGACGGAGTATTCTCCAGCTTTTAGGTAAGTAAGTACAAAAATCGCAAGGAGGCGTGTATGCAAGAGAGCAGACAAGCGGGCATAACTCGCGCGAGTTGTCGAAGGAAAAAAGAGAGCGACAATAAAGTAAGTCCCCGAAATTCGGCAAGCAGAGAGAGAGAGAGATAGGAGAAGAAGACGAAGGAGAGGAGGCGACGCAACCTCGAATGAGGAGAAAAGCACCGAGAGCCTCGTTCGGTCTTTCGCGTGTCTGGCCCGGCACAATGGACGAAATATAGGCGAGGCGGCCGCGGGGGCGGCAGACTACATTCGCCAAGGGGGGATCGGCCAAGTCGGGGGTTATACTCTCTCGCGCTATCGGAAAAATGTTATTTACGCGGGACGAGGAAAGAGAGAGAGAGAGAGAGGACTGCGTGGTTCTGTCCTTATTTACATGCGGTAAGTCTCCTGCGGGACCAAATCCCGGACCACGAGCCCCGATAATTCTTCCTTTGATCCCGGTCCCTCCTGAGACTCCGAAGCTCCGTTCTCTCTCTCTCTCACTCTCTTCTTTACGTAAGGACTAGCTATCTATCCTCGTCTCTCGCGAACGAGCGAGCCTTGCTTGAGCACAAGCTCGCCGCTACCAAGTCGCGAAAAATCAACGTCTCGGCCGGAAAATCGTCTTTCCGCCAGGAATCATCTTATTTTTTTTTTATATATGCATACACATCTTTCTCGATAAGAATCCTGGCGGCATCATCGCTGCTTAATACGTCGATCCTTCCCTCGGTTGATTTTTCAGATGTATACACGTCAGACGGAAAGTTTATCGTAAAAATTACGGCGAAGATCTCTATAAGGATTACGCAAAGGAACTTAATCGAGGAATGGTTCGGCAAGCAATGATATTTTTTATCCGGTAAATCTCGGTAATTTTTTAATCTTTGACGAACGGAAGTAGTTTTTTGAAGAACGGCTTCATAATTTTTATCAGCAAAATCAGAGCTTTTAGTATAAAAAAATCAGAGCTTTTTACGCGAAGTTTGTCTCGAAAAATTACCAAGCTTCGCCAAGTGAACGATTCGGATAAAATATTTTTGACGAACGGAAGTAGTTTTTTTTAGAAAGACCTCATAATTTTTATAAGCAAAACTAGAGCTTTTTATATAAAAAAATCAGAGCTTTTTACACGAAATTTTTCTTGAAAAATTACCAAGCTTCGCCAAGTGGTCGATTCAGATAAAATATTTTGAGAGCTTGCAAATCATCCCTCGATAACCGTTTTTCTACGCAAACTTTACAGCAAATTCCACAGTAATTTTTTTATGAGAAAAATCTAAATTTATTACGTATAACGTGCAAGTTGAAAGGAACATACTATTTAAAGTTGAATTAGTGAAAAACTGCTATAATTAGTGAACTTTCACTAAAAATTAGTGGAAAGAGCTTCGCGATTTAGGTATTAGTGGAGCATCTTCCACTAATTTTATAGTAAATTTTCACTAATTTTATTTTGGAGTGTATAACGTCACTCGCTGTATGTATATAATCAAGCAAATACAAAGAAATTTCATAGAAGACGACTTACAAATGATTTACAAGAACCGGCCAGGTCGGTGTAATACAAGGGAAGAAAAGTTGGAAGAAGTATCCCCGCGGTTCGATACAACAGGAAGAGCGCGAAGTCGGCGTAAATTTAGCCAAACAAACTTTTCATTTCGACTAGTTTTTGCGGCTTCTGCGCGAGACGTCTTTAAATCTCATCTCGGGATCTGCGTTTGGCAAAGTTTCAAGACCCCATCTGCTTTAGTAAGAGCGCGAGATCTAAGGAAAAGGAGAAAGTGGGAGGCTGCGCGGGAGGGAGCAAGAGAGAGAGGCCGATATCATCTTGTGCAAACTCGCGCAGGGTCACCGCGAGAGCTTCTCGAAGCCGCTTATAGGGTGTTTCGTTATTGTTTCGGCCTTGTTTGCCACTCGGAATTACGACGGGGGGATACCTGCGCACTCCCACATCAGTTTACTTCTGTCGCGCTATCTGATGCGGCGGCCTCTCTTACGAATTTCTTCATACGAAATCTTGACGGCCATAATTAGGGTTACTCCACGTCAACAGGCAACAAGAATTTTTTAAATCCTGTTTCGGTCTTCTCGATCCTCTTCTGACCGGCGCTAATTTCTAAAAGTTGTTGTACACCCGCATAAAAAAAAATTAAGTTAGAATAAAGTTTATCCAAAGTTCATGTTTGACGGACGTTGATATGAACATGGGCAATGAGACTTTACCGAACTTGCTTCTTATATATTTTATAGAAGTTTGTATAAATGCGTGATATAAGCGGATAAATTATCGCTGAAGTTATAGATAATATTTCTTTACATTTATTTGTTTTTAACGTTCGTCATGTGAACGTCTTTTAAATCTAAGAAAAACTTCATCTGAAGTTTGTATAAAGTATTGCAAAGTTATTTATTATATTTAGTCTCATTGCTTATGTTTATATATGAACTTTGGGTAGACTTCATCCTAACTTAATTTTTTTTTACGCGGGATTCTTTAAATGTGGCAAAAAATATAAATATTTTAACAGTCCTTGAGCCTCTACAAATTTATTAAAGCATAAAATAATTGTAGAAACATTTGCAAAATTTTTCACATCAAATCAAGATAATATAAAAAATTATACTGAAAAATTATTGTCCACATATGTGGACACCAGCGTGAAGAGATTAAACTTCTTGATGCTAATTAAGCTCTAGCCTTGGTCTTGAAATTTTTTCATGCGCAGTTTTATCTTGGTAAATGCACGTTAATGGCCTTATCTCTCTAAATTTAAATAAGTGAATATGCACATTTTTAATAAGTGAACACAGTTTTCACTTGTGAATAAGTGAAAATTCACATATTCAATTAGTGAAAATTATATTTTACGTTTAAATAAGTGAATTTTCACTTATCGAGTAAGTGATAAAATTTTATAAAATTGTGCACGTTCACTTATTATACTTGTAGAAATTTTCACTTATTCAAAATGTAAATATTCACTTATTCTATGGGGACGACTATTCACTTCACCAATAGGTAGATACGCACGTAAAATAAGTGGAATTGCACTTATTTGAATTTAAAGAGTACTCAATTTTAGCCAGTATGCATGTAGCTATATGTTCAATTTTACAAAGTTACAGCGTAACAAGCAAAAACTAGTGCGCGCATTTCCATGAATATCGAGTGCGTGTTACATAAGACAAAGAATTTTTTAAAAACAGAACTTCAAAGATACTTAAAAAAAAACAACTAATTTCTTAGACCATCTCGTCTTATTTTGAAAGTTCCAAGACAGGAGTAAAAAATACTCTTAGCTCTACAACCCTACACCCATTATCAATTTTCCAGGGTCTCTCTACTGCCGTTAGTCCACGGCGCGCCACCGGGACGAGGGGGGCAAAGGGCTGCCTGCGTTTTGATCGAGAAAAGGCAAAAAGGGAATAAGACGCATCGGGGCCGGGAGAGCCGAGGGCAAGATAAACTCGAGGAAGTACACATAAATAAGCGTCGGCTTACGGGGCTCGCCTGGTAGGGCAATCGCGGCGCCTCAGACGCCGTTGTAAGCGAGCGGGGGCCCTCGGCGCTGCTCTCCCTTGAAATTGAAAGATGAGGAATTCGCGAGGCAGCCGTTGGGTGATCCCTCTTCGGTTAGTTAGCGGCGGCCCTCGGATCTCCTCGGGCTAAGCTCACCCCCTCGCTCATGGTGTCACTCAGTCTCCGTCCCCCGGGCGCGCGCCCCGACGAGAACGACGGGACGCGACCAATGGGCTGACCGGTCAGCGGCGAGCGGCGGTGGGGGCCGGCACGCGGCCATTGGTCAGCCGGCCGCCCGTATTGAGCGAGGCCGCAACTACTACCGCAGAAAAAAGAAAACCGCCCCGGGGCTCGCGCGCTCGGCTCTCACTCTGCAACCCCTCGGCTCGCTCGGCCTCGTTTATGCGCGACCCTCCACTTCTTCCTCTGCTTCTCTCTCTCTCTCTTTCCATCTCTATGCGTACATGTATATGTCCATCTCTATCTGCGATTCTCGCTCGCTCCGCGTGCTTGCCCCTCCACCAGCGAAGGTGGAAAAATAAACGTGGAATTATTACGCGAACTGCCGGGCTTGATAAGCTCGTCGCGGGAAATTGCTCTCTCTCTCTTTTATTACGCCCTTTACTCATTACTGAATAGTATTCACGGCTCACTTTATTGTTTTCCTTGCCGAGGCTTGCTAGAGGGGGAGGCCGGGATGCAGTTAATCGACGGCTCCGTCGCACCTAATACACTTTTAACACTTTATTATTGTGTCATTAATTCCTTGGGCTTTCAAAGTTTAATTATTTGATTTGCGTGATTCGAATGTTTCGTTTATAACAGTAGGGAACTATCAGTATCACAATGCTGGAGAAGATACTTATTGAGTTTTTTATTTCATCGGTAAAAGTTAGTTTAAATTCAAATTTATAACTCATAGAATAATCGTTTATTATATAAATTACGGTATTTAAAAAAGTTTTCAGATTCACGGTTTAAAACACAAGTTCAAGTCAGTTTTCACATGTGATATTACATTTAACTATTTATCTGTATAAGAATTGACTGCGTGATATTTATTTTCTATATTACATTAATATGTAATATAGAAAATAAAGATCACAGTCAATTCTTCATCAGATAAATAGTTAAATGTAACATCACAGATATAAGTGAAAACTAACTTTAACTTTTGTACAAGATAATAATTTTTTTAAGAAAGATATTTGAAGCTTATATATTACTAATTTCATCAAAATGGTTTCATCGATGATCGAGTCATCATCTCCATTAAAATTGAAATTAAAAATGTTCTTTACTATGATTATAACTATATAAAGGATTTAAAGATTTACATCGATAATCGGATCAGTGATCCTCAGTTGCAAGTAAAAAAAAAAACAAAGTATACACGAGTATAAGAGAGGTGACGTTTATTTGACACTCGTCAGCGTCAAAGCGCGACAAGATTGAAAATTGAAGCGCGAGCGAGAAATAAGGGACGGATATACCGGGCTAGGGGTTGGGAGGGGGTAAGGCGAGGGAGGACGAGTTAGCGCAAGGTTGTAATTTTAGCATCGAGACCCGAAGTACGTCCAACCTGTCCAAGTCTAAAGGCTATTTGCATAGGCGATATTATACCCGCGTCTCTCTCCCGCCCGCTCGGCGAGCTTGTCCGGGCTCCTCCTCCTCCTCTCCCCGTCACATCTTTCGCTGGCCTCCGCTTTGTGCGCGGCGCTCTCGCTCGCGCGAGCGCCCGGCGGACTCGCCGCATCTCGCTCGGCTCGAGGTCGTCTTGGGGGATCTCCCGGAATTGGATTAGTAGTGGTTCACCCCGGGAGTAAGACTTGGACTATACTCAATTTGAACTAAGATCGCACGCTGGAATGGGCAAATTGCCAAATCAGTTTTACGTGATCACCTATTCAGAAAGTTAGCCCGGACGATCGAACCCCGACGGATATTTCACTTTTCCATTTGCCCGCGGGGATCGGCACCTCCATTGACGCTCTCGCGACGTGTGCTCGTCCTAATGTCCAGCGATTTTCTCGCTTCGTTCGCTCTGCTGCTGCTGCTGCTGCTTATTGAGCGCCCGCTTCTCCCAGGTGCATATAACATTTTCGCGGATGCGCGCGTTTCCCGCTTGAGCGGCTAAATTGGATTAGTATCGAGTCTGTCGTTTATTATGTTTTTTTTTTTCATTTATTTGTTGAAAATTGTGGTAGGTCTAGCGAATAAAAATAAATGTTTCTTCCCGAACATTGAGATACGAAAAGTGTTTAATATTGTTTTTTCATTATATGCATAAACTCAGTAATTTAAGTGATTTTTTTATTTTTTGTCTGCGAGATTACCGAAGATAATTCTATTGGTTTATTAAAAATATACACATGCACTGATTCTTGTTGAAATCAAGTCAGCGATTGCTCACTTCTTTATATTATAAGGAATATAGGTATTACCTACAAGAATCAGCAGAATTAAAGAAATATTTTTGTATGAATTTTTTTCTTCAAGCGACAATAGAAAATTTAACGACGGAGGCTTCAAAACTTGTATTTGTAAGATTTTATAAAACATGTAGATTTATTTTATACACGTTGTTTTTCAAATTTAAAGGCCGACAGACTACATAAATATTTTACAAAACGAATAATCTATCACTGTTACTTAACTGCAGACTTTAATCTGAATTTAATAAATTTCTTTTTAGTTTATTCAAGAAGGCTAACAAAATATAAATAACATTATTCATTATTAAAAATAATTATTAAAATAGCATAGTTATTGTATTCTCATCATCCAATTGAAAGAAGAAAAAAAAAAGAAAATATCGGCAACGAGTTCGTCCCTGTTGGAATATAAGGAAACGAGACGCCGTGGAACGCGGTTGAAATGCAAGCGCCTCCCATCCCGTAGGAAAACTTAGACTCCCTGACCACCCTGTAGTCCGATCGATTCGACAGCCCCGAAAGCGTCCCTGCTCTCCCTCATCAGCTTGCAGGGGACAGCCGGCGTAAAATGGCGATGGCTCGCCGTGCACGCGGATTACCCGGGAAAAAGCGTAAAAAATGCAGCTATCGCAGTTAATTTGGGCAAATGGGGGCAGCGCTCGCCCAGCCTTCCACCCTATTTGGCCGAGGCGCTCCGCGACCCTCGAACGATCTCCCGGAGTCTAATAAAAAGCACCGTCCGGGTTAGGGAAACCTGGGCGAGGGATATAGAGAGGAGCTAGGAGGAGAGAGGTATATAAGGGAGGGAGAGCCGCGCGGTGCCAGGGTCAGAAGTCCATTCGGAAAATGGAGGGAGCCGCCGGCTCGTCGCTCGTCCAACTAAATCTACCCCGATAACGCGCTCCTATTGTCCGCCAGACGGCCGCCCGCGCCGCGCGCCCCCCGCCCTTCCACCCCCTCCGCGACGCCCTCGCCCCGCTGGTCAGCGTCGTCGACCCCAGAGGCTCGGGATCTCGCGGCGCCGCGCGACGCCCGGCCGTTTTTCGAATTTTCGCGGATTTTCCGGGGCGCCTTACGGCGGACTAAACTTCTGCCGTCCGTTAGCCGAAGACGTATGGAGCTGAAAAGGGGGGAGCAGGGAGGGAAGCGACAGCCCGCGCGCTGGCCAGGGTTCGACTTCCGACTTTCCCGGCGGAAAACATTGAGTCCGAGGGTGGCGGTGCGCGCACACGAACCCACCCCCCTCGGCTTTAAACCTTCCTCCTTTTCCAGGCCTTCCTTCTCTCCCAGCAGCCGGAGACGCTATAAATTTTATCCCCAGGCTTCTTCTCCTCTCTTCGCCGTCCTCTTCCTTATACTCCCGCGGAGTCTCTATCTCTTTCTCCCTTTTCCCGTGTCTGTCTTTCTCTCGGCCCGGAGTCTCTCTTTTCGATATATACGTATCCCGCCGAGGGAGAGCAACGCGCTCGATGTTTCTTTGTGCACGCGACTCTTGCTCCTTCTATCTCGATTGAGCTAATTTTATGGGTGCGTACTTTGCCGGCTTTTTTCCTTTCACGGGCTGACTCTCCGACATGTTTTACCCGGGGACAGCTCGGACTTTCGCGGGGGATGGAATATTGCCTTTCCTGGCCGATGGTCAATTTGTGCAATTTCACCGAAATAATTTATTATTGATAATAGTTCAATACTTTTTTCTCGATTGAACGAATTTTGTCTTTTCTGGCCAATGGTCAATCTGTGCACTTTTAGCGAAATAAATTATTATTCATAACCGTTCGATACTTTTTTCTCGATTAAAATAATTTGGCCTTTTCTGGCCGACGCGGTGTCAATTTATGCAATTTCACAGAAATAGTTTATTTTTGATAATCGTTCAACATTTTTTTTTCGATTGAACTAATTTTGCCTTTTCTAACCGATGGTCAATTTATGCAATGATTGTTTGCGACGAATGACATTTTAGTAAGCGACTGCTTATTCTGGGAAAGGTGAGATTTTTCTTATGAAAAAACAAAGTTTCGCTGATTCGCTTACTCAATTTACATTACAAAGTTAAAGCGTGAGTTTACCCCCGAATATCGATAAAAGTCATTTTATATTTAGTAGCCCCGAAAACTCCTTGAGCAGACGAATCTCTGCATTATTCGAGTGCCGAATATCGCCAGCATCATTGTCATCGCTTTTCACATTTGGTCCGATTTTTAATAAAATAATAAATCCAAGCATATTCTTAGTATAACTCATTCTTTTCTAAGATGCGCCATAAACTTCTGTCATTCATTCACAATTTATTCACGGCTCAAAGAAGCGAGTAAGATTTCTCTAATCTTTTTTTTATTTCATTTCAAATAACTGATTATTATAGTTATATTATTATAGTTAGTGCCCCCTACTCATGCAAATATTGTTACATGTTTTTTACCGCATCACTATTAACTTAACGTTCATCTCAATAAATATTTTAACGCGTCTAAAAAAAATGTTGAAACATTGGGCTACTTTTATAAAAAGAATTAGAAATACCTATAAATATGTTTCTTTATCAAAACGTCAAGTAATTCCAGCAAAACCACAAAAGGGTCAACTCAAAAGGCATGGATATCTCTCACATCGCAATGTTTTTCCAAGCTCGATCAGTCAGCGGCGCGACAATTTTACGCTCAAACGACGCGGTGCGACGGCGTCGAGGAGAAAAAAAAAGAGAGAGAAGCATCCCAATGTCAGGCTCCTTTTCCGGACGGGAAATTCCCGCGGACCACGCGGCCAAAACGAATCTTACAGAGAATTTAACACAGTCCCCCTTTTTCGTCGCCACCGCAGAAATCCGATTTTCTCATACGCGTACGTGGGCGGGCGCGCACCGCTGCGATTTCGCATTTCCTTCCCCGATTGATCCCGCGACGATGCGTATACTGATTGCATTTCAACGCGACGGCGTTTTACCCCGTAGGCCCACCACCCTACGCTCTTACTCTCGAAATTTAAATATATATTCAAAACTGCTTTTCCATTTTCTCTTCACATCTGTAGAAATCTTCAAATCTTCAAAAAGTAAGTGATATAAATTAGTTCGGTGCTGAGTTCTTTTAAAAAATAGAGGAGAATTTAAAAGGCAATGAAATAAGTTCAGTCTAGACATGCTCTAGATTTTAAAAATATAAAATGTAATTTCAAAACAGATTTATTTTATGATACAATCGAAAGATTTTTGCATTTTTGACATTTTCCCTTTTTTTTTGCTTGAAAGCTATTGGCTTACAAAAACGTATATAACTATAAATATATTTAACTAGTAGAAATATCAAGAAAAAAAAAATTACATATACGTCAAAGTAAACGAAAACAATTTCCACAATATTATACTTCAGAAAGTATCATAATTATGAAAAATTTATTTATACCTTTCAACTTTCATTTTTGTTATTACTAAATTAAACTTTCTCAGAAAACGTCAATCAATAACGTAGTATGCATATTTAAAAAATCGTTCACTGTTGAACACGTGTGGAATTTTAAAATACTTTCCAAGTGCAATTCATATTTACGGATTATATGATATAAATAACACAATGTCTCTTGCCGCACGGAATTTGGCGAAAAATCGAAAAGGAATAAAACTTCAAAAGCAGCTTAAAACTTAAAAAAGCAGCGATAATTCGCTTACGAAAATTTAAGAAAAACAATAAAGAAGAAGAACAGCGCAATTGCGAGCGTCCTCAGTGCGCGAAAGAAAAACTCGAATCCATAAAAGTCTGCGGCGCGCAAACTCGCCAAGACATGGAGTGTGCACTGGGTATAGCCGCCCGAAGCTCTGGCGCAAGCCGCGCGTACGTAGCCTGGGAGGACAAAGATATTCCTCGCGGTTCGTTAATAAAAGAGGAAAGATGAACTTTCCTTTCACGGCACGTCGACGCGCTCGCGCGACATACGCGAACGAGCGCCGGGAAAAACGAAGATTCTCCAGGCGCGCGTTTTCCGCGCGAACGAGCTCTATATCGGAAAGACATAAACGCCCGGAATCCCGGCCGTAAATTAGGATCCGACAAAATGCCGGACTACTGCTCCGGCATTCCTTTTTCGCCCCGTTTCTGTAATACCGTACACGCGCGAGATTATGTATAGCTGCTCGTGGGAGGGTGGGGGTGCGGCCGGGTTAGTCGACGCGTATCGCGAAACGAGCGCGCGGGGCAACTTCGTGACCGTTTCCCTACCGCGCGACGCTTCGGATCTTCCTTTTTACGCTACCGAAACTTTTTGCGTACCTCCTGCGGTATATCCGAACTGCTCGCAATTTTAGTGGAAAAATTTTATTTTTCACAATCATCCGCCACCTTTTTCCATGCTCCTATATTTTATGCTACTCTTGCGTATTTATGCACAATTATACTAATGACTAATCGATTTTAATGCAGGCAAATGACTTTTTCTTATTATTATTAATTTCTGTGAAATTGGTATCACTTGCCATTATAACTGCACCGAAAACATGAAGCAGTTTAAAAGATAAAGTAAAAGTGATTTGCAAAATCAATAAAATTTGTATTTTTTAAAGCTCATGTTACTCTGCAGAAGAGTAGATTTGACAGTTCTGTACAGCAGATTCTACTGAAAACAGTTAAATCTACTATGTACAATGTAGGCGCGTTACTTTTTTTTTAATACTTTGTACTAAACCGTATGAAACTTGTATATTTTATTTATGCTATTGTAAAATAGCACTTGCGTACTTTTTTTCTCTCCAAAATTTACGGTAATTCTTATTCATAATTCACATCTACTCCCCTATTCTTTCTCTCGAAACAAATCTATATACGAGGAGCTAAAAGGCCAGGATAAAAAAATTGTCGCGTTCAAAAAAAAAAAAAAAATAAAAGTTCTCGGGGATCCGCGCGGCTAAAGCCTTTGGCGAATCCGGGGGAATAAGGCGCCATTAAAAGAGTTAAGAACCTTTACGATCGGGCCGCGGAGGGACGTATAGGTACGACTGGGCGCGTGTGTGCGGGTAACGAGGGTGGCACGATTTCAAGAATGCGGAGCACGTCCTCAACCAATGCCGGCAGCCAGGCAGTAAAACAAATACCTCTTCTCCGTCTCTAGCCGGCATCCCGCCTTTTCTCTCGTCCTCGCGACATGTCCCGCGCGCCGTAATACAACTCGGCCGTCATTTCGGCCCTCCTCGCCCCGTCCCTCGCGGACCCGTCTCTATATACCCCGTTCCCGGGGTCCCTTTCATGGCTCTCCGTCTCTAGACGCAACGGCTTCCAGCAGGCTCCTCCGCGCTCTGTAAAAATGAATGGCGAGTTTGCGGAGTGTCGCCGCCTACGCAGCCTCTGGAGTTATCGTAAATGCGCGAATTTGTTAAAGTTTCGGATAAGTCGGGTATACTCGGTACACCAAGACAAGTGTTTTGGAAAAATTACTATCCAATCTGGGAACGGAGTCACAGACTGAATTTAGTGAAAAATTACCATTCTGTATATTATAAATTTTACTAGAATTCTAGTAATGTGTATGTACAATTCTAGTAAATAGAACTAGAACTCTAGTAAAATTTATAATGACGAATGGTAATTTTGTTCTGTGACTCCGCTCCCAGACTAAATAGTAATTTTTATTAGAATAACAGCAATTTTTCCAAAACATTTCTCTCGGTGTAGTGATTAGGAGACCTAAAATCTCGATATTGATGAATGCGGCTCAAAATGACAATAAAAAAATAGAAAATCAAAATACGAATGGCAGGAATTTTAGTAACTTAAAGTAAAACTATTAAGCACTTGAGGAGAACTTAAAAGACAATGAAATAAGTTGTGTCTAGACATGCTCTAGATTTTGAAAATATAAACTGTAAATGCAAAACAGTTTTTTTTTTCTGTGATACAATCGAAAATTTTTTGCATTTTTGACCTTTTCGCTTTGATGAGTGCTATTCAAGATAACAAAAAAAAATAGAAAATCAAAATAAGAATGGCAGCAATTTTAGTAACTTAAAGAAAAGGACGGGTTAAAATTGTTAATACGCGCGCATTAATTACTAGAAATTTAAACAATTATTTCGATGCATTGAGGGTGAGCTTTAAAGATTGCTGCTGCCAGGGATCGATCGCGTGCACGAGAAGCACAGACCGCAGTCCTGGGGTCCTAAAAAGGACTCCAGAAACTTTAAAAAAAAATCGTGCGCACAATTAACCGACGGACTATTACTCGGTGGGACGCAATTGTCGTCCTTTGTGAAAAAAATGTCGTCCGCGTGCAATGGCCAGACGACGAATGACGGACGGCTGAAAGAAGTGGCCAATGTGGGTTGGATTCGGCGTCTCGCGTGACACGCACGTCAGCCTCCTTTGTTTTTCACATCCCTTTGATCGAGTGTTTGAACTCTCCTTTGTGCCTTCGCCTCCTTACGTTTACAGCCGTCTCCTCTCCATTCGCCTTGCTTTTTTTTTATTCCACTGGCGCTTCTCTTTCTCTCGCGCTCTTTTTCTAGCTCGATTTTTAATTTATCACGGTTCACAGCTTTCTCGAAAAAAAACCGGACGAAAAGATCAGACAAGTTCCTATTCTCAATGTGGATTCTATAATGACAATATTAAAATCGGATTGTAGATGTAAAATGTTTAAAGGATTATTGTTAAAAATTTGGATAAAAGGCAATATGTTTATTAAAATTAAAGTGTTGATTCTGTAAGATTTACTTTTGATTATTTTTTCCTACTATAAAGCAGAATTTTTTACAAAGGTATTCATGCGTTTATACATTAAACGATTTAGTGTGAAATGTCACTGTTTCCAAAAAAATTGTACAAACGTTTATAATACTAATACTAATACCTATTCAAATTTCGAAGGACCTAGTTTCATTCAATGATTCATTTCCACAGCAATATTTCCCTTGATGCGATTAAACTTTTCTTAAGATCTTTTTTAAACTAATCTTATTTCTTCAATACTAAACTTAGAACGCTACATTCAAAAGTACGATTCCCAGCTTCACCATTCCAGAGATATAGCGTTGAAAATAATCAGCTCAATGTTGCAAGTCTGCCTATAGCGTAGTACAGTCTGATCCAAAATATCTGATTGTATGATTTTCTGAATAGATTTGCAGTGTCTCGTTATATTACACTGAAAACAACCAAATGTGTGATGTTAATCACCTTTGCATGAACTATATAACATTAATTAAAAACAACGTTAATAAAATAAAAAAAAGAAAGCTAATTTTTTACCGCAAATATTTTCCAATAAAGAAGCTATTCAAAGAAGTTAAATAGTCAAAAAAAGAGATCCCCGTCATCACACTTGAAAAACAAGTGTCGGCGCACACCTAGCATCTCTGCAGCGTCACCTGCACCGAGTGATCTAGTTTTCACCTCCGACAGGCGCGAATGGACCAGTTTTCACCTGATCTGGAGCGTGCGGTCGCTTTGTCTAGTGGATGCAAAGAGACGAGCCGGAGAATCGCGCGCCACGCCAAATGAGACTCGCGGACACGTAGAAAGAGAGAGAAAGCCAAAGGGAGAGGGGTCAGAGTGGAACAGGGATTCCGATACGGGACAGTCGGGCGCTGCTCATCTCTGCGGGCCGGAAACCTGTCGAAGCGCGCGCGTGCCTCCGAGACGAAAAACTGGTCCACGCGCCCGCCCGAGGGGGATGCTGCCACGCGACAATGACCATTGTCCAGTTTTTCGCGCCGCCGAGGGCTGGTTTGAGCGGCGGCACCGCTAAGTATCACGGCCCTCCACTGGTCCGGGCTCATCTCTCGCGGCATTTTGATGAAGGGAGGATGGCCCGCGCGAGGCACCCTCCGACGTGCGGCTACTCTGTTTACATTAACGTCCACTTCTCAATGGGGCTAATCGCTTTGTTTTGATGGACCAACTGAGCGGAGAAGAGAAACGACTCTGGACCGGATCCGCGTTCGCCGAGGCGCGAAAGCGCTCATTATGCTTCGTGGCCAATTTATATTTCATTTTTCGATGGATCTATCATTACCCGGGATAAACTCTTAGAAGAATGTATTTTTTATGTTTTCTTTCAGTTAATATTGATAACAATTATGTATATTACCTCCTTAGAGATGAAGCTTTGTAATGAATCTATCATTCCTCGAGATAAGCTCTTAGAAGAATGTACTTTTTTATGTCATCTTTCAGTTAATATTGATAACAATTGCATATATTGCTTCCTTATAGAGGAAGCTCTATAATAGTAAAAAAAATTTCTCAATCAAACATGTTAAAAGTTAGTTTGAGTGTTTCCGAATTATTCTACGATGTTTTTTGAAAATGCCTGGTATGGTTGTGTGTGTGTGTGGCCATCTGTATTTTAGAATCTTATTATAGCATTTTAGCAAATAAAGGTTCATTCGATTACTTTTTTTTATATCTCCAGACTTTTTTGTTATCTTCATTTGTTTATTTTTAATGCGGTTTTATAACTTACAAAAAAAACAGTTTTTGGTGTTTTTCATTAAGATTTAAAGGGCATAAAATTTCATATTATATACCGTCAGGAATTTTTAATTACTTATCGTCATTTTTTTTTATATGTCGTTATAAATATCAATCAAACTTAATTAACAAATAATTACATATTTGACATATTTTTGTAAATTTTCATATTTTTTTAATTTGAATTTCAGAAGCATCCCTCTACTGGAAATTTCTGAAAATCGGTCTTCGATGGACTCATGGTCATGGTACTAAAGGTACCATGTACCATGGTACAGAGAGTCGATAAAGTAGAAAATCGGCTTTGTTGCATAGTAAAAGAAATCTACTGGTGTGAGTTCTACTACGACACCAGTAGATAAGCTAAATGTAGTTACCTATGTTATTTTGTTCACAAAATTTAAAAACAAATTACTCATAAAGAAGTTTATAGCATTTTTCAACCACTGAATATTTATCCAAAATAAAATGCATTAGATTAAAGATTGTAATGAAAATTTATTTAAAATAATAAAATAAATGCAAAGGTAAAAAAGATACGCATTTTTTTATTAAAACCTTTTTTTTAGACTCCCAAACTATATACTACAGATTTCAACATCCGAAAAATTGAAAGCACACATAATTTTCAGAATTGCAAAGCATTTCATGCTCAAAAATAATAAGCGAAACAATCGTATACTCATAAATCTTTTATTATTCTCTCCATTGGCCCACTTGTATTTTTTTTTTATTACACGCGCTTACGCAGCAGCGCAGCGGTTTTCCGGCAGTAATGAAAAAAAAAATAAATCGATAGCCCTATAAGAGGCAAATTGGATGGATCGAAAGTGTAATGGAGGACAGATGGCACACCGTAGACATCTTAAAGTTATAATAAAGCGGTCAAGCATCACTGGCTCGAAGTGCACGTATATTGGGCGTGCGGTAACACCTCGATCCGATGAGGAGAGATGAGCGCAGGTTTTCCTGACAAGAACCGCTTCACCATTTGCTGTGCCAACCGTGACTGCCGTGCCAGCCGTGGCCGACGGTTAGAGGCCAGCCGAGGGACCAGCCGTGGCCGCCGCTCCAGCCGTGGCCGCCGCTCCATCCGTGGCCCGACCAGCCGTGGCTGTATCTTCAATAAAAGAAGTTAGAATCCTTCGTTATTACGACTTCAGCCGCTTATCCAATTCATTTTCTTTTTACGTAAAGCTTTTTCAGTTTATAGTTACGACTCATCGAATTATATAAAATACCAATAAGCTTTTGATTCACGATGAAAATGCCGTTCGTCTTTAATTCGATCCGTTATTAAACCAACAGGCATTCGGAAAATTAATACCCTTTAACTTTTATTAGAAAGTTCTGCGTCAATTTTAGTGTAATCATTGTCCACTCTCCGAGTAAAAAAAAAATTTAAGTTAGGATAAAGTTTACCGGAAGTTCATGTTTGGCGGTCGTTGAAACACGGAGAGAAATGTTATAATAAAAATTTCTATATTGCGTAGGAACAGTGGGACATACTCGACCTATGGCGATTTTTCCTATAAAACATACTAAAAATTCCTATGTACGTAGCAAAAATTGCTATTTATGTAATAGAAGTTGCTATGTACTAGGAATTTTTCGTATTTTTTATATAGTAAAAATTTTCATAAGATGAGTATATCCCACTATTCCTACGGAACATAGTAATTTTTACTATAACATTTCTCTCCGTGTATAAACATGGGCAATGAGACTAAATATTATAAATAATTTTGCAATACTTTATACAGACTTCAGATGAAGTTTTTCTTAAATTTAAAAGATGTTCACATGACAAACGTTAAAAACAAATAAATGTAAAGAATTATTTTCTATAACTTCAGCGGTAATTTATCCGTTTATGTCACGCATCTATACAAACTTCTATAAAATATAAGAATCAAGTTCGATAAAGTCTCATTGCCCATGTTCATATCAACGACCGTCAAACATGAGCTTTGGGTAAACTTTATCCTAACTTAAATGTTTTTACGCGGGTCGTTTTGTAATAAACAAATTTTTGTTATTTTTACTTTTTTCAAGTTAGAAAACAAAAATATTCATTTATGTCGATCGTATTAAAAATCTAACAATGTAACGGAAATTGTAAATGTGAGCACGATTTTTATTATTTAATTAAAATCGTGCTCGACATTATCATTCTATTTTTTTTTTCGAAATCTTTTAAACATTTTTAATAATATATTTTTTACTAACTTTAACGGCTGCAGTTACTTACATTGGCCAGCCGACACTAATGTGGCCTATGCTATGCCCATGCCCATAGGATGGCCAAACCCAGGGGCTCCAACCGTAGCTCCTCTTGTCAACTTTTTTATCTTCATCTACTTCATCTGCCAATTGAGTTTCTTGCGCGATTCCTTGTATTCGACTTTCGTCAAACGCTTCCACTGGCTTTTGTATAACAGCAGCGTGGCTTACCGCCAAACCAATGAACGAAAGCAAAAGCTAAAAGTTTATTTCCACACTGTTTTAATAAATCTATTTGATAACCAAATTGCATATTTATTTCCCTTTCTTAAGCAAATTCACATCTTACCCAAAGTTTCATTTTACTTCACGGTTTACTTCACGAAGTTTAACGCAATCCAAACGAATGATACACTAAAGCAGCGTCCGACGTACTTTTATACGAAAAGTCTTCGTGCAACTCGTTTCTGTCGTTATGGTGAATTCCTGGTCCACCGGTATGGTGCCCGGCAACACACTCCAGCCTGACCACTCCCATCGGCAGAATTGCAAAACACTTACACGCTCAATCAAGCTCTCTTATACGCATCCGTAACACGCCTTGTTATCCCGCAAGCCCTATTACTGGATCAAGTATCGGCCCCCCGAGGAAAAATGTAAATACAAGAAAAAGTATCATCGAGTGCTGTCCGGTCATTACGTGCGCCCAGGCGCCAAGTATGTCTCTAACATTCTGGATAAAGGGGATCGGCCCGATCCCGAGAAAAACGGGAAGAGTTGTGCGATCGCAATCGGTGAAAACAGTGCTGTAACAAGTGGATCGTGGAAAATGGATCGGTAACTCGGCGAAGCCTCCCTTCTTTCTTATTGTGAGCGGGACAAATCGTTATATGAGCGAAAAAATGTCGTCGTTAATATGGAAGAATCTTTTGTCGTCCGGAGGTTTTCAAGACTGAACGTTCTGCAACGTCACCCTTCTTTCTTTTCGAGGACTGGCGATTCTCGATCGTGCAACGAGCGTTTCCCGACTTTCTCAGGATGTCAAAGAAGCGAACGCGGAAGTCGGATTTTATTGATCTGTCATTGGCTGTACTATTATGCGATTCCCACTACCGTTGACCGTACCCGAGTTAATTCTCATTAACGGCGGTTATTACTTTACGCTTCGACACGACACAGTTTTCTTTATTTTACATGGATATTTATTCATCGTTGAGAATGTTTTCTTTTTTTTGCATTGGAGATTTTAACGCCTGCGAGTCGATTGTTGCATAAAAAAAAGTAAGTAGAAAGTTACGATAGGCGTCGAATGCCGTAACAAAAAATTAAAATCATTATCTTTGCAAGTTTTTACCTTTTAAAGCTCATTTAGTTACTTGAAATTCATTTAGTAGCTGGCTTCGGCGAAAAATCATTATAAAATCTCTCGCTCTCTCTCTCTTTCTCTCGGCTTCTTGACTAAAAAGTAGTCTTAATTAGCTTCTTAACGGCCACTTCTGCACTAAAAATCTTTCCGAACAATGTGCCTTAAATGGGATATAAATGAAACAGCGTAATGGATAGAAAAAAGGTCCGCAAGCAAGGATTAATTCACAATATTAGGTACGATATTATGTAATTTCTACAGATTGACTGTTTAAGATTTTCCTCTTCGATCTTAATATTAAATATTCTACGGTCACGTGGATAAGCGTCATTTTCGGAAGAAACCGGATCTTGGAATAAACCCTCCATTTGGATACTTTTATTGGCTAATAAAAGATAATCAACGCAAAAGCAGTAAAATCGATTTTGTGAAAAAAATTAACGTGACAGTGCATTTTTTTACATTGCAAAAGTGATATTATCTTACAACAGCATACGATTAGTTCACTTTTTGCAATTCTGCGAAGGTCCAAGAGCAGGGTAAGCGTAGAACACACTTTGCAACCAGATTTCACTAGAGATTATAGAAACTCGCATCGAATGCTCTCGCGGCTCTCATTATGTTTTCTTATAATTAAAAAAATTGTATTTAAATTGTGACTCCATAATGGAACGCCACGCCGTTCGCCTGGCAATAGCGGAATCCCAATAAAATCAGTCATTACGCTGATTGAACCGTAAAAAAGTTGGAGCAAAAATCGGTTGATTTTACGATGGCAACGAGAACGGACACATTACGAAATTGGCCAGAGCTCGAAAACAATATTGTCCTCTCAGCTTTATCGATGAAACGGAAAATGTCCGGGCTGCGCACCGATCGACTTTACACACTTTCCTGCGGAATTCTCAATGGTACAAAAAACGGCGCTCGCTCCTGCTTCGCAAAAGTCCGGGCATTCCAGCAATTCTCATGCATAAAAGCAAGCCGGACTGAATTTCGCGCCAAGCGCTCGATTTCCTTTTTCGCTCGATCTTTTTTTTTATATCTCCTTGTCCTCTCCGCGAAGCGGCGGCGCCACGGCTTTCTCCCCACGACTGCGGCATGCTTAGACCTATCACTCTTGCAACTTAGGCTTGGGGCTTCCGCAAGACAAGACAAGAGACGATTTTCAAAGTTGTGCTTCTGGTCCTGAAAAATCTTGAGATTTCGCGGTCTTGTCTTTGTTGTGTGCAAATCTCAAACAAAAAAAGTGGGTAGAATAGTTTTGCTGAGTTTAGCCATACTGCATTGATCTAATGCAAGCATAGTTTTTATATAGAAATAAGCATGCTAAAAGTATACATAATGTTTTTATTAAAAAAAGTAAGATGCATTATGCTTAGTGCATTAAAAAGATTTTTTTTCTTAAAATCGACGATTTTATTTTTATTAGTTTACACACAGGACAAAAATAATGTATAATTTTACCATACCCGTAATACTATCTTAAGTAGATTCAAAATTTATGCATAGATAGAGCATAAACTGCATCTACTTTTTAAGAATAAAAAAAGTATGTAAAATTTTAGCAAGTTCATTTCTTTATCGAAACTATATGCATCAATTAGATGAAACTGTTATACATACATTAATCATAAATTACATTTACTTTTTTATGTGGGAATAGGACTTTTCTAAGACATGGTAAAGGGGATTTTTTAAACACTCTTTCTGGTTTTCAAAAATTTTAAACGGTCTTAAAATTTAATTTAAAAATTCCTTGAATATAATACACACATTAAATAAAATAGAAATGAAATAACAGGCGTGCAACAACGCAATAAAATCTGACTTCTATATACACAAATAAGAGTAAATGAGCAAAAGGCATAGAATTATTGTTGCGCACACGCACCCTAGTAGAAAAGTTAACTATGTCGTTAACTTCGTTAATAACAATAAGCTAATATCGGTAGCTACAAATACTAATAAGCTTACGGAATGCCTAAGCCATTAAACAATATAAACAAATTTTTTGGTCCCTTGTTTTAATGATGTGCTTAAAACTACACGATGTAACAAATATTTTTTGATAGTAGAAATTTTATTTAACTCCTTGATAATGAATAGAAAACTATCTGTGTTGTCCTCTATACGACATGCACATGTGTAGAGTTAGGCACTTTATCATAGGATATAAATTTATTGTAAAATCGCAGTTAATAAAAGTGTAGTAACTTTTTTCTATACATTCACATAGAAAATAACTTCGATTTTAATAATTTTGAATAAAATCTTTAATAATGTTTTAAAATATGAATTAACTTATATGGAGCTATCGTACGTTTAAAAATGGTAGTGCCAGTAGCTACGCGTAAACTACTTTCGTTAGCTTACGATAGCTAATTCTGCAACAATTACCTAATTCGTAGCTAAAAAGTATTTGGCTTTTCTACCAGAGCAAGTAAGTAAAATTAAAGTAAATAAAATTATTATGCAGATAATAAGTAAATCACTCTACAATTATCACAAATTATATTTACAAAAATAACAGCTCTCACTTTGTGAGTGCACCTTAGAAAATAAATTCAATAAAAACATAAATTTAAAACTGGAAATATTTTGATGATTTTAACTAGACGGTTTTTTTAATTAACAAGACGAGACAATAGAAGCTCGAAATTCTTCTCGCCGAATCCTACACCGCCGGGAAAAGTGCATTTTTAAGCGGTGATATCGACGGGAGCGATTGCGGGGTGAAACCAGCTTGATTCTTCTTGCAGCCTTCTCTCCCCCACCTTCTATTTCCTATAGGCGCCGGAAGGTTAGCCTCGCGGCGGGACGATCTCAGGCGGAAAATTGAAAGCGGAATGTCATCGCTCGCTTTGCAACGACCGCATATACGAATGTCACGCTTCGCGCTCGATCGCCGCGACGAGCGACAGCCTTATATTCTCTTTCCTTTTGATACACCTTGTAACTGCCTTTAATTACGCGAGCACCCCGCGGTGCATCGGATACTCGCTCCCCTGACGTAGACTAACTTTTTTTTTTAACGCCGACGGCAGGTTCTTTTGCAGGCGCGCAACAGTCGCTCGCATTTAAATTCAATAAGAAACCGGCGATAAGTTGTAAAACAGCGGAAAGTGGGGTCTTTACTTTCTTCTCACTCGCGTAATAAGCTGGCGCAAAAAAAAAGAATGTCTTTTATTACGGCGATTGGTCTTACTTTTACTGGTTTATTATTGGGATACAGCGCTTATTCATTAATACAATAATAAACCACAATAGAATTTAATTTTGCGTAACAGTGTTTAAGAAAAATTATGTTTAAAATTTTATTTAAATTTAATAATCTCGAAGGGAACGTAATTTACGTAACGCTATTTAAAATAAATCATAATACGTTGGATATTGTATTACGACAAGCCTGATAAAAAGAGTGCCACATTTACATTTCGTCCGCCTGAGGATATTGGTCCCCCGAACATACGATCGCAATCCTGCGTCTTACCAAACGAATAAATCGTCGGCAAAAAGTTCGCTATATCGATATCGATGAGCAACCGTTAAAAATTTTCCGTAGCGATTTCGCCAAATTATCTTTGGCAATAATGCATCGCGGCAAGGACTCGCCGGTTTCCTAAGCTCGCTCCTATCATAATCCGTAGGTAAATGAAATAAAAAGAAATTTTTAGCTGCGTCCCTCCGAAGAAACTCGCGTCTATATGTATAGGAGTGTCTCTGCCCTAAAAATCGTACTAGGGGCCAATTTTCCCTAATCCTTTATAAATTGCGTAGGAGGCCAGCTTTTGTGGGTCGCTATATTGCGTATATAGACACTGCCGGTACTGCTCCGGGGCCTTTTTCTTTTTGCTCGGCAGCTCGCGCTGGCTTAATACATTCGCCACGCACAGCCGATAATTTCAGTTTAACGACCGAGCAGATAATTAAAGAACGCAAAATTTTTCGTCGGGGCGTAGGAGAGCGGGCCCGAGACATTTTTTGTCGCGGTTAGCTCGGCTCGGCTCGGCGGTGCCGCTTCACTTGGCTCTAATCAACAGGTGGACCCGTGCAATTGAAGAGAAACTCTCCCGAGCCGCCTTTCCGATATTATGCAAAATCCGCCCCACTCGGGCTTGTCCATTGTTTAACGGGCTTTGACGAACGACTCGCCACTCGGGACAGTTTGTCCGCGGAACCCGCACCCGACTGACGCTTTATCTCCGCTTGAACGACACTATTCTTAAACGTGTTCATCACATTTTTTGTACAAAATTTATTATTACTTTTTTATCAAAGCCCTAAGTTGTGACGATTTTATAATATTCAGTGTCGATAAGTCGCTGTTTTTTTTTCTTCATATTTTAATGTATATCGTCATCTACGAGTGATTAACAGGGTCGGTTGTTTTTAATTTATTAAGAATTCAAGTTCCGAAGATATTCGATAAAAGGAACAACAGCAGGTCTAAATTATGGATAGGTTTTCAACATGAGAAACAATGTGAAGTTGCTATTACACGAAGTAGTCGAGTAGAGTTTACAAAACTCAGCGATGAGACTTCTATTGGTGGTAAGCATCGCTCTTGTGCTCGCCGGCAGCGGCGCATCAGCCGGCGAGAACAACGAGACCTTGACTCTCGCGAATATCGACGGTAGAGGCGAAGATGCCGATCCAAACGTTATTCGACGCATCGAGGAGCAGATGCAGACGCTGAACGCATCCGGCAACGCTCCACGGGACAAGCGAGCCCTCGGCATCCTCCTCCAAGGCTTCATGGAAGCATTAGGATACACAGTCGCGCCCATACAACTGGGCTCGCTACCAGTCGGCCCAGCACCAGCGGCTGGGACCATGCCGCCGGCCCAGATGCCTGCTGCCGCTGGTCAACCTACAAACTTTCAACAGGGCGGTCCCATGGGACCACCTCAGGGCAATCCCTTACCGCCGCCACCCCCTGCCAACGGCGCCCCTGCCGGTGCCGCCTCCACACCCAGACAACGCGAGACCCTCCGCTTCACCGGCGTCCTAAACTTCGGTAACAACTCCAACACGACGAACATCATAAACCACTTGTCGCAGTACGAGCGCCTCTTCCACGGCAACGCCACAGCCCAACCTCCCCCTGACCCAACTCCCAGCATAGACCCTCGGGCACTACCTCCACTGCCGGAGCCCCTCTTCGTTAAGATCCCGCTGCCCATCGTGCCCAACCTACCGCCGCCTCAACCCCCGTCGCCCATGCCCGTAGAAAATACCTACCAGGACGACTATCAGCAGCAGAACAACGAAGAAGAGTACAAGGGCAGCGACAACGAGGAGGGCCACAAAGACGACGTCCAGGAGGAGAACGACGAGGGCCACCACCGCGAGGATTACGAACACAGCCACGAGGAGTACAACGAACCAGGTGACCGCGAGGAGGAGCCGGAGGAGCACCAGGAAGAGCCCAAGCAACGCAAGTACGAGGTAGCCGCGAACAACGAAAATCCACCCGAGAAGAATCGAGAGACTCATTACAAAAAGAATCAGCACGTGGTGAACTACAGCGTGGAGAACAAGGAGATCCGCGACCCCAGCGAAGTGTCCGAGGAGGTGCCGGAGGACCACCACCATGAAGAACCCAAGGAACGCAAGTACGAAGTAGCCGGGACCCACGAGGAGCCACCCAAGAAGAACCCAGAGATCCACTACAAAAATAATCAGCAGATAGTGAATTACAGCGGGGAGAACAAGGACATCCGAGACCCCAGCGATGCGTCCGAGGAGGTGCCAGAGGACCACCACGCCAAGCCGGAACACCGCCACCACGAAAAGCCAGACCACCACTACGCCAAGCCGGAACACCACCACGACGAAAAGCCGGAACACTACCACCACGAAAAGCCGGACCACCACTACGTCAATCCGGAACACCTCCACCACGAAAAGCCCAAGGAACGCAAGTACGACGTAGCCGTGACCCACGAGAAGCCGCCCGAGAAGAATCGAGAGACTCATTACAAAAAGAACCAGCACGTGGTGAACTACAGCGTGGAGAACAAAGAGATCCGCCACCCCAGCGAGGTGTCCGAGGAGGTGCCCATCGTCGGCAGCCTGTACGGTCATTCCATGTATGTCGGGGAACCAGACTGGAAGCAGAAGCACGAGGACCACTTGTACAAGTTGGCGGCTGAGCAGGAGGCGAAGGCTGAGGCTCTGGCCGAGGAGAACACGGAACGCGAGCGCAACCACAGCCACGAGCGCGAGGGGATTAGCAGAGAGGAGCATGCGAAACGGGAAAAGGAGATCAGCAAGAATAATGAGAAGCAGGCGGCTAAATACGAGGCTTCCTCGCGGGAGCACTCCAATCCCTACTACGACGATGTGAAGGAGAAGTATAATAATGCCGCCGAGCAGGAGGACTACGAGGAGCAGACTGAAACTAAACACCAGGAGACACCTACCAATGCACCTCTCTTGTGAGTGCCTAAATGTGCTTATTGTGTTTTATTTCTTTTTTTTCGTTTTTTTACGCCCCCGTGTTATAAAATTTTACTCGATGCTTGCGCAAAAAATGATTCTCTGAAGAGTGTGATTTCTCACTCTCGCTTCGTTCGACCACACTCTACTCAGAGTCAACTTTTAAGCGTTAGTATCGAATCTTTTTTTTTCGACACAACATGCGCATGATACTACTTTGCGCAGGCAAATTTGAGCGGACACAAAATTGCATCTTCACGTAAGGCGTGTAAAAAATAACTGTTTTAGAATATCTTTAAAATATTTCAATTCTACAAATCTAAAGTATCTCGATGCTACTTTTTGTAAGAAGATTTTTTTTCTTTTTTATATTTCTATTTTATTCATTGTATTACTGACGTAATAATTAGTAGAAATAAAACTAATTACAACTTAAACCGTCTATTTAGAAAAAAATTCTACTTTATTCATTGTATTACTGACGTATAATTAGTAGAAACAAACCTAATTACAACTTAAACCGTCTATATTTAAAAAAAAAGTTAAAATCAGAAATACTTTTTATTACCTTCAGGATAAAAGTGGGAGTGACGGAAACACCAGCGGCGAGAAGGTACGAAGAAAACGCGGACAAGAGCAGTAGCCAGGAGGATTACCAAGAAGACAAAAGCCACCCAGCACTACCAATCAGCTACGATCGCGAGGGTTCAGCGCAGCACCACCCCCTGCGCGACAGCTACGGTGCTAGTCTAGAGAAACCCGACGGCAAAGTCGACGATCGAGTAGCCGAGTACATAACGATGTTCAAAAACCCGAAAACCGGAGTGTACGACCCCACCACCCTCCAGCACTACGAAAAGGCGCGCGAGCCCTATGACCGGCTCGACTTGGCCAGCGGCTTCAAGAAAATCCAGCAGGAGTACGGCCACCCCCAGAGCAAATACGAGGAGTACGAAATAAGCGACGACGACGGAGCCTCCCGTACCCCCGAGAACAAGAAATCGGACTCCGGCGAACGCGAACAGCTCCACTTGACGAAGGACCTGCCACCCCATACCACCGAATGCAACTGCAGTCCACGAAAACTCGACGCCTACTCGGCGGAAGCCAAGGGTCCCAAGATTCCCGTGACTGCCAGTCTACCTACGGTGACGCCCACGCCCCTGGCCATCCTGGATTACAGTCCGTACTACTCGACGGTCAGGCACTTGTACGAGCCCACGAACGACCAGGGCATCATCGCCAGTCTGACGTCGTACGGCCCACCGACCACTGGGCGACTGGAAGCCGCCCCCACGGTGCTGACGCTGCCGGAGAAGCTCACCGCGCATAGCGAGGCCAAGGAGATCACCGCCTGGCCTGCGCCCTTCGACTACGTCTACGACAATGCGGAGCACAGGGGCGTCGTTTTCAACGGCGTTTCCACGCGGCAAACTCCGCCGCCCGTCACCAAAACCACCTATTTTTACGAGACGCACACTTTGTCGCCTGTCCAGCAAGCCGAAAGGGTGCACATGCTGATTCAGGAGCGCGAGAGGGAAAACATTATTAAGGCGAAAAGAAAGCGGCGGCTTCAGAGCTCCAGAGATCGAAAGGTTGAGCAGGCTGGACAGTACAGGACTGGCGATAATAGAGTCAGGTAATTCGGCGTTTTCTTACATTTAATGTTATGGAACAACTGCTTACGTACTTTTTTATAAGGAAATTATTGCAGATTTATGACGATTAAAAAGTGACTTTCTCATCTTGAATGTCGATCTTAATCAGAAAGTTATTACTAATATTAGGAATTTACAAAATTATTTGAGTACACTTTAACGTGAAAAGTTGGAAGAAAACGCGTCTATCGTTAATTACAATACGAGGTGTCTACAAACGTTGAAAAACTTTTATGTTAACATTGACAATTACAATAATGAAAATTTACTTTTCAAGCATTGATAGGTAGTAATAAAGAATAATTATATACCAATAACCCAATATCTAAAAGTAAAAAAAATTCTTGTGGATTACATCGTTGCTATACGCATAATAATACAAAATTAGGAGATAGAAATCGTGAATTTCTTGTCAGTTATTGCTTATTTTTGCCTTAGGTGCGAAACACTCTAAACTATCAATAATTAATCTCAGTATTTCACCTCAGAATTTTCAAGCTCTTTTTATGACTGATTTTTTATTAAAATTAACAAAAAAAGAATTTCAACAATTTTCAAAATTGATATTAAAATTCAATATTTAATTAAGCAAAAACAAAAATTTGGCCTTTGTTTGCATCAACAATTATTTATGAAACTGCCAAATTTTTTTGCATATTACTATTGTTATGAACTTATTCTCAGAAGAATCTTAAGTCCATTCACGAATTATTATTTAGCTATTTAATGAATAGAAAAATACATTTTTAAATTTGTCGGCCATTTGCAAACTAACTATTACAGTCCCAAAGTTCATTCAAGCGTACTTTTGTAGGTAATTTAATAAGGAATAAAAGTTCCGTTGACACTATTGCCCTAAAGTGCTTATATAACCATTAAAAATCGCAAAATCTAAAAAATGTAATGAATTTTGCTCACAAATCGTTAAATAACCAAGGTATCGCACCTTTTGCCGCGTACGCATAGTCAGAATTTTAATTAAAAGGTGCAAACGACGCGAAATAAAATTTAAAAATGCCTATAGGACGTTTTACCCACTCCAAATGTCTACCGGCTGGACCATCAAAGTACAAATTTCGATCTCAAAAGAAAAAAGTAATTATTTTTTGTTCCATTTCTTTCCAGCTACCGCGACGCAACCTCCACGACACAAGCAAGCATTCAGAGATATCGGCAAAGTCCTCCAACCACACTGGGATCAGAATCCTGGTCGGAAAAAATAAAAGGACCGACGGCGCCGTCGCACGTCTTAGAGCCTCCTACGGCTCCCTCGTACAGATCGGGCAACAGAGCGACGAAGACTCCCGCGCAGAAAGTAAAAAGTTCCAGGCAGCCGAAGAGGAATCGGCAAATATCCCGACCGCAAACAACAGCGAAGAAGAAGTACGGCACCTATTCACCCAACGCCCCGTCGACCGGAGTCAATCCAAATGAAAAAAAATCGAACTACTATGAGAAAAATGGTATTTTGATTATACCCGAACCTACGCCATATTACTACAACGAGAACATCGAGGAGTATACCCATGAACCCAAGAGCGACACGGAGAAAGTGAAGATCAAAGAGTTTCGAAATCGAATCGCTTCCGTGAAGGTGTCGCAGATGAATCAGCTTCACCCTGAAAGTTCCATGCAGCTCTATAAATATTCGAGAAATTTATGAAGACATCCATCACGTCCATTATTATTATAATTATGACTATTATTATTTATGCCCACCTCATCGTAGCGAATATGACAGCTAGTCGAAGGACTTCGATTTGAAATGAGCTATAAAGAAAGTTAAACTCATGTCGTTAAAATGAATTTAAAATTTTAAAGAAATTGTTATACTTGATTTGTAAGGCTTGAATAAAAAAAGTATGAAAAACAATTGTAATTATAACTATATAATTTTTATTTTATTTTACTCTATTATTAAATAATTCATTATATAAATGATTTGTAAAATGAAAATTTTATTAATTTAATTACGTAAGTTATGAATTTTAATTTACTGCCAAACTAAAAAGCTTATAGCTTATGGTCAGTAATAGTACATTTCGATACATGTGCGGGAAAGTGATTTTAAACCTCGTGTGAGGTTTGCACAGGGAAAAAAGATTACACGAGGTTACAATCCCTTTCTCGCACAAGTATCGAACCGTTTTTTTTTTTCACAACGTATGCAAGTTGCAAATTTGAACAAGCGTGCGCAAAATCGTGTCTTTGCGCACGGCGTGCGGAAAAATAACAGCAGACTGTCAGCCCGCCGTGTCAGCGTAGTTTCATTATTTCCATTTCCATTGCAGCAAATTGCTATTTCTTAGCTTTTGTGATGGCAAAATTGCGGCGCTTGACACGCTTCCCCTGCGTGCAGGCCACTTGCCATGCGCGCATTTGAAATTGCCGCGCCGCATCTTGCGGCGCGGCGCTCCTCGTTATGGGGAATTAGCGCTTCACAAAAAAAAAACGTGCAAAGCAACTGAATTTAGTTTTGACAATATAAAATCTTTTTTTTTTTTTAATTAATATCATAAAATTTTTATCCCTTTTTTCTCTGTTTTATTTTCTTTCCTATCTCATTCTCTTCTTTAAGTTAACATTATATCAAGCCATGCCAGCACACAGGAATTTGCTTTCCTCTGCTGAGTCACTTTTTTGTAACTTGTTTAAGTATACCAATTTTTGGACCAACCAAAAGTTTGCTTGGTGTTAATTAAATTGTATTAGATGCAGGAACAATCATCTGTTTTAAAAAAAGCTATATGTTAAAACAGGTTTTTATAAATTTAATTGTAATGTAAAATAAGTGAAGTAAATAAATAAAAGTCTACGAAAGTTCTAATATTTGAAATTCGCTTATATTATTTAAATGCTCCAGAAATGTACATTACCGACCGCCGGAGTATGTAGCGATGTGTATTCTGGTTTCCGGCGGAGTTGTAAACTTGCAATGGCAAATCCAGTTTGCGGACATCAAAATATACTGAGGAAATAGAAAGTATTGTTTTTATTAACGTTAAATGTGTTCATCGCATTAATTCACAATTCAATTATTTAATTAATCGTTTTCATTAAAACTGTACCGTTTGTGAAAATTAAAAGTAGCATCTACCTAAATGGATACGAAAAGTGATGAAATAGAGGGTTTTCTAAATAATCTGGGCATCGGTCGGCGATCAATTAATGATCGTTTCCTTGAAAACTCTCATGATGTTTGCAAAACTTTCGAAAGAAGAGGCGTGGTTATTGAAGACAATGAAGAACTTTGCCACAACGTGTATGTGCGATTCATATTAATCAATGATTTATAAATATTTCTAACCTAAAAATCATAAATAAATTTTCATTTTTAGCATGAAAGAGTTTCGATGTCATGCCTGCGAAGCCACATTCCAGAACTTGCTTGATTACGAACTGCACTACCACACGGCACATCATTATGTCTGTGTGGAATGCAAAAAATCCAGGTCTACTCCACGATTACTCGAAATACACATCCAAGAGACTCACGATACCTTTTTTAAAGTGCTTTCAGAGAAACAACCTATGGTAAAATATTTTTTACTTTCTCTTTTATTCCATTGCAATTGATTTTTATTAAATTATAATAATTTTTTAGTACCAATGTTTTGTTGGTTCATGTAATTTGAAGTTCAAAGATCCATCAGAACGACGTGATCATTGTAGAAAAATTCATGCGTTTCCTAAACATTATCGATTTGATGAGATTCCTCAGATGAAGGCAACTAATAAAGATGAGGAATCTATGGAAATAAGTGAAAATGAACCAGTAAGGAAGAATGTGTTTAAAGTAAAACTTGGAAAAAAGACACAACAGAAGACTTTCTCTAATAAGTGCTTGAAACCACAAAATCAAATTGATAATAAGACTGATTATTCACAGAACAGTGTAACAACCAATACCAATGTGCCACCTGTAACAATGTTCATACCAAGACAAGTCCAAATGCAACAAAAATCCTTTGCAAAGGTTCTTACTAAAAATCAAAACATGGAAACTAATGTTCTCGAAACTGAAACTTTAATGGAGCTAAGAGAATCTTTACCAAATAATTAAGTGAGATAAAATTTTGTTTATAAGGAATTAGGAAGAATAAGGAAGCATTAAAATATTATTACGCATGTAAATTCGATTTGTAAAAAAGGTAACTTTATTTACTAGAATCTAATTAAATAATTATTTACATTTAATACATCACAAATATACATTATAAACTTAATTTTTATTCAGTTTATAACCTAGCATTCCTTTGTCACACTACTTAAAATTAATAATTTTTATTGATAGATAAATTTTGTCCATCCATCGATATATTCCAACTAGTAGAATAGAGATCAATTAAAATTATGACTAAAAGAATAATATACATTTCATTGTTACAAAACTAAATCTACTTCAGTCAGAACTTTTCTTTTAACTTTACAACAGTTCGGACTCTCATAAAAGGAAGCATTGTAATCGCAAACAATTTGCTTGGACAAAGAGAGCATAACATATGATTTTAGTAAATACTAGAATTGCGCGCGCCTCGTAGAGATTTTGTTGATTTACGACAACAATTTCTCTCTCATACTTGTTCAAATTTTCTTTTCTCGAAAATCAAAATGTAGGTAACATCTTCGAACAAATGATTGGAATCTTGACTGCTTAATTTATACTAGTGATGATGAAAAGAAGATAAAGAAGTTATATATTATATACAAATGATTGAAATGTTGATCGCTCAATTTACATAAATGAATAGAAAGGACCGTCTCCTTTAAAATGAAATTTTTATAATAAAAAAACAATGACTCGTTCAGTATAACATAAGGAATAAAATCTAGCCGATCAGTGACCGTAAAGCATGCATTTGATTTTTGTGTTCTCGTCCTTCAACACAGAATTCTCATACTTCAACCTAATGTATTCTTGTTCCAGAAAAGCGGCTCTGATGGCAATCTCATCTTCCTTAGCACGCCTGGCATCCCTCGATCTCTTGGCAGCTTCGTTGTTCTTCCTCCGACGTTCCCAATACGCCGCATCCTTCTCATCGCAAGTACTCGTGGGCAAGTTTGGACTTTTGCTCACTCGGCGCATCTTGATATTGGTACCTTCGTTGGTCCTCTTCACTGAATCCAACATGCGGTTGCGGAAGTCAGAATACGCTTTCTTCAGCTCCTGGTCGAACATCATGTCCGGGCCCAGTGTGATGGAGAGTGGGTCCTTTGGGTAGGCCTTGAAAGGTCTTGGTGCCTTCTTGGCTTCCTCCGCAGCGACGGTAGCCTGGGACACCTCGTGGCTGTTTGGCGACGTGGCAGGTGGCATCAGTAACGGCACCGACGCTGGAACAGGGCTGCTCTGAGGAAGCAACGTCGGCATGACCGAGGGCACGCTCATCGGTAAGGCCATTGGCACGTTCATCGGCATGATTGCCGTCGGGTATACTGGATGTCTTCGAGCGCTATTTGACTCGTTAATGTTTGTGTGTTCGTAGATCGACTGGAACCTTGGCTTCTTCGGCGAGTCCGACTCGGATGGTGGGGTCATGACGTAGGCGCACTTTTCGAAGGGGCTCTTCCTCTCGTGATTCGACGGGAAAGTGGATGCATCCTCGGACTGGTAATGGTGCGTGTGGCTCACTTGCGCCGACTCGCTCATTCGCTGATAACCGTTCATGTGTCTGTTATCGTTGTTGTTCGTCTCGTGTTGATGTTCCAGGTACGTCGAGTCCCTGAGCGGAGACACCGACGATGCCTTGAAGTAATCCACCGACGAAGGCGGCGGAGACGATCTTTTGAAGGACAGATCCAGTACCGGGGTCTCGCTGCTCTCGGTCGTCTCCATCTTCGTGCCTGAACTGGAGTAGTCCAGTCCGCGGAATGATTCAACGCTGACTTTCTCAAATGACTTCGTCATTTTCTTCCGTCACTTGTCAATACTGTAAACAGATAAAAATGTTTCTTTAGTAAATTACGTCCTTCAACAATTTTAGAAAATTTAATTTAAGAAAACAACTTTTAAGTAAATTTTTAAAAGTCACGAACTATAATAAAGGTATGTAAAAAGTAACGAATATGCACCTTGTTGTTTAACGAGTAAACACTGTATATTAGGAACACAAATTCGGTAGCACAAAACACTGTATCGAAAACAGAATCCGTACTGGTAGATTATCCAGGAAGCGAAGAATCTCCAGCACTTTGTCACTTTGGCACTGGAGCTGTGTCCAAGCCGGCGTTCGAAAATCGTTTAAACTTAGACGGGGATGCTGCTCAGCTTTTATAGGCGCCAACCCTTGTCCGCGCTGCTGTTGGGAAGTCTTCAAAATAGGCAGAGGCTAGCCGACGAACGCCCGCCCGTGACCCGGAGTGGGGAGAAAATTTGACAGTTCGGCAGAAAGTGACCGCCCGATTCATGGCCTGTAAGAGGCGGAGTAAGTATAAACACAGGCAACATTGGAGCGCGCCTTTCCGAAATACTGAAATTTCAATAATTTTAGGATTCTCCACGCCCAAGGATTTTAAGCCGAGAAATTTTAAAGCTCGATATTACGCTTTTATCAAATGTGGGCAAAACGATTATTTATTTTCTGATGCGGTTCGATGTACAGCACGATTATCCTGGTCTTCTGCGTCCACTTTTAAGTTTTGCATTTGCTGGCTTTATGCAACGTTTAAACTAAATATTGTTTGACAGTAGCATAATACATTTATAAGTAAATTTTATGCCTTAACAATCGTTAGTCTAATGAACTCATAAAAATTTTTGTAATAACAATTTCAATGAGTTAATAATTGATTGTTGAACTTATTTTCTATATATACAATAAATTATTGTTACTTTCTGATAATTTAGAAGTTCTTATTAAGTTGCAATCATGTAAAAGCTACGTAAATTAGTTTATTTATCTGACAGGTCTTGTTTTTAAAAGCAGCGTAACTGAAACGATCGTACAACGAAAAATAAATTTCGTATGTATAAATATAAAAAAAAATCTGTGTACTTATTTATTAAAAAAAAAGAAAAAGAAAACAAAATTGTAAAGAAAAATAATTGAGAAATCGACAAAAATGTATACACAGAATGAATAAGTATGTTTAAGTAGCTTTCAATCGTTGTATAAACTTTAAACGTTTGAATACATCCTCAGTTCAACCACTTTCTCTATCGTTAGTCTACAAAGAAAGATTGCGATTACATGCGACACAATACAATGTATCTGACACATTCGATTTTATTGCGCTACTTTTTTTCCGAATATCGATTCAAACTTAAAATATCTTATGTTAATACTCACTAATTAAATTTAAAATTGGTATTTTCAATCCTTACATCGCCTCTAATAAGAAAATCTAAAAATGTAATGCTAATCAGCAGAGTTGAGATAATGATCGGTTTAGTAGTGTACACTCACAAAAATGGTTTCTTAGTCTTAGTAGACAACTTCACTTAAACATTATCAACTTAATTCTAAAATGAATTTATTAAATTGAAGAATACATTTGCTTCAGTATAATACTCAATAACTACTAGAAGTATAGAATCCTCCGAATTTTATCATAAATATGTTAATATTCTTAGTATTTTTCTGCTTATTACATACTTTTTCATTTATTCAATTGTTTTTTTTATGATATTCAATGGAAACTAGTAGATAATGAATCAATTTAGAATTTATCACGAAGTCTACTGATTGGAAGACGATAATCTACTTATTCAAAGAATAAGTCGTTTACATTTTAGCAAATTAATCGTAAATGATGGTCCGCTTATCCACGGCACAAATAAGTTTGACTCTATAATAAGTAGGTTTTCCAGCGCTATGCAGTGGAATCTTCTGCCAATTAGATTAAATTTTTGTGAGCGTAGCAGCGCGCTAAGCCACGGCAAAGAAATTAATCGAAAGTCGCAGCCGGAGGTGGGCTTAAGCCAGTGCTCGAAGATAGAAGCAAGACCCAAGAGGGTGGAATTAAGGGAAAAATGTGCGAGAAATCCAGTTACCGGGGACCTTGGCACACTAAATCCCTTCGGAGGCAGTATTGGTCGTCACTCGGCGGAGCAAGCGCGCGGAGAAAAGGTGGTACCGCGCGCCGCAGAGCCTCGCAGCCGGGTCTTAAAGATCGGCCGGGCGCGCTTGGTTGCGCTCGCCAGCTCGCAACCCTTTAGCCCCAGGGCTGCCTTATCCGTAATATTTCAAAGCTCGCACCGGGGCCCGGTCATTGTCTCGCGCGGCCGAGTTTGATTTATGGTAATTCGCCGGACGCCTCGGCGCGTAATCCTTTAAGTTGTGTCCCTCCACCCCCACCTGCCTATTCTGCTTTCCTGCGAGCTCCCGGCGATCGGCGGCGATCGGACTACCGACGAGCTCGCGATTTTGCGTAAAAACCCCATAAATTTCTGGCGCGGGGGGGTTTCGTGCGCTTGGAGGGGGGAGTGCGCCCTGCACGCGCCGCTGAGTTTGGGCCCGGTGAAATTTGCGAAACCGGCGTTTGCGCGTGCGCGAATCGCCGTAACCCTTCTTCCGGAAACACGGCTTATCCCTCCGCAGCTTTTCCCATCGTGCGGGCCCCACCCACAAGGCCCCGGTCGCTGCTCGTCAAGGCGGCGGGCTTAATTCTTACGTATGACTTCCGAGGAAAGAGGCGACAATTGGCGAGGATTATAGGGCTAATACCCCTTGCTTGTAACTACCGTCTGCACGTTGTAATTCACTGGCTTTGCCGATTGCCAATTCATTGATTAACCGATTAACCGAGAAATTCAGGTGCATCCTACCTGTAAACAGCGCATCATTTTAACCTCTGTGTGTACATTGTAAATATGTGCGTATATATATTTATATATTTGTGTACCTAAGAACAATCATCAGAGGCCTAAATAAGAAATACTTCCTCCTTAACCGGAGCCACACTGTTCTCTGCGAATTCATTTATACTAAATTAGCCGCCATAAAAATTAGTTGCAATAATTTTACACACCTCTTCTACTTAAACTGCACAATATGTAATTTCTTCGAAGGTCTGTGCCTAATGGGTTTGATATGTCCACATCAATCCGTTCTGTGAGAAATCATTTATTTATTTATTTATTTATTTTAAGGAGTTATCTGACAATATAATTTATTTCTTGTATATTGATCAAGTTCGTTAATCAATTTATTAACTCATTGAAATTCTTATAAACATTTTTCACAATTTTTATTTTTTGGATAGAATAAGAAATTTCATTATTATTAAATATTCCTTAGATTTATTTACAATTTTAGTAAAATTTATCTATTTTTTTTAAATTAATATTATAAGTATACGCTAATTGTTCTTTTCTAAATAATTATTAGTTTGTAAATATGTTAGATAATAAAAACAACGGTATAAATGAAATTTTCAAACAATTTCATTTTTAATAAAATATAATCGTTATTTATAACCAGATGGAATTAGCAAAATTAAAATTTTTAATAATAGAATACTCGTTTATTGTAAATTACAATATTTGCAAAACTTTACAGATTCATAGTTTAAGAAAAACATACAATTTACAACAAACAAAAGAAACAGAAAATTGATCAAAATGTAGAATTCAGTATTTTCTCAACACAATTTATAATCTCAAACTTCTTTTAGGTAAATTCTACGTCAGATAACCCGTTAACCAACGCGACCAAGAGCAAAGGCACTGAAAAATAAAAACCGTTCCCAGCTCACTAAAATTCACATTTCACAGGAATTAAAAGCTCATGAAAAAAGAGGAATCGGATGATCGAGCGACGGGCGGGATCGGTGTAACACGAACCACCGCGACAACCCCGCATACACAAGCTTCGGCGCGAAAAAAAAAATTAGCAACGCACCCGGTAAGCACAATGGAATCAACCGCGCGACGCCTTATTATGTCGTCTGTGCCTCTGGCGAATGACGGTAAATTGAGTGCTTTTGAGTTTTCCCGAAAGAATCGGCGCGTCATCCGGCGAGTCGTTCGCAGAAGCCGCGCCGGTGTGTGCCGGCCAGCCCTCCGCTTTTCCCATGTATACAAATTTGGGCCTCTTGTGGCCACATAACCCACATTTCTATGGTGCGTGCAACCCGTTATTTGCGCTCCTCTTCGGGCCGGCCACCCGCTGGAAAAAAGACTGGGACGCTCGGCATCTGCGCAGCCTCCCGCGCGCTGCCAGAAAAGCAACGGATCGGCCGATGACGATCTAACGGTGCCACGAAGGCCCTTTGTCCGCCGTTCACTCATCGTTCACGCTACGGCTTTCCGCGCGATTCTCCGCCCTTTCATTCGCTCGCCGGGCGCCTGCGATTCCGCGCGCGCCGACGTGTCAATTAGCGTGCGATTTTCGTTTTGCCCTGCCGAGCTCGATTCCTGCAGTCTATGCTGTCTATATTTTAGAGATTTTGATCGGGAGTTTACTTCAATTTTTGCACATGCGGAGAATAGAAAGATTTTTAATGTTTATTTTAATCGAATTATCTTATAATTCAAGTGTTAATTAGCGAGACTATTTATAAAATATTAATCGCATTATAAAGAATAAATTATAGAACACTTATTTATAATTTAGTTTGTAAAAAAAAAAAATTACAAATCTTCCTGTGTAATTCTTTCTTTATCTTAAATCCAGTAGGATACAATTTAAAAATGTAGCAAATAAAAGAAACGACATACAAACGACAAAAAAGCAAGAGTAATGTTTCCACGTGTGACTTAACGTGCGGTTTTCGTTTTGCCCTGCGGAGCAAGTATTGCAAATGCGGAGATTAGTAAGATTTTTGATGTTTATTTTAAAAGAATTATCTTGTAATTTAAGGTTTAAGTAGAGAGACTATTTATGAAATCTAAATCGGATTATAAAAATTAAATTACAGAACATAAATATTTATAATAATAAAAATTTTACAAATTTTCCTGTATATTTCTTTTTTATTTTAAATCCAGTAGTACAATTAAAAAATATAGCAAATAAAATAAACCAGCAGAAAGAAACGACATACGAACGACAAAAAAGGCAGTAAATCTTCTATAAACGGTCGTGCTAACGACTGTTTATAAAATTTAAGTAGACGTTGCGTTATAATAAACAAGTCGTCCATTTAGATAAGACACATAATGCAACTGCGCTCGCGTTAGTACCCTCAGATTATCTAATTTTTGGCGAAAATTTTCCTCCCGTCACGAGAGATAGGAGCGTCGCACGCAATATGAACCCCGAAGCATTCACACGTAAAAGGCGCGTCTCAACGTATTATACCTACAACGAACAGGTTCTTCGTCGAAGTGTTTAACGAGCCCGTCGTGTGGCGGGAAAAACAAAGTTGCACAACTTTTCCACGGCGTACGTGAGGACGATATCGTTGGCCTACGCGCGAACCTCCCCTCCGGGCTTTATCCTTCCCCATTATCGCTTCCTTATCGTTCGCCTTATTGGCTCACTTTTTGGACCGCGCAATTAGATAATGCGCCTCGAGTACACATGACCGACGCACGAGTGTGACTAAGCGCCAGGCTTGCAGTGGCTCACCAGTGACGCAAGTTGGAAGTGTCTTTGTATCAATGATCGTAAAGAACTTGCACGAAAAATTCCATTGCATGTGTCTGGTATAGAATCTTGAAAATTTTTTCAATTTCATAATTGTTAGAAAAGTGTACAGGTTTAATATATTTTAATGTACTCTGCGATACCGCTGAGAAATAGAATAGCTACAGATTGTCTGCACTGATGTCACGTGCATTTTTTAAGCACGATATCTTTAATACATAGTTGAAAGCACGAGAAACTTAAGGAACTAACACAAATTACGAAAGTACCTCACGGTAATAAAGTGAAGCTTACATGGAGAGAAATGTTATAAAAATTACTATATTCCGTAGAAACAATGGGACATACTCGACGATTTTTACTATAAAACATGCTAAAAATTCCTATGTACATAGCATTTTCTACTATATAAATAACAGCTTTTGCTCTGGACATAGGAATTTTTAGTATTTTTTATAGTAAACATCGATATAATTAATAAAATTCTTATAATCTCTTTTGTAAAACAATAACTACACAATCGGATTGGTAAAACAATAACTACAGTACAACTTGTAATTAAGATTTAGAATTTTCTAGTTTGTTCTGAGTCCATAACTTAAAGAAAGTGTAATTGGTCAATTCTTCATTTACTTAGCTCCGTCCTAAAGTAACAGAACCATTGAAGGAAATATTTGTAACTGTAATTAATTACTGACGGTTCATTAAATTATTATTTACAAATTCGTAATTTTAGTATCTTTGTTTTCACGAAAAATTAATTGTAATGTTATTAAAGCCTAATCATTTTTATCATTTTTGTGATTTTCCATGAAATTCCTGATATTAATGCAATTACCTAATATTTAACCTTCGTTCTGAACTTTATGAACGACCAACTACGTATTATACGTCGTTGCATTAAAAAAACTAATTTTTAAATTGGACGTTAGTTTAACTTTTCAAATTTTTAATAGAATCTGCTTTACAGAAATATCAAATCTAGTTTTCTATTGAGTAAAATTTACCTTATGATTGGGAAAGTTAAAATTTCTTCGGATAATCTTTTCTGGAAAACAGTTTCTACTTTCTTTTCAAAAAAGAGATTCTACCTTTTGAAAAAGAAGATTCTGCTAACAATATAAATTTATTTTAAATTTTCATTTAAATTGAAATAATTTTATTATTTTTGTTTTTCTCAGAAAGTAATGTTTTTGTATTTTTAAAACTTTTTATTTTTATTTAGAAAGAATAAAAAAGAGGGAGATTCTTCTTTTTTTTTCAAAATAGATTCTACATTTTAAGAAAAAGGAGGTTCTAATCTTCTGTAAATTTATTCTAGCATACATTACTATTGCAAAACAGTAAGGGCTACTTTTTCATTACAATTTCGGCCTCGCTGTGCTGCAAAATAGTATACGTAACATAGGAAGTAAAAAAAATGCCTCAGATCACACGTTTGTCATCTTTACCTTCGGCTCGGGGGGCCAATTTACGTGCGATCTGGGACCATTTTTATTTTATCTCCCTTTTTACGCAGTATACTAACTCTTATCAGTGCGAATATAATGAATCTGCTCGCGCTACTTCATGATTACTCGAGGTCCGAAAAATTCCAACAACAACAGCACAATGGCCAAACGCATTATGTTGCCCATTGTGCGGAGAGTGAGGGCTCTGCGAATTTTTCTGCAGACCCTCCCTCCTTCTCGGTGTAGTGGGTATAAGATGTGCCGACAAGGAAGCGCGCGCGATTATGGTCCTTGGGGGTCGGCCCGGTCGTGGGAGTAATTAAAAGAAACGGGAGGAACCCGCTGCAGCGGCCGACGACCCTCGGCGCTCTAAATTTTTATTACCCGAAAGCTATAGCCTGTCGACGGGACAATTGCCGTTTTAAGGACCTGCATAATCGATTCATTGCACCCGGGCTTACAGTCACGTGCGCCGCTACGATCGGTGCTGCTTTCTACGCACTTTCATTTTTTTAGCGATAATTATCATTTTTACGATTGCGAGAGCAAAACGTGTTTTTTCGACACTAACGTGAATTTTATTTATTTTTTTCGACGTGTTTTTTAGGCACTAAGAAGGTTCGAGTGAATTATTAATGTAAAATTTTGATTAATTTATTTATTAGGTGTATGCAAGAAAGTATAAACAAATTGCAACAATCTTAATTTAAAATGAATTTAGAGTTTATGAGCTGCATCGTTGATAAAAAATTGAATATTGTCGTAAAAGAATTGGTAATTAGTTTATTTAATTGAAATGCAGGTGACAACGGTAACGCAATAAAAATATTAATGTTCATTAATACTGCAATAAACTAAAAAGCGTATTCTGTACAAAATAACGTAAAATTATTGTTATTTTTAAAATCGCATGCTGTAAATATTACGGCAATAATTGTAGGTGATAATTGCACTAAAAATTCCGTTACAAGCAATAAAACTATATAGTTCGGTCTAAAAAAAAAATTATTGCATAGCCCGGCATTCAAATTGGAGCAATATCTTTTTCTTTTTCTAGCTTCGTCATACTGTTAATCCTCATTAATACTCATAATCCCGGGGATTTTTTGCCTTACTTTTACATCTCATTGGCATACCTGACCCAAAATATTTCTTACCTGGTAAATACGATCTTATGCTTTTAGTCCTTTATTCCGGAGTATATTATAGTTACGACGGCTACGGACTATTATGCAAGTGTCCCATTGTCCCTGCTCTTAATTTCCAGGAAGATCCTCGGATTTTTCAAAATATTTTACGCACAAGTCTGTACAGGTTGTTAGTCGGTTTAATTTATAAGAACTGCTTTTAGTAATGATGCTTGCGCGTAGCATCCCTCCTTGTATTTTTTTTTTAGGCGAACGGATGTCCTTAAGATTCATAGAGTATATACATAAAAATGTATGAAAAAAATTCTGTATTATATACACTGGCGTCGTTTAGACGCGGAAGAAAAATGTCTTCCCACTGGAAAATTAATGGATCGCGCGAAAAAGCCTTATGCTCATAAGAGTAAGAAAGACATTTCCTGCGACAATCAAATTTTGAAAGAGATGCGGTCTGCGCGCCCCGAAGAGAAAAAATGGTATATCACGACAGACAAACGGAAGTCATCCAGTGGAGAAAATTCACGGGAGGTCTAACTCGTGTGTCACACGACCATTAGGACCAGATTTCAGTTATATTATTATATTATAGCTCTCTGCGTTCCAGAATCGAAGAGAAGAGAAATGCTGCGGCGTACGGTAGCCCAAATGCATTAGCGTTATAATTAGTTTTTTAATCCCATTTGGAATTTACTTACGAAATGCAATAGCAGCAGCATCTGTTACAATAGAATAAAGAGAGAGAGAGGGGAATGTTTAATACACGCATTTAATAATTGTTATAAAAAATTCTTAAAAGTTGTTATTAAAAAATATTGTAACAAATATTTTTCATTAGCTTTTTAATGAAATTATTTATTCAAGTAGTAGATATTTAGTAGTAGACCTTTTCTTTTGTAAAAAACTTTTTAATATTTTAATTTTTGTACAAAATACATTATAATTTTGCTCCCATACAGAAGAAAAAGAAGAAGTAAAATCGCACCAATGAATGATTAACGACAAAATTCTAAGAACTTGTTATTAAAAAATATTGTAATAAATATTTTTCATTAACTTTTCTATGAAATTATTTATTCAAGTGGTAGATATAAACTTGTTTGTAAAGAAAAAATTTTTAATATTTTAATTTTTGTATAAAATACATTAAGATTTCCTCCCACACAGAAGAAGAAGTAAAATCGCACGAATGAATGATTAACGACAAAAGCGGCCAACAATCGGTCAGCCCGACAAATTTAGAGTTTTTAGCTCTATTTAGTCGGAGGCTCCAAAGGCCAGCCAGATTTTCTTTTCGCGGAGCAGTTCCTTTTGAACGTGAGACTGGCGAGCGATCGAAGACGCTGCGGGGCCACCGGGAGCTCTGCCCGCTGCGAGTAATTAATTTTCCATCTATCACTCGGCCACCGGGCGCGCGTTTTGCCAACAGACTTTTCAGATTTGCATGCTTCCGGCGGCGCGCACGCCCCCGCCAACGGGACGATTCCGCGCGTCTCCCTTATGAGACCACGTCCTATTGTCCGCAGATGACCGACTGCATTGCCGACGCGAGATCGCCTCTCCTTTTCGACGAAAGAAAGCGCGAATCTCTCTCCGGGGAGTAATATCGACCGTCATTCATGTATTAATTCATCCGAGCGCTTTTCTTCGCGACGGCTTGTTTAGGTGTAGCGAATCATGCCACCTTACACGCCGAACCGTGAGAACTTTTTTTATATTTTTTATAATTAACTCCTGTTTGTTACTTGCTTTTTTCAAAAGTGTTTACTAAAAGCTTGACTGCGATGCTACAGAGTGCAACTTTTACGTTCAAATCATTTGTGTCTTATACGACTGAATGTTCGAATTTTTTTTAGTATTATCTATTGTATTCTTCGGAATTATTCCTATTCGTAAATACTGTATTTCTAAATTTTACCCAGAAGATTTATCTGTGAAATTGGAGGTTAATTTAACTTTCCAAATTTTCAGTAGAATCTCATTTGCAGAACTGCCAAATCTACTTTTCTGTAGAATAAAATCCACTTTATGGTTGAAAAAGTTAAAATTGCTGTGTCTATACTTCTCTGCAATGCAGTTACTACGTTTAAAAAAACGGAGATAATTCTACTTTTCGAAAAAGATATTTATACGACAAATTTAAATATTTTTAAGTTTTAATTTTATAATTTTTTTATTTTTAAAACTTTTTATTTTTATATAGAAATAATAGCATCGGTAATAAATAGGAGAATCTACTTTTTTAAAATGGAGATTCTACATTTCTTTAAAGTAATTTTAACTTGTCAAATAAACTCTTATTCTTACATTATAGTAACATTTTTTATTTTATTTTTGTTATCGGTTCTTCTTATTTGTTTGACAATACAATAACAATATACAAAAGACACTCACTCACAGCTGATCCAGACTGCAAGAAATTATTCAACGCAAAATTGTACAGAAGCAGCAGTAAAAACGACGCTTTTTTGTATTTTATTGTTTTGTCGACCCGAGCTTAAGGAGATCCATAAAGCAATAAAAACCACTGGAACTACGTCTCGGTGAAAAAGGTAACTTTGTGCAGTTACTTTTTTTGCGCGCTTACCCATTATAAATACTTAACTTTGAATTTTCTTTTTTTTTTTTAATCTCGCAAGCGGCCGCCGAGAAATAACGACCCGAGGGTACAATATTATCGGAGAAGCTCACCCACAGCAAGACCCCAAACTTTTTTTTTGCGCAGTCCCAGACCGCCTCGCATTTCCCGGCGGGCTCCACTTAACTCCGGGCCTTTTTTTTTCCTCGGCGTAATCCTCAAAAATATTGAAATCTCCGTGGCGCGAGGACAATAAAAAGCGGCCCTTGGGAACCGGCAGGCAGTTTAGCCGCGGCAACGGGTTGTAAACTCGCCGCGCATCCACTCCCGGGAAAATTACCGTTAAATCCGGTAGTCCCTTTGGCATTTGACGATGCGCGAGCAAAAGAGGCCCAAAACACGCGCTCGCGCTCCTTTCATCGGAGCCGGCCGGATTTTTGCGATCGACAGTCGCGAATAGAGAGGCAAATCGAGCGGAGGAGCGTCGAAGAAAGGACCGCTACTCCGAGGGAGGATCCTCCGTCGGTCTTTTCGTATGCGCCGGGAGGACGCGCGACACTCGAGCGAGTCGGCCGAGTGTCCGGTTACTAAGCCCTTCGGCAAAGAGTTGTGTCGCCTGCGCCTATTAACGGGCGCACTCGAACGTGCATACTATCTTATAGCGTATGCCTCCTGGATGAGCGCCCAAGGCTTTTGAGCTCCGTGTTTGAGCTTATAGTCGTCGCGTCCTTTTGTTTACCGTCGAATCTCGGCTTTCTTCTTTAGCGGCGCACGCGTCCACGATTTTGCCAGAAAGGACCCACACTTTTCAAACGGACCGCGCGCAAGCCTGGAAATGCGACGCCGCGAACTTTCTCATGTGCAGAATAATCTAGCGTACAGTTACCTTTCTTTTCTGTACAAATGTTCATTTTACAACTGCGATGGAACGTTTTTTTTTCTTCTATTTTTTTTTACAGTTTTAATAACTAGTGAATTTTGACAAATTAATTAAATTGTTAAGAAATGCAATAAAATTTCTAATTAATTTAGGTTCTATTATAAGTGCTCTCTAAATCTAAAAATGTGAATTTCACATAGTAAATGTGAATAGAGACGTATTTTATGTGAAAAATCGTTCACATATTTAGCATGTGAACGACTTTTCACTTATTAAATGTCACTGTTCACATTTTCAGATTTCGAGAATTTCAGGTGCTTATCAAATTTATTATATTTATAAAGTTATTCAAGTTTAATAAATTAATATTTTAAACATATTTTATTGCTGCTAAAATAACACATATAGACATTTCTATAGATATATACATTTAGTATTTTAATGATTTCTATCATATGTTTTGTTTTAATTTTGTATAATTATAACAGTAAGTTAAAGAGTATAAAATTTTATATATAGTTTTAAGGAGTTTTTTAATCCAGACCCGCAAAACAGGAAATTTATTTTAATCTGCAATAAATAAAAAGATATATAAATTTGCGATTAAATATATTTTTTATATTTTATTTTATTATAAATAACGTCGAAAAAAATTAGTAGGTCTCACTGTTTCGGAATAATAATACACGCCAAACTAGGAAAAAATAAAAATGCTTTGCAAAGTCAGTAAAATTAACATTTCTTAAAGCAGAGCTTACTTTACAGAAAAGTTGATTTGGCAATTTTGTAAGATATTAAAATAGATCTTACTCTACAGAAAAGTAGATTTAGCTAATTTGTGAAGCAGATTCTACTGAAAATTCGCAAAATTAAATTAACTTCCAATTTTACAGTTATATAAATGAACTCTGCATAAAAAGTAGAAGTTACTTTTTTTCGGTGCAGAAATAAGGATTTCTGCTCGCACCGTACAAAAAAAAAATCGGATTACTAAAGTCAGTCAGCAAGAGTTAACCATCGAAATAATCTACCGGTCAAATAGCAAAAACTAGCAAAAACACGTTTAAGTAGGAAAGTTCGCCGAGTCAACTACCCAGAGATTGGCTCGCATTAAAAGGCTTAAGAAGTCCAAAAGTAAAAAGTAAAAGCGTCCCTGCGGGGTCGCAAAAAATTTCCCGGACTTCCCCGCGCGCCCTCGCCTCGGCATAAACGCGCCAATAAAACAAAAAGCTGCGTAAAAAAAAGGTGCAACGTTATGGGGGTGCAGGGCTTCGTGGTGCGTATATGCGAGTGTCCCCGGCTGCAAAGGAGGTAAGCGCGCGCTTTACAGCCTCGTCCCTTTGCGCGCCGCTAAAAACGAGGGCGTCGAGGAGAGCAGCGACAGCGGGACCCACAATGCCCGGCGATTATTGCGGAGAACCATAATAAAGCGCAAGCCGGTCTCCGACTCGTAAAAGCTCGGCGATCAGGTATATGGCGCGCATCCCCTTCGTCGGCCGACAGTAAACTTTTTCCGAGTGACCTGAAAAAAAAAAGTCGACGCGATTTTTATGACTAATTTTCGCGCGCGCGCGGAGGCCCTTCGCAAGCCGGATTAGACGGAGAAAACTCGATTATGGAGTATTTGGATTAACTTCGCTTGACTCCCGCTGGCTTGCCCAGCTGAGTTAACGACGCTCCCTCCTCGGCCGCCGCCGAGCTTCGAGAGGCGCAAGCACCGAGATTATACGACCGGGTTAGGGATTAGGCGTGGCGACTCTATCAACAGCCCTTGTCGTGACTTTTTTTGCCGTAATTTTTTCTTCGTTTCTTTCTTTTTTTTTTTAACGTATTGACGCTCACTGCCGCGCGCACCCATCGTAACTCCCGCCTGGGTTTGCTAAGGTGGTTTATGGTGCGCTAGTTCTGCGGGCTTCCGTGGGTTACTATTTTTTTTTCGCTCGCGAGAGCTGACGAGCCGTCGAGTTATTGCCCAAAAAAATTGAGACGAATTTTTATGCTCGAGCTGGACACTGCTTTTTTGCATCGTAAATTAAGCGAAGTCAGTAAACGTTAATTTCTTGTTTTTCGTTGTCGAAAAAGAAAATAGTAGTATAGGTGTAGCCGTGGAAAATTATTCGATTGACTGTATTTGAAGTAATTTTTGTAGATTTAGGTCTACCAATTATATTCTTATCTTATTGCTTTGAGTTGTATTTTTTAGTACTATTTAATTATTTAGTACTATTTTTAAGAGAAGACTACGATATTTAATTTTGATTTTAAAATAGATTTAATGTTGTACAATCTATGTTTTTGTATTTTAGGTTCTTTTATTTAAAATAAAATATTTATGTATATATTTTTATTTTTATAAACACTGTAATAATTTACAATAAAAAACTATACTATTCTATTTTAAGGGCAGTTACGTTCACTTATTTATTTTAAAAAAGTATATAAATAAAATCGACTTCACGTCAAATTTTCAATAATTTAAAAAAATAATGCACATTAGACAGATGGACTCTTCACTGACCGCACTAAAAAGGCTGCGTTAATATATATCAATATATTTTTCATTAGCGCGATGCCCATCTAAAATATCCTCGCAAGTCACAGTAGTGAAACACTGGCAAATGTGAAAAATGAGTCAGTGTGGAGCTTCGAAAGGGTCGAATTTTCGGAAAATCGAACTGACCGACGCCACGTGGCACACGCGCGTTGCCAAAATTCAGTCGCGTGCGTTACACGCTCACCCCGCCCTCCCATCAATATATCGCAGTCTCATCTTCAGCCCTTTTCCCTGTGAGAATGACCAGGTTACCTTTTACTTCGGTTCTCATTTTTGCCGCGATGTTTTCTTAGCGAAAATCAAATTTCCACCCAAAGCATTAACAAAATAAAACTTGCGTACTTTTGTCGTAATAAAATATTGTTGTTGGGTGCATATAATACAAGTCCGGAAAAAGAAGATCAGCTCTGCCTCGACGAATATTGTCAATGTTGAAGACACTGGAAACTTTAAAAATACAGTCAAAACTTTTAGTCTCTGCATTAATTGTATAAATTAGATAATAGCTACATTTTGTCCATTAACAAATAAATGAATAAATAAGTACAATAAATTTAAAATGTTAGAAATAAAGGTAGTCGAAGTAAACAACATTTTAAGAGACTTTAAGAATAAGAAAAAAATGTTCAGTACTTACATTAATTCTATAAAGAATATCGCAACTATACATTTAGTCAGTTATAAATATATTAATAAATGAATGAATAAATATGTATAATAAATTATAAAGCTGTAAGAAATAAAGATAGTCAAAGCAAAAGTAAACAGCAGAAAAGAAAATGAGTTTTCGCGGAAAAGCGCAAGGCCGAATTTGAGAACCTCGGCGTTTGAAAGAGGCTGGATGTTGGTCAGCGTGTCATATGGTCAATAGACGATGGACGCGGGGGCGTTTCAGCAGAGGCAGCACAGCAGCAGTACTATGAATCCTTTCTCTCGCGCAGATGCATAAGGCTCAACCCTTCCGTAATAACACTTTTCCAAAACTGTCCGTCTCTTTCGGGGCCTGCGCTCACAATGACTCCCCATTGTGCCACGCGGCTACACCCCCGCACGCATAACTGTGCGCGATCCCCCTCAAATGTGTGTCAATTCGCTGGCGCGCTGATGAATTTTTCACAAAGTGTTGCGAGCCTCGGCCAGCGTCCACTGCATTATGAGCGCCGTAACGAATTCACGTTGGATCGACGCCCCGGCGACCCCTTAATTGCGATTGAATTTTCGATAATTCTGAAAAGCGTGACCTGATAGATGTGACAGTCATTTTGTTCGAATGGTTGTGTCGTAAACAAATATAATGTTAAAACTTCTTTGTGTACTGTAACTTTTTGACGTTTTTTTTATTAAATGGATATTAATAAAACAACTATAACACCGGTATAAATCGTTAATTTAATTATTTACTTCTGTTGCTGCTTAATAACGTGAGGCAAATCGTAAACACCACGAACGCACTTAATTTTTACCCCAGGGACATCCTTGCACTTGCCTACTCTGCACAGAACAACGTTGTGCTCTTGTAAATTGTGACCAATTCCTGAAAAAAAAAGATTTTAAAAATGAAAAAAAAAAATGAATAGAATTTATTAGATCGTAACTACGTTTATATGCGTTATAAGATTGCTGAATTTTACCTGGAATATAAGCAGTCATTTCCTTGCCCGTCGACAGGCGTACTAGTACACATTTTCGGTTGGCTGAATTAGGCTTCTTCGGTTTTTTTACAAGAGTCTTCAGAACTATACCCTTTGCAAACGGCTTACCATCCAAAGGATTTTTGTTTTTCCGTTTCTTTATGAATGGTCCTTGGCGGTGCAATCGCTGCAAACTTATCGAGCGAATTTGTTGAAGACCTGAAAAAAGAGTATTTCTTTTAATAGAAACAATTTTAATCATTAGAATATTCAAAGTACCTTCGGAAAAGGATTTTCATTTAATCTTAAACAAATTCAGTATGACACAATGCCATTTATAAAATGTTAAAGATTTTCAGTCAAAGATAAGAAGAAAAGTTTACACTCGTACTTGAAGTAACAATAAATATGTCTATAATAGAATGGTGCTGTCAATTACAGAATTACGGTATAATAAGTAAATACGAAAACATTAAACTGATATAATCCTCGTAAGAATTCAAATTGACCCACATATTACTTAACAGTGATCGTTAAGATATTGCGTTTCTCGAAAGGCATGTCCAACGACAGTTTCAAAATCTCGATCTTCCTGTACGTGCAACCAGTGTGCTTTCGACATTTTTCAAATTAGTAATACTATTCCCGGCTAATTGGATTCACGATGTTTATAGTTGCGTTTGCGTTACTTCGTTGCAACACTTGTTTACGTAGCGGTCAATCGACATGTACCTTTGTTCGGCTCTTTATAATTCGCTTTTAATATCTTTTAAATTACGTGCGCATAACAAAATTATTCTTACGATTTATATGAAAAAAATATTAATATATGAATGCGACTCTTTATCATCATAAATCGCGCGAATAGTCAGGCGATCAATATACATACACATACATATTTAATAATATTATATATTAAATATATATTAAATATATATATAAATATATTTAATAAAAGTATCATTAAGAGTTTTAAATTTGTATCTATTCTGAGAACTATTTGCACATCTGGGCTAGATAGTTATCGTTTATCCGAAATTTCTTCGATCAATTTGGAAAATTTGTCTTCGCAGCTGAAATAAAAAGATTATATTATACGCGGTTATTCAAAGTATTTTACATTTCTTACAAAGGCAACGATTAATTTTATAATCCATGATGCACAAAAAGACTCCACAGTAAAATTTATTAATTTCATCTGCATTACTGTCATGGCAATAAAAATTTGTGGATATACAGTTAAAAAAAAAGATCATATTTTACTACAACACAGATTTGTTTAAAGCAATATTCACTTAGTTGGTTAAGCAAAGCAGTTATAAGTTAAGGCTAGAATTTTTTTCTTAAATATTTAAACAAACTTTACATAAGACTCAGTATTTTGTTATTGCAAGATTTTAAGTATCAATTTTTCTCCTTGTACTGAAAATTCGGAAAGTTATATAAAATTAACTTCCAATTTCACAGTTAAATCTGCTGCGTATAAAAAGTAGAAATTACTTTTTTTTTCTTATACTTAATTAAGCAAAGCAGACTTAGACGTCAAATAAGCTTTGTTTAAATACAAATCAGTACGTTTACTGCAAAACTTTAAATAAATTTTACAACCATGTATAATTTCTTTAGCAGAATGCACCGCAAACATTTTTAGACGAATTTGCAAAAAGAGTCCTCGTACAATTATTACAGACCGTTTCGTCGAATTTGGGCCCGAACAAACACAGCAGCGGTGTACAAAAAGAGGAAGTGCCCGATGGCATAACGCAAAACAATAAAATTGCGCGAAGCTCTGCGGGCATTGTGCGGACAAGCAAAAATGGAAATATTCGGCAAAAAGGCATCCTCGAGCTGGCGAAACTCTTTCGCCGAGTAATCTCGGGGCAAAGAAGGCCCAGAGAAAGGCCAGGGGCCGGACTGAGAGGGGGAGTATCACGGCATGAAAGGGCGAGAGGCAGGAGACGCCGGGGCCCAACGGGGCAAAATATCAAATATGACGAGCGCTTGACATCTGCAAGCCCTGAGAGAGAGAAAGGCTTTTCTCGCCGGTGCGTGCATAAGCTTATTAAGTAACATTGTTGCGGCCCGAGGCTTTTGCACGGTCGGAGGTCGCGAGCGACTACGTCGACGTCTTTCTTAGTACAGTCTCGTTTCCTCCTCTTTTTTCCTTTCTCTTCTCTTTTTTTTTCTTTCTCTTGCTCCTTTGATGCCAGAGGATCGATCTGGCTTTGGGGAATTCTCCGTACTTTTATACCGTTGGCTGATTTTTCGCGCGCTTCTTTCTATTTACCGATCGGTTACTCGATTTGCCCCATTGTTGCAGCTTTGACGAATGGAAATCGGCGCGTTGAAAAAAAAAAGAGGGATATTACCTGTTCGTTGCTGCGGGGAACAGTTAGATCACCGCAGTTAATTCGAGCAGTTCTTTTCTTAAAATATACAATAATACGTGAATCTATGTCAAATTCAATTTTGTATAAGTTTTTAAGTTCACGTAGAAAAATGGCAAAAAATATTTAAGTTCAACAACTAGTAGTATGCTAAATTAATATTCTATAAATGAATTAGGAATTACTTTAGCCTAGTAGCAAAATAATCGAAATATTATCTGATATAATAATTTTAGAAAAGTTGCAATAATTTAAATAAAAATGAAATAAAGTAGATTGATTGAAGCAATGGATTTGCACAATTCTAATTATATAATATATACGTCTCATTCAAAGCTATACATCTCATTTGTTTACAAAAATATTTCTCTACTGTTCAGTCTGAATATGAATTATGAGCCTTTGATTACATTGTCGCAATATTACCGAATATTCGCTTTCATATATTTATGTCGTTTTCAGACCTTTATTCAAACGATGGGGTTTGATCTATAATTTTCTATATTTTTGATTTTTCCTCCACACAGAACAATTTTTTTATCTATCCATAAAATTTCATTTATTTACGATAGATACTGACTTCAAGTTTTATTGTAGTGTAAAAACGGAAAGCTGTCGATTTTTTAAATTATATCTATGCTTTTAAAATTAATATCATATGGAGAAGATGCCAGCACATTAATCATCGTATTTTGTCAGTGGCATTTTACTTAAAAATCGCAAGTATAAATATAACGAATGCTCATTATTTATGTTTTTGTTCAATATTTAAAATATATAACGTTAATTGTACACTGAGAGAAAAAACTTAATAAAAGTTGCTATTGTGTTTAGGAAAGGAGTAACATTCTTATCAAGTGATAATTTTTTAATAAGTAATTTTAAAAATAACTATTTTAATACTAAAAATTACTATTTTGAGTACTAATAATTGTTATTCTCCGTACTAAAAGTTCTCGCTTGTCAAGACTAGCACTCCTTTCACAGTCACAACAGTAATTTTTATTAATTTTTTTCTCTCAGTGTATATAATCTTATTGTTATAGTGTTAATTTTTGTGATAGATTTTTCAAGATTATTTAATTTTTTTCTTCCGGCATCTCCCTCGCAGCTATGGAAAATACGTCAGTTTTGAATGACTTGTAATTTTCCGAGAAGTAAATAAAATAAAGGAGTAGTTCCGTTATGTTCTTTTACGCAATTAAAAAAGTCTAGTATCAAAAACAAATATGAAAGCAACAATTTAATTTAAAAATAGCAATACCTAGTTAAAACGGAAATGACACGGCAAAATCTATCAAACAGATATGGGGACAGAAAGTATTAAGAAAAAGAGAGAGATTGTTTATCTTAAAAAGCAAGGGAAGCCGGAGAGTTAAGACGTGCAGCAAGGGCCGCACAATGGGACACGGAAAATAAAGCAATCGAGCGAACGGGTGCACGCGGCTACGAGCTGCTGGCCCGAGCGAGGTGAACTTCTGTGAACTTTTGTGCGGAGTCGCAGGCAATTGTTGTTCACTTTGAGATTCGGCTGACCAGCGTCCATCAATGTAACGACAGATGTCCGAAAAGGGGCCCTGGCGCTGCTAATCCGACCTAACTCGGGGGCTTAGAGCCTCCGGGAGAGGAAGAGAGACCAGCAGAGCCCATTATACGAGCGCGCGGAAGGCAACCCCTTTTCTCCCAAGATCAATACGCAAGATTACATTGCGAAAAATTTCGCTGGACGTTGCGCTTTTGTCGCGCTGCGTCCACTTTCCCTTTTTCCTCCTTTCCCCAGATCGAGATTCCCGCTCCTTAACGACCCCCGCCACTTGCACTCGAGCGAATCTCGACATCTTTTTACGCTCGATCTCGTTCTTTTCTCTTTATTCTAAAGATTTTTCACTCGTCCAACCCATTAGTGCTTTTCAGCTCAAAGTTCACTGGGAAAATTACTGGAGATTTTCTATTTAAAAAAGGAAGTCTGATCTACGCAGAGGACACGTTCGATAGCGATAGTTTTGTTTGCTGCATGAAGTACTTTATGTAAGGCCAAAATTTCTCGAATAAATTTTAAACGATACAAGTATCATTTTCGAACAGACTAATAATCTAATAAATTTTACGAATTCGTTATAATTTTTTTTTTCATTTCATTCAACTATGCTTGATAGAATATTGAAACATAATTTACTTGTTTTATATTTCTCAATTCAGACTTTATTTATAAAGATACTGCGCAATCAAATTATAATTGTACACTACAAATGCAAATTATAATTATACACGAAGAGAAATGTTATAGTAAAAATTACTATCCCGTAGGAACAATGAGACATACTCGACCTATGACGATTTTTACTGTAAAACATACTAAAATTTCATACATAGCAACAATTGTTATTTATATAGTAGAAATTGTCATGTACATAAAAATTTTTAGCACGTTTTATAGTAAAAATCGTCATAGGTCGAGTATATCCCACTGTTCCTACGGATTATAGTAATTTTTACTATGACATTTCTATCCGTGTATCAAGAAATAAACCACAAAATTCTAACAAAATTTCGATATAAATTTAATCTAACGGAATGTTTTTTTTAATCTTGTATAAAATACTGTTGCTAACAAATCAGACTGATTTACAGGATATTCAGTTATCTGGACCTCCGTTGTCTGGACCTCCGCGATGATCATGTGAGAAGTCCAAAAATCAAACAATGTCAAAGATAAAGAAAATCTAAAGAGAAAAAAGGAATTTTCCGAAAGTCCTATATATAAAGGTGCGCGAAAATCTCGTCGGGATCTAAACTAAGGCAAGTCTCACGTCTCACACAAGCTGGTCAACCGCAAATGGACGGGTCACCCCTACCAATTCCGAGCGATCATCCCTGCGACGTCCGCACTTGGCAGTTTTCCACGCTCCCTCCCCCGCGTTCGAGCGCTGCCCTTTTTTTCCAAAATCTCGAAAAGAAAGAGGTGAGGCCCGGCCATTTTTAGCGCACGAGGATCGACCGACCTGCCTGGAAAAGGAAAAAAGAAGGGCAGGGGGAAGAAAGCTTGGTTTGCACCCTTTCGCACGGATCTCCGAGATACGCATCGAGCACGACGAAATTCGAGACCGGGACCCCTTCTTTTCAAGGTGAAAGAAGAGAATCCGGAAAATAACACTTTGCACGATATCCTGGAAATGGGTCACGAGTGCAGTGACGTGTACTAGACCCCGCTGGACCCTCGGACCAAGGAAGAATGCAGAAGTTGCGGACGTTTTCGAGATCTTAGAAACAATCTGTTGTTCAATTGTCCTTTACGCTGGTACAATGCCTCATCATTGGATTTATTTTTTATCTTTATTCTGACCAGCTGTACTGAAACCGTTTCATTTGTGTCGATCAAAGGGTTTTACAGTCTACGAGCAAACCATTTCAGTATTACAAATTTTTATTGTGAAACTGTTGTATGGAAATTGTTTGTACCTGTTGATCACAAATTTGTTTATTTAAACAAGTTTTGCAAAATATTCTTAAACTACATCTATTAGATCAATTTTTAATTCATAAAATTAAAATTTAAATAAGTATAAGATAATAAGTATGTACCTTGCATGGAGCTGTCGAAACATTTTTTAGCCGCTTCCAATAGCGTTCCTGTATAATTATATTATCATTAGTACTTTTACAAATAATATTAAATATTTTTTAAAGTATAAAATACTTGATATGTCATTATAAACTTTACCTTGCACACCATTTACATAACTTTGTTTGGACACTACAGTAGAGCCTACAAAAATTATAAAAAATACAATTTTATATTACACATTATGACAATTTAATGATATTCATTCATTACTAAAGAAAACTTTCTTTTTTAAATAATTTTACAATAAAATGTTTCTATTTGCGATTGACAAGGTTAGGTTAACCAAAAATAAATTCTGTATTAAAAGATTAAATACCTTCGACAGCTTTTCCGAGACATATCCTTGCTACACTTGTAACACCTCTAGTGATAAAATTCATTGTTATTGCAAATTTGTTATTTAGATTAAATTAAAAAGTACTAAAATCAATTAAGTTTTCACAACATCTTCTGCATTCGGCAAGATTCCATCGCACAAGCATGAATTACTACTGCATGTATGTATGTATATATAATCTTCCCTTATGCCGGTAAGGTAGCTATCATCTACCCAGATAAAATCTTCATTATCGATATTACTCGATAAAACAGATTTGTTTTTTAAACAATTAATATAAATATGAAAATTTATGTAAATCGTCTGCTCCTAAGCATTTACGGAAATAATTTGTTTAATTATAATTTATTCAGATTAATTTACAACTAACCTTACTGGCACACATGCATTGAACGATTTCTGTAGTTTGTATAATGAAATGTCATAATAAATAATTAATTTTATTAATTTATTTATTTCTTCAGTAGACTATGCAATTCTTGTAATTTTAGTTTGCATAGCGAAAGTAATGAAGAATATTTTCCACATTTTGCTGAGAAGGGCTTTGCATTCTTCATAATTGTTAAATAAATAAATTAAAATAAAATTTTGAAGCAAACAGACAATTCAATTAAATGCTTTAACGATCCCAAAACTCTAAACATAAATAAAAGAACCAATATTAATAAGTTGCGAGAATAAATTATTCAAAATATTTATTAAAAAAAAAGATATGTATTTTTTTTAAATTACTTGAGACTCTGCAGACGCTACAGAAACTCTTGTTAATTAACATTAAAGCTCAGATCATTATATCATTTTGACATTTCTATAAATATATAAATTTTATTATATATTTTCATGATTTCTTTGATATGTTTTGTTTTTATTTTGTAAAAGTGTAACAATAAATAAACAATAAAAGAGTTTATGTATAGTTTTAAGGAGCTTTGTAATCTGGACCTGCAAACAAAAAATTTTATTTTCCTCTGCGGGATTACATTCTGCAATGCAATTTATTTTACTCTGGAATAAATAAATATACAAATATAAATTGTTATCTAAAATATTAGAAAATAAATGAAAGAAAAAACATTTCTGGGTATCAAAGTAAGGAATCTTTATTCAGAATATATAGCAAAAATATATATATATATCAATCTCGTATAAAATTGTAGATGTGCACTGACATAAAGGAACTGATCCGTACAGCTGCGTTTAGAGAGGGATTTTTTTTCCAAATTTATCTAAAAAATTTCCTCGCTTCGTCGCTTTAAATCAGACGAATTAAAAGAGCACAGGAGGCACATTATGAAAAGAGAGAGAGAGAGAAGGTAGAACGCTCAAGAAAGGACGGCGAAGTGTCAGACATCTACCAGAGATGGTTGACACCAGCACCGTAGCCTCCGTAGGCTCCGTAACCTCCGTAGCCTCCGTTAAGGTAGTTGTAGCCGTGTCCAAGTCCATGACTGTAGCCGACGCGCAGGGGCGATGTGTACAGGGGTGAGCTGTAGCCACCCAAGTGGCTGGTGTAGCTAACGGCAGGGGCGTGAGCGTAAGTCGGCAGGACTCCGTGGTTGTACGACGAAACCACTGGAGCAGCCGCCGCTACGTGACCGTAGCCTGGAAAAAAAGCAAATTTTATTATTTAAAAAAAATTGATGCATTCTACTTCTGCGGGACACATTAATTTTTCTAATTTTGGCGCCACTTTTTTTTTAAAAAAGAGATGATATCAATAATCGATACGCCAAGAAAAAATTAACTTCTATACTTTTTACGCAGCACTGATTTAACTGCGAAATTGGAAGTTAACTTAACTTTCCGAATTTTCAGTATACCGAGAGAAAAAACTTAATAAAAATTGCTATTGTAGTCTTAACAAATGAGAATTTTTCATACTAAAATTTCTCGCTTGTTAAGGTTGTCACTCCTTTCCTAATCACAATATCAACTTTTATTAAGTTTTTGCTCTCAGTGTAGAATCTGTTTTCCAGAACTGCCAAGTCTACTTTTCTGTGGGGTAAAATTTTCTTTAGGAAACGTTAGTTTTACTAACTTTACAAAGCACTTTTTCCTTTTCCTATAGTCTAGCAGATATTACTGTCGAAATTTCAATCAGTGAAAATTCATTTATTGGCTATGTTTTAAGTTGTTATAAGAAATGTGAATAGTCATATAATCAATAAGCGAATATAATCATGTCACAGATTTAATTTTATGTATACATTCGCATAAAATAAAAACCAAGCAACCAATCGTGTGCTCGTATTTTCACAACCAATCAGAATCACGCATTAAAACCTTCAGAACAGCGGCCATCACTTTTTTAAGAGAGGATTTAAGAGAGGATTTATTTTAAACCATTAAGCGGGCTGGTAGTAAAAAAGTATTGCACGTTTTTACAAATAACAAAAAATAAAATGCAAAAATAGCTAAAAGTAAACTGAAATAATATTTAAGTACGTGTTACTTCTTGTATGTCGTGCAAGACCCTCCTTAACGTGTACTTTTTCATAATATCTAGGTCTAATTTCAGCAGTGACTCGTTCCCTTGCGAAATTGAACTGATTGCGACTGTAATTTAATTGTTCTATACAAGCTTGAATTTCGTATGAGATTAGACTCAATGGGCTTTTACATTTTTTTTTATTTTACCTTGACGATATTTGATTGCAACACGACTTGCAGGATACAATGATAGTACCGTACATCGTAATAGTTATATGAATAAGTTCTATTGTTTTTTTTTTATCATATTGAATTTATGCCTTTATTGGTAATAGGTACTTAAGGCACGAATAAGTTATTGATAGAAAAATATTTTTCATCCTTTCACAATCTTTTTTCCTTCATATACATACAAGGATTACCGATTAAAAGAAACGCTCAAGATATGAAAAATGATAAGACTATTTTACTCGGAATAATTTAATAAGTATTTGTTCTTCTGATCAATGTAATTACTTATATCAGCGTATTGATGTTAATTATTTTTTATTCGACCAAATAGAAATGTTAGCTACTCTTTCTTTTATTGATTGACATAACTCAATGTGTCAGCCAATAAAGTTTAAAAATAAACTTTTACTTTTATTAACAAAAAGTTTGATCGGAATCAACAAGAAATGTTTCAATAAAGCGTACTCTAAAAAGTCTTACGTAAAGGTTGATTCAATTTATATATATTATTATATTACACTACACTGCTTTTATTTGCTACACATTAATTATACTTTACTTTTGTACAAAGTACTTAGTTCCGCAAATCATTAAGTTAAGCAGTAAAAAAAAAGTAAATAAATTGAAAGTTTAAACTGTTTTATTAAATTAAATAGTAAATAAATAAATTGACAGTTTAAACTTTTATATCAAAAATTAAACTTTTTCTTTCGCATAGCAAGAATTAAATTAGCTTGAAAAACGGATTAAAATTATCTAGAAAATTTATCTTTAAAGTGCAAAGAAAGAGTGCAAGTTAAAGAGTTGAGAGCAGTTTACCTCCATAGCCGGCAACTCCTAATCCTGGGTAATAACCGCCGTATCCCAGACCGAGAAGTCCTCTCTTTTCCTGCTTCTTAGCCTCAACGGCCTCTTCGGCGGAGATGGGAGCAGCCACAGCGGCGATGATGGCAATTAGGATCTGATGTAAATGATACCAAATGCAAATTAGTTACTCTCTATGCTGCGACTACACTACGCACTGTACTTGCGCTTGAATGTTATCGTCGCTTTAACAAAAGTCGTAGGACTCTATTGCTTTTTAACTGTATAGACTCACAATTGCTTTCGAGCAAATGCTGTTTTTTTTTTTCACGGAAATGCTTCGATTGAAACAAAAATTCTATTAAAAATCTATACTTATCTGTAATGCAGAACTCGCGGCAATACAAAAAATTATGCCATTCTTTTTTATTTATCTTCTTTTTTTTGAAAATGTAAATCGCGCATAATACTTTTAACAATTTCATGTATTTATTTATTTTTTTAAATATTATGAAAGGTTTTTTTGTGAAAGATATTTAATTAACGTAAATTGTTATTTTCAAAATGTAAATTAACCTTTTCAACAACCTTTAAAAATGAAGCATGCAACAAAATTTTCTTGTATATATAAGAATTTTGCCAATTGAATTTAATACACACTCTGTATACAGACTAGTCGCGGTTCATAAAAGCATTCGTATTTAAATAAATAAACAAAACGTGAACTGAAAAATCGTTTAAATTGTTTAAACTCCATAAAAGGAAGCAAAACTTTTCCTTTTCAAAGAATTTATTTACGAAGATAAAGAAAACAAATTTTTTCGCTCTTGATTACGCTCGAAGGAAAAAGCAAATCGAGAGCACCGGAGAATAAAAGAAATGAAAATTTAATTTGTCTAAGGAAAAATTAGTGCTTGGAGCAGAGCCAAAGGTACCGGCAGGAACCGCCTCGGCGGCATACTCACGATGGTCTTCATGTTGAAGTGTGGGTATATAGACGAAGTCTGAGCGTAGAATCGAAGTAAACTCGGACAGGCTAGTTGCGATCCAACTGATGCTTGTCGAAGGCGGCGCGCCCCGCTTATATACCTTACATCTCGCGTAAGCGTGCCTTCTCTCCCTCGACGCGCGATACCGCCCCCCGCGATTGCGCCGATTCCCGTGGAAAAAAAATCGCCTCTACTCGCGCGAGCGTCTGTCGCTCACGCACACGCGGCTCGCGCTCGGCGATCCTTTCTAATGCGTCTTAGGCATTTTTTGCTTCCGCCTGCCGAAAGATCGCCGCGGCGTGCCCTTCACGGGAGGAGCGCAAGAAAGAAACGAGATCGAGGATACGGGAACAGTTGGGAGCGGCGCGAGGGTCAGGCGATCGACGAGGCTCCCGGGACTAGCGGCTCGCGATTCCGCCTTTTGTCTATGGGCCGAACCACCACCCATCAGCTCCTTCGACCCTTTGTTTCCGTGGATGTAACGCGCGCGCGAGGGAGCGTCTAAATGAGATCTCGCGCGGGTTCTCCGATCTGCGGTCTGCCTTCATTTATAGTGCCTGTCGGTGAGAAATGCCGAAAATCTCGGGTTCGACCTCGGGGGATGTTCTCCTCTTGCGCGCTTCCTGATAACTTCGCGTGAAATCTTACTGCCGAAACTTTTAATTACTTTGGGTATTAAATTACCATAACAGTATATGTCTGTACACGGTGGTCAAAAAGACAGTCGGGGAAATGGTACAGTCGTGTAGGGGGTCAAAGTCTAAATACTTTTCGCATTTTCATCAATTTTGGATAATTAGCAAGTTATTGTTAATGAAAAATTAAGATAATTATCCAATCAGCGTTCGAGCTGACGATGATTCCCGCGAGCCCAACTACCAGCACCAGCTCGAGCGTTTATTGGATAATTATCTTAGTTTTTATATTAACAATAACTTGGTGATTATCCAAAATTGAGCAAAATGCCAAAAGGCCATAAGGTACTAAAGTAAAAGGCCTAAAGTACTTTGAATTTGACCTCCAACATGACTGTACTATTTTCCCGAGTGTTTTTTTTCTCAACCTCTAAATTCCATTTATCGAATGCTCATCGTTTTTTAGTGAATATTTACTAAATGAATAAGTGAAATATCACTATTTAATCAGTGAAAACGGCAATCACTATTTAATTAAGAGAAAATTTCAGTGAAAAACTAAATAAATTCGCCATTTAAAACAGCAAAATTCTGCTATTTAATCAGTGAACATGATAATCACTGTTTAAATTAGTAAAAATTTCATTGAATGAAATTCAGAGAGTAGGCATGTAAATTAGTAGCACGATTTAGTTTTGTAATGGCGTATTATTTTATTTATTTATAGTTAGTAGGCGTTAAAGCCCTTTATGGCTGTGAAATTGTAGCTTATAAAAAATTTAGTATAAAATAAAATATAAGCCTGATAAGTTATGAAATTAAAATAATAGCAACTTCAGATTTAATCGTGGAGGAACGTAATAAGATTTTAAAGGCACCTGCGTATAAGTAGCCCAATGATTCATCAAGATGCTATATTATTTCTTAATTTTTCATTGCAATAGGACTTTTGCTCTATCAAAATTCTTATTACAACTATTTGTGTAAAGACTTTTAGTCCATTGGTAATTAAAGAAAAAAAAATTAATCAAAACTATCATGGATGGTTTTACGCAACCACTTGAGTAAATTATTCACAAAAAAAACAACAACTTTATAAAAATAATGTAATAGCATAGAATCACATTCTAGCCACTACAAATCATACTATTGCGTCCTTAATGAGAAGATACCTTTAATTAACCGGCAGTATACGTACTACTGGGTCTCACACTTTGAATGTCAAATATTACCCAACCGCCGAAACAATTACAAAATACTTAATTTTTTTTTTACATACTTAGTTTTAAAATTGCGAAAGACCACGTAAATAAGCTTAAAAGGCTTTTTATTACCTTGATTAACAAAAAAAAAAACTATTCCTTACTCGTCCGCAAGAACGTGACCCAATAAAGTACAATGTCGCACGTGCGCTTATTCAGAATTACTATTACATCCTATTATTTGACAGTATATTACACACCAAAGTTGCATGTGACTGGCTCAAGGTGGTAAATTATTTTTCTTCATCGAATAGTGAAATTTTTTGCACGTACAAAATTTTTGTTCGGCTTCTCACACTTTTATTATAAAATGACTTTTAAGGCCGTTCGACGTTTAACAACTGAAATAAATAATTTAAAAAATATAAAAATAATTTTTACACATGCATTATGCAATACCCTCAAAATCACGAGAGAAAAAAAAAACACTCTCAAAAGAATTCCTGTCATCCCGGTCGCAAAATCTAATTAAGAGGCAACACGAGCTCGTTTGGCTAAAAAATGAAAGTGCGCGCAATTTCCTTAAATTCCGCCGGCATAATACAGAAAGGCTCTGCGAACGAGCGAATTCATCTCCAACTCCGGAGGGAGGAGGAGGAGGGCCGCGGCAGTAAAAAAAGGCGACAAATCGCATTGTCCGCGCCGTGGAAAGTTCACTTAAAGAAATGTACGACCGCGCGCCGCGTGCCGCTGAACGTGTACGAGGCGCTCGTTCTTTTTTTTCTCGTCGCGCGCAAAAGGTCACCCTCCCGGTTTTTTTTTTTTTTTTTAATCCCCGATCTCGCGCAATAGTTACGGGAGCCCGGCGGTGCCCGTTAATACCAATAACGTCTGCCGGTAGAGGAAAAGAGCGGCTATAGATAAATTTGACTTGTGAAACGCGCACGGGACCCGATTAAAGTGCGCGCGCTACGCGTCCTTCGGCGCATTCTTTTTCCCGGTTTTTGCGCCGTCGCCGCCCTCTTTTTGCTCTGCAGCCTTAGAGAAAATTACTGATCAAGAGAGAGAAAAGAGACACAAAGGAATAGGGTCGGTGCGATCGAAGCGCGGAGACCGGCCGGATAAATTACGAGCGCTTTTACGTCCGGCTGACAGATCTATGGGCGGCGCTGGTACGAGCATCGTACGTCGAGATATTTTGATTCGACGACTCGATGAAAATTATCGAGCGGGTGCATTTATCCCCGGGACCCTATTGCCTTTATATACTGCATAGTGCGCCGGGACGATTATCCCCGAGCGATTTGAACTTTGCGGTTCCGTCGTCGATTTGGCCTCGCGTGTGCAATGCGTCGATTTAACGACGTGAGTTCAGGAATCGGTTTGTCGGTACAAAATTACACGTGTTACGATTACGATACTTTTGTAGGTAATTTATATAGCTGTAAAGCATTTGGTCATCTGTAAAAGTTACGTCTTTAAGGGATTGAAAAAAATACACTTTTCGGTGTAATATCTATAAAAATTTTATTCAACACTTTTGATTACTGCAAATTTTTACTCTTTAGGTACTCACATAATTTAAGCTATTAGGACCCAAACAATGATCTTCATCTCTACCATTGTTCCATCAAAAATATCTTAAATTTTTATTTATTTGTCCACTTGCCATAGCTTTATTCCAGATCGATGACTTATATGTCACCAGACGAGACTTACTTTTAATAAGTTGATGAGTTGACCAAATTACTTTTCATAAGTTGCACCTCAGATGTCACGGATCACTTTTCTAAAAAATTAGAAAAAACTTATTGTAGACATTTACGTGCAAAATATTAGTAATTGCCTAATAGCGAGGTGCAAATTATGAAGAATACTTTAAGCCAAGTCTGGTGACATATAAATCATCGTACTGGAAAAAAAATTATCACAAGTGGATAAATAAATAAAAATTTAAGATATTTTTATAGTAGAGATAAAGAGCACTGTTCTAATAAATAGCTTAAATTGTGTAAGTATTTAAAGTGAAAAAAATTGCAGTAATCAAAAGTGATGAATAAAATTTTTATAGCTATTGTACTTGAAAGTGTATTTTTCTTGTCTTAACTCAGGCCAGCCCCCTTAAGAAAGTTTTTCGATTTTTTTTTCATTTAAAAATTGTGTTGCTTTGAAAATTTCGTTTGTATTGTACAGTTTAGGATCAATTCTACTGATTTTTTTTATTGAATCATAAGAAAATTTTTCCAAAGCTGTTGGAATATATGCAAGAATTATTGATCATTTTAAGGGAGGTTCATTCCTAACTGTTAAAATAAGCGATAAACATTAAATATTATTATAAAATTTCACTACAATTTATATATAATTTCTTTTTAACTTATTTTCAATATATTAGTCAATAATTTAAAACTGAAAAGTTGTTCAACTCTGCAATACCGAATGACATAAAATGATGTATTTATTAATAACAAATTTTAACACCAATTTTAGCAATCTTAACTAATATAAGCCAAGTACAACTGGAAAACATCGCCTATCCTCGCGTGTGCTTGAGTACAGTGATGTAATTATATATAAATACAGACCGGGTCAACTTTTTTTACCCTTTCACCATATCAGTCATAGAAACAAAAATTTCTTTTTCGTCGTGGGGTTTATTTATTTTAAAGGCAATAGTTGACGAGGTAAATCTTACGGACTTGTTATCAGCACAGGGAGAGAAACTGTTTATGGAATTTCTAAGCTCACTGTAAATCACTTTAATGATATGCCTTCAGCGATCGTCGAGTCCATGTTTAATTGAAAATAACTATGGTCCCGTAAATTCAACGGTGGACAGATCAAACTGTTATTGGGTAACACAAGCATTGATTGGATTCAGATCGATGTGTTTCCGTCAAGAAAATTATTCCTTTGTTGTGCGCGAACAAACCTTCGAATTTCATTTGATTTAATTGACTATAACTATCGCGGCTTTACTTCTATTCGTTAAATTTTATCCACCTTCGGATAACAGTCATGCAGATTTCGTTTACGCGTATACGCTCGATTATATAAAGTAGCATCTTCATACCTGCTTTAAATTTTTTTGAAACTTTAATATCATAGCAATTATAAATTAGCTAAATATTATAGAAATTCAGGTTGATGAAGAAATTATAAAAAAACTTGAGTTATCTTTACGAGATTTTTACACCTCGTTTTTATCAAAAAGAGTTTTACCGCGTTAATAGAGCAGATCTATCACTTTTTTTATCTGCGAACAATAAGTAATCTCTTCCTATCTACTTATAATAGTATTTTTACACAACTCCAATTGAATAGTTTATAATCTAAATAAGCGAACCCATAAGATGTGTTGGTTGTTAAAAGAAAAATTTATTCGCCGATGATTCAAATAGAGTAATAAAAGTACAAAAGTTCTCACGATATAGTCATCGACATTAGAAAATCGAACTCAGCTCTGTATAATCTAGATTTTTGTGCAATCGAACGCTGATTAGATACTTTGCACGATTATTCAGCGAAATTACGTTAAATTTGTAAATACATAAACAAATAGAGTTATGCACACCTACACCTTGTAAGAACCTGCATTATATCAATATACGACGAGTTAAAAAAAAGAATTACATAAATAAAATACATCGATTGAATTTTATTCCTGGAATTATGTAACAACTTTTATTAGTCACACTAAGGCGTATCTACAATTTATCTAGCTGCGCTTTTTAGAACAATATTTACAAGCAGTGTTTTATATTGTTGACGCGCAAAATGTTTAAATGGAAAAGTAATCGTAAAATTCGATATTTATGTCGTGCGAAAAATCACAGGCACCGCGATAATTATTTTATGAATATTAATCCCGCGGCTAATTAGTGCGAGGAAATAATCCCACGAATGTATAACTAAAAACGTCGCGGGTCTCGTTACGCGCATTTGTCGGCATTTGAGCTCGGGGCCACGCAGGAGCGCTTCACGGGTAAGGGGACACTGCCTCTCGTTATTTTGTTACCCCGCGATAGTCGCTCATCTTGCGCAATTCTCAACTGCCGAATAGGCGCGAGGAAATCTGCAAAAAATCCTGCAATTTGACCCAAAATCTGTAGCAAATATCTAGCAACATTTTCTTCCATGCTGAGTACTTTTTCAACGTAATTTATTTATTTGATTATTTTTTTATTTATTTCATTATCCATTTATTTATTGATTTAACGGATTTATTGATTTACTTCAACAATACTTTATTAAATATTTCTTCGGATCGAGTAATGCTTTCATTAAAACTAAATGAATTTATTTGCTTCTAAATAAATTTAGTAGTTTCAAACAAATAATTATTTGACTCGATAAAATATTTAATAAGTATACTATTGAAATAAATGTTTGCTTAAAATTTTTCATATTTTTCTCTCGGTGTAAGTAAGTAGAAATGATGAGCATACTTAGAGATCACAATATATAATATAAATAGATCAAAATTGAAATAATAAATTTAAATTGTTTATACCGTATACTAAACTACTAAAAAGTAAAGGAGGATTTTAACTGACCAATAGAGTTAATCTTATTTTATTTTCTTAAATAAATAAATAAAGTGAAAAATTTATTTTGAATAAACACGATTGCACACCATTTCCAAGCACTTCATTTATGCAAATTTGAAAAAACGTGAAGATCTTGGCATGTGATATATATCTATACAGTGTACCCAAGTATTTGGAGAATTTTCACATGAGATGGTTAAAATGCCTTTTGCTACGAATAAATAAGTATTGAAAGAAAGGATTGAGCTCGCGATTTCGCAACAACGGATTATTCCCTATGCGCTGAATTGTTTTAGCGATTCAAAGAGAGAATTAAATCGGTGACTTTTATTATCAGCGATCAATTGAGTATTTTCGATTTATTAATTGTACCGTGCGATAATTTGTTTATTTTAATAAAACCATTAATTAAACAAATTTACTTTAAATACATATATTAAATTTATTAAATTAATTAATAATTTATTAATTATTGCATACAGATTTATTGGTTATCACTTATGATAAAAAAGATCGTATCTATTTAATATTTCGAAAAATCTTAATAGATGGCGCGCATGTCTTAATTTTTGAAATACCCCTGTATTCATATTTGCCTTTAGAGTTCGTTCAGATTAAAAGTTCCGGCTTTCTATACACGAAATTTAGAATTTATTCGTATAAAAATAACAATATTTGCGTGCGTAGAAAAACATTAAATATAGACATTTTTTTTTTAGTTGTATAAGCTGCTTTGAACATAATTGCGTTAAGAAGATGCAGTGTCGTTAAGTCAATAAAATTATTTCGTAAATTTTTTATACGTAAGACTTCTTAATCACATATATCAATTATTTAAAGATTAATGCTTTTGGAGATAGTATATTAAACATTGAAGTATGTATTTGTAATTTTTTATTTATTTTTCAGCAAATATTTACTGAACATAAATTGAGGTTATGTTTTGCCCGAATACACGTGATGTTACACTTTTAGCGCGAATATTCAAATGTTCGAATTGCTTTCTTCCATCGCGTCAGTTCAACGAAAAAATGGTAAAAACCGAAAGAATTAAAAGACTACGAAAAGAAGATAAAAATGCTTTTTGGAAAGTTAGTTGAGACGCAAAAAGAAAAAGTCAAACGTTTGAAACAAGAATTATCTGGGAAAAAAAAAAAAGCAGTGCCTTCGACAGCTGACTCAGAGTTAACATGGATATTAGGATCTTCTAAATTAATAACAAAACTTACTTTAAATTCACCAAAAAAAAATGATGAGCTTTCTTCAAAATTGAATCAGATCCATGTTCATAAACAAGTTCCTAAATCGAAAACTATTAACAGTAAACCATCTACTGAAGAAACTAAAAAGAAAGAGATTCTTTTGTCCAAAGAAAGTGTAATTGAACAAAATCTTAAATCAGAAACTATTCGTAGTACACCATCTACTGTAGAAACTAGAAAGAAAGATATTCTTTTGCCTAAAAAAATTGTACAGAACATGTTAGCGTTTCCTGTATTCAACACAGATAAGAGTTCTAATGACGAATGGACGAATGACTGTAAAATCATGATGGTGTCACCTATGAAGGATAGAGCCTGTTTAAAATATCCAAGTGTAACAAAAATATTAACGGCAACAATGTCTGAGGAAGCAAAGGCAGTTCTTGAAAAATGGAAGCAAAGCATGATTGAAAAATATGGATATCGAGGATTCGAACTTTATCAGCAAGGTAAATATTTAATTTAATTTTGAAGAAATTTTAATTTTAAATATTGATGCGATTCTATATTTGGATGTAGAAAAAGTATACTGATATGATTCTTTTTTAATAGAATTATTGGCGGAAGGCAAATCACTCCACTCGACTATTATGAACAAATTGTCTGGAAAACCATATGAAATTCCCAGTAAAGTTCAACAACCCTATAATAGTCTCAGTAAAGTATTTGAAGATGTTAATAGTGTTCGAGCTCTGGAATCTCATGTTATACATCCAACGCTCATGTACAGAGGAATAGTAGACTGTGTTGCTGTTTATAGGTAATATAGAAAACTTCCTCGCGATATTGGAAGTCAAAATTTTATACCACAGATGTCACCATGCTTTTTAAATGACTCCTGTGCGCATATTTTCCTGATACTAACAAATCGAATTTTTAAAAAATTTTTTTAGAAACAAGCTGTGCCTCATCGACTGGAAAAAGTCGGACAAGCTGAAAGAAAGAATTTCAACGACTTACGACGCTCCTCTTCAATTAGCCTCTTATATTGGAGCTTTAAATGCCGATGTGAAATATCCCTTTCAGGTATTGTAAATCAAGATTTTTTTTAACAACCACCTATTCTCTATTTATTTATTGAAACAAAAATAAATCCATTAAAAAATTTAATTTTACTCTTTACATTTATTTGTATTTATTTATTTTTTTATTTTTAGATAAAAACAGGAATCATCATTGTAGCTTACACTTCGGGTATGCCGGCAAACGTCCACGAAATCAACGAAGAAGATTTACTAAAGTATTGGAAACTCTGGCTTCAGAGGCTGCGAGACTACCACGTCTCCTTGAATCCCACTTAATAAAAGAAAGATACCGACACAACAGTCGTTTCAACGCATATATACATATACAGGATCAGTCTCTCATTTGCGCCTCGGAATTGCGAACACACAAGTCAATTCCGAGGTAAGGCATCCGAGCAAAGTTTTTCATTTCCGTCGTTGTTACTTGCTCTCCCCTCCTCAATATTGGAAAATTTTTCCATTGCATACTGAATTACGGACACAGCGTGCAGAGGCAGTTTCGTCCGTCCGGCTCGTCTAGAGGAGGCCAAATATACCTTTGCCGCGTCATAAAAAGAAACGACGGGGCCGACTTTTTTTTCCAGCGGGAAACTTGCGAACGCGATAAGCCCCCTCATTGCCAGACCGAACTTTCGCCCCCCGCCTCCTCCACCTTGAATTTCCGCTAGGAATCGAATATTACAGGAACTTAATAAGCAACGCCAACGTATCCCATATCGCATTCGCGAATAAAAAAAAAAAGGAAGAGGAGGAACGGGGTGCGAGGAAAAAATCCGTAATTAAACTAGCAAGTTTATTGCGCCGTGGAAGAATAAACAGCGGCCAATCCCGCTGATTAAACCGCGCGATATTTCATGACGTTGAATTTCGCTGCAGCAGCGGCGCCGCGCGAAAAACTCAGCCGGCCTGATGAAAATCGAGGTACGCTCTGTGCGTACTTATAGCTTTTCCGCAGTGCGCCGCCTGCCATCCACCTCGAGGCCGGGCGCTTATCGCGCGCGGCTTTTTTCGCAGCTGACGCGCGCGGATACGGTCGATCCAGGCGGCTGAAAAAAAAGGGCCCCGCGGGCGGAAATCTGCCGATGCGGATGCTGATTCGGTTCGCGAAGACGGAGAGCTTTATGTAGCCGTGGCGAACAAGAAAAAAGATCCGCGTATCGCGAGCTGAATAATGCTCCTAAAAAAAAAGGGAGTGATGTCGTAAAAAAAGAGAAGTCTTTCAGCTGTAGGTGACGTATTTATCAACGTATAGGTGGAGAGATGGATCGAGTGGTTCGATGAGGGGAGGGCGAGTTCATCTCAGCGGAACTTATTACCAAGCGGAGAGTAATGATGGGATTCACAAGTTTTTTTTTCTGACGCTGGATTAGAATGGATTTCACGGTCGATTGGTAATTCTAGGCGCAGATATTTTGTTAAGCTCCGGGTGTATTTGTTAGGATTAAAAAGAAGATTGTGGTTTTTCGTTTTGTTTGCAAATGATGGATAAGTTGCTGCAAGCAGCGACACTGAGGACCGAACTGTTTTAATGTTAAAAGTGTCCTTTTGTAATATTTCTTTAATGTTGGAAAATATATAAAAGTTTAAATATGCTACTAACATGGTTTCCCTTTTATTTCAAGAATAATGCAGTAGAAAGCATCTTCTATTAAAATTCTTAATATAAAAAAAGATGACGAATGCTTTTCTCTTGCATCTACGGATCAGTGGAATCGTAAAATAATAGTCTTGCACCGAAAAAAATCGTTTTCGCTTATAATTTCTTCAAGAGAAAATTCATTAAATTTTTATATCATTATTTATTATATTCAAAATTTTACAAAATAATACAATATACATTAACCGCAAACGTTCCCTTATACACATTATGCGGAAGAACGAACGCGACTTCGGAATATGTAATTTATCAAATGCAAAGACATGCACATTTTAAACTCCAGTCGTAAGTATCAAAGTGAGGGTCTGAAACAAACTTATCGCGAGCGCCATTCCAGAATACTTAACTAAACAATTACAAGCGCATCCTCGCAAGAATATTTATAAAGTATACACTTTCGCGCGAGAATTTGCACAAAATATCGACTCGCACCAGTGCACCTCTACACATACATACACCCACCCCTCCGCAAAATAATTCAACACCCGGCTAATGCAATCAATGAGAAAATCCGGCCTCCAAGGGTGCGCCAATCAATGCATGAAAACTCAGTATAATGTAAGATAATTTAATCTCCAGCCGGGATTACCAGGCCGCAGTACGATTCCGCGGAAATTCCAGGCGGATTCCGCCGGGCCCAATAAAAAAAGGGAGGAGCACCTCGTAAAAAGTCGCGAGTCCTCCTCCCTCGTCCACCCAGCGCAACATATAGCAATTATAACTTTCGACGCCGATGCGGGGAGCGTAAAAGAGGAGGCCGAGGGTGAGGAAGGAGGGAGGGAGAGATCCGCGACCCCCCCGGTGGGCGCACACACTCCCGAGCCTCCGGCGCCCTTGGGGACCGTAAACTAATGGCAGGCGTATGTACGCACGACGGAGGGTCGAGTCCGGAGGGCCACGCGCCCGCGCCCGCGTTATCTCTCCGGCACTTCGGTCCGACCCCCTCCTTCGCACGCGCGCACCTGCGCAAAATTCTTCTACGTCTATCGCTTTATATGTACGTATATACACGTATCTGTATGTCTGAAGACATACGCATGTACACATGCGCATGTGAAGTTATACACATGTACTTCTGCGGGTATTACGATTTGTGCGTATGAATGTGCGCTTGTTTGTGTGTGTGAGTACGCGCGCGTTCGTGCTTGTATATAAGTACGTGCGAGCGCGCTTGTGCGAAAGTGTGTATGTGTATGTGCGTGCGCGTTTGCACGTGTGTATATGTATGGAGGTGAGTGTGTATGTATGTGTGGGTGTGTGTGGAGGTCTGCTGCTGTGGTTAACGCACGGGCCGGTACTTTATTAGTTGCTCAGCCGAGCGAAGCTCATTCTCGCGCCGAGGCGAGCTTACGAGGGCACGCGAGATGTCGCACTTAATTTTTCAGGCCGCGTTTAGCACTAAGATGCGCGGTGCTCAGACTGGGCGCGTTTACGGCCCGACGTATCCGTATACCTGCCTATGATACGGACGTGTGCGGGGGTTGGCCAAGTCGTACCCCAATGTGCCCGAGTGCCGCCTTTAAATGTTTCAGCTGATAAGCCCGTCGAGAGCTTCTCACCCGCGCGTGCTACGGACGCGGTTTACGCGCGTCGCGAGCTTTGGGAATCGAACCTGGATCATACTCCTGTTTAGTTTTTATATTCCAATCTTATCTCGTGCCCTTTACCGGTAAATTCATCTAAAATTAAGAATTTGATGAAAAATTGCAGAATTATTAATGTAAGCTCGATAAAGCTGTCGTTAAATTTTTCAGAAAGCTTCAGAAGCTCGAAAAGGAGAAAAAATATAAGTCGTCGATGTATGGGTTTAATTTGTAAGCCCTGTTTTAACTAGTGACGTAGCGGTAGAACCTCCTTGTAGATTACCAAGAGTTTATTTATTTCGGAATGGACTTTTTCATTTACTTTTTTATTTTTTTTTATTTCATTATATCTTAATCTGCAAGCATTTCTCCTCTCTAACTTACTATAAAAAGAAGAAATCAAGAGATTGAAGAGACCGAAACTGAGAGAAGAATATTATTTAAACATTAGAAAAACTCATTTGTTAACAGAGAGGTGTGCAATAAAAAAGAAGAAATTTCTTTAATAAAAAAAAGAAACAAAAAAAATACTGTGATACGACGCGGCGTAGCCTTAAACGCTCCAATTCCAACTTCATTCTTTGCACTGACATGTATATTCTTTATGGAGTTTGTATACTTTTATTTACAAGCACAAAACTAAGTTTTTTCGTGAGGAAAAATGTTGCATTAAAAATTACTTTTGTCTTTACTAAAACGAGGACAACCTAGAAATTTAACAGAAATAGTTAGCCGATCTTATTAAAAAATTTATATTAACTTTAATAATGCTTTGTACATTCGTGCAATTATGCTAATTAAAATTTAATTTAACTTTTCTTCCTACAGTGTTTGTCGCGTCTTTTCATTATTAACACACGTTTAATATATTAAATGAAATAGTTATCAAATAAACAATGTTTAACTGCATAAAATATCTGCCAATCATCAATCAATTTAACAATTATGTTAGCAATTTTAAATGGAACACTTTTCCCCCAGGATATATATCCGCACTAAAAGCTCGTCGTCCGTTCAAACGAAATTTTTATAAAATTTTCGAAAAAATATAAAATAAAAGCACGCGGCGTTTCCGCGGCAGCTCTAAAATTATACGACGGACAATTTCGCGCAAAATGCTTTGATAAAAATCGAACTGCATTAAAATCGGCGTACGAAGGAGCAGCAACGTCGCACGACACTGGATTAAACGAACCTTCGCGCAACATCGATCGTATTTTCCGGGTAATTTCCGAAAAACCATCGTAATAACGTATCGAGCCAAATAATCCACTCCCAGCTAGTATATGGCGTAGTTACTCACTCCACGGCACACGCGAGCGCCCATAATGCCCAGGAAGCCGCGAGGAACACGCGTCCGCCGGCAGGAACCGACGTTGCTCGAAATCACTTAAGGCGAGCTGCCGATCCCATCCATATAACGCATCGATGCGTGTATATATATATATATAGTGTATATATATGTATATATTTATATATATACTCGGGGGTTTCCCCCTGCTCGCTCCGCTTTCCAACCCCCCAAGCACAAATAGGTATATTAGTTAAAAAAATTGTATAATTTTTATTTAATTTATTATTACTGTATTCCCGATTCATCTAAGATTCTCTGGCTTTATTATTTTCGAAATTGCCCCTTACTTATTTCTTCGAAAGAAAATAAAAGACGCGTCTTACACTTCAGTAAATTATTTAAAGGTTTTTAAAGGTTTAAAAAAACTCATTCGGAGTAATAATTACACCGTAAAGTTTAAAAAAAATAAATGAGGAGGGAAGAGGAGGGGGGGAGGGGTTTGGACCTCCATTTTAGCCTTACTACTATATAATACAAGAAGATATACTCTCCGTTCGTCAACCCCCCCCCCCATTTTTTATTTTCCTTCTCTTTGCTTTTACACCTTTGTTTTAGCGATACAATGAAATCTGTTTACTTTTTGAGTCGATGACTAGAAACTCGTTTTTCAATTTTCACTTTTTTCTCATAAACCAAGCAAAAATTAGTCTACCCTTTTGCTTTATCGATATCATTGAATTTATTTATTTTTTGAGACGAATTGTAGAACATAATTTTTTCATTTTTCGTCTAATTTTTTACCTGTATACGATACGAAACTTCATTTACTCATCATTTGCTTTAGTGATATAATTGAATGTAATTACTTTTTCAGTCAATTTCCAGAAAATAATTTTTGACAACCATTATTTTATTTTAAAACCATTATTTCAATTTCAATTTTTCAGCAACATAATAATTTCACCTTTTTTAAATTTAATTTACGTTGAAGTGATCCATTAGAAATTAATGAGTTTAAAAATTCTGTTGGAATTATATTTGCTAAATTTTCATTATTATCGGTTTCTGCTATGTCAATGATTAAATATTCTGCAAATGGTATCGGTATGCGATTAAGAAATTCATTGTTAATTTCAATGATATATATATAGACACGACGGTTTTTTATACATGTGTGGATGTACGTGTGTGTGCGTGTCGCTCATCGATCGAACCGCGTCGCCTAATCCAGCGGACTTGCGGCTGCAGGCGCTACACCCCCTATATGCTATTTTCCGTGCGGCGGTAGTGGCTGACGCGTCACGCGATATCCTCGCCGCGCGCGGCGTCCCACAGGAGTTCCGGCGGTTATCCAATTCCTAATTTATCGCCGCGAGGATTGCGAGGGGTGCGACGGTGCGCCGCGCGTCTTGGAACTTTTATTTCGTCGAGTGTCGCCGTCCCGCTGGTTTTCCTTTTAATTTTGCATGCCTCCAGGAAGTTCGGGCTCCGCGCGGAGTGCCGGATTAAAAAGGTGCCTGTGAGCTTTATGCGGGAGGTTTCCAGTGGTCGACGCTCAAATATTGAAATTGTCAAAGTTTACAGTGTAATCGATCACGAGGACGATCTTTCTTTACCGCATTTACCTATTTGCCTTCGTGAAGTACCCACTCGATTTGTTAATACTGTTTTTAATTTTGGTTGGGTTTATTGTGTAATAAACAAATGTACAATTTGAGTTCTTATTTATTTATTTATACGTCAAACAATGGGTACAATTTATGCTCAGTGCATGTGCAATATTTTCATCTAATTGATGCAACACAGCAAGAAATGAACTTTTTTTATTCTTAAAAAGAAGAAACAGTTTATGCATAAATATTTTGAATCTATTCAGGATAATACTATGGGTATGGTAAAATTGTACATTATTTTTGCACTGTGATCTATTACACTTAAAATAAATACAGATATTAAAATACAAAGTGGGCACAAGATATGAAATGAAAAAAAAATTAAAATTATCTATTTTAACAAAAACAAAATCGTTTTAAGAGGACAAGCATAAAGTATATTACATTTTTTTAATACAAAAATTATCTACAATTTTAGCAGGCCCATGTCTGTAACAATGCTATGCTTTAATTAGACAAAGCATTATGCTTGAATTAAGCATAAACTATATTCACCGTTTTGCTTGGAAGAGTAAAATATATTAAATGTTTAATCCGTAGTACGTTATGTATCTAATAAGCAAAGAAAAAAATTGTTATATAGGTCTACTGGGAAATTACAAAAAAAAATATTTAAAAAATTATTTATTAATACTTACAACAAAATATTGTAAAAATTTCAAACTTCCAGTCGATAAATCTACACGGGATGAACGAGAGCAGCAAAAAGTAATAAATAAATAATGCACTTTAAATAACTCCTGTTACGCATAAAAGCAGAGATAAAATATCAGATTTTTACATGGAAAAAAATTTATAAAACATCCCCGGTATCAAAAAAAAAAAATATTTTGTACTGCTCGAACGCGCAAATAACATTTCTCGGATAAAAAAAAAACAACGCACGCACGAGATTAAAAAAAAAAAGAAATTACAAATTCATCGAGCAAAAAATACTGCTAAGGGCGCGGCCCACGCGTGGCTCATAAAAAAAGCAAAATCAAATAATCCAATTACCTATACGATAGAAGTCGCGAGCGCTGAAGAGTAATTGATCCACCTGGGATTTGCGTAACTTTTTCGACCCGATAAAGATCTCCGCGCACCGTCAATGATGTGTCGGTCCACCCTCTTATTCTATCATTCGAACGCTAATGCATCGAAGGGGGAGGGAAAGGGACACGGGGGTAGAGCGTAGTTCCTTGTAGAGCGTCGAGCTCTCGACAACTCCGGGGACCGTTGGCATTATTAAGGGCTCGTCCGCATGCGGAATTCATGACAGCGCGAGGAATTCGATATAGGGCGCGAGCCCTTGCCGCGAGTCTATTTTTAAAGCGACCGACGATTCCCTAGCGGTGGGTTCCCCCAGGCTCTCGCACCCTCCCCGTCGACGTCGTAAGCGGCACATATTCTTCAAAACATTCCTCGCGACGACGACCTTCTTTCACGCCGCTCCCGAGGATGCCGAGCGCCCGACGCGGCGAAAAAAAATTTAATTAATGAACAAGCGAGCCCATTCTTCTGCGACGTCTCTTATAAACTTCCGCGTTTCCCCCTTTTTTTTTACTTCATCTTTTTCTTCTTTCATCCAGTCAGTTAAGCTCATTGTTGACTAACAGAACACTTTTTTTTTTAAATTGTTCGCAGCTGGTTGTGTTTTAAACTATTAAATTTAAAAATAAAGCAGGCTTTTCTTTTTATTTGAAAGGAAGCGTTCTTTGTCTGTCCGAAGTGTAGTGGGAAACTTGTAAGGTACATACTGAGGGGATAAGTGATAGAATTTTTTGAAAATTATGTATTCTCTTAGTCTGAAAATGAGAAATTTCACATATTAAATGTGAATAGTGACAGTTTAAAAAGGTGAAAGCACGTTAGCTAATTAAATGTGCGAATATTCACACATAAATATGCGAAACAAATTTGACTAATTGAATGTGTGAAATCAAATTTCTATAATTCAATATGTAAAAAACCATATTCATTAATTCAATATGTTAATATATGCACACGTTAAAAATAATAAAGTGAATTTCCACATATTTATAAGTTAAATTATTTTCGCATACCAAATATGTGATAATATCACATTTTCAGATTTAGAGAGTAAGAAATGTTCCGTTGTCTTATTTATACAAGTGTGAAATTTTTTATTTATGTTATTTATTTAATTTTATTTATCTATAATAGCATATTAATATAAATAATGAGTGATAAGCAGTCACTGCTTAAATTTCTACCTTACAGCATACGCGAAGCTAAAAGTAAAACTTCCCCTTGACGAAAAAGAAATTATAAAAATGGAAAAGCTTTTTTTTTAACCACGAAGTTGAACAACATGAACATATTGTAAATCAAAAATGTCACTGGATGTAGTACAAAATTTACTGCAGAAAACATACCACACAATTTGAAGAAAAAAATCATAACCGCGGTACTCCCTACTCATTTCGGAAGTTTAAAAATTTTTCTTAAAAATCCGAACTATAGGCGACAAAGACACTCTGTTGACAAATTTAGCGACAAAGTTTCGTTAGGCAAAAAGTTTCCCCCGCAAAAAGATGTTGTAAGCCGCGAGAATGCAAAAGATTCGAGGAGAAGAAAGATGGGAGCGCGTCGAACTGGAGCAGAGAGAATAAAGTGTTGTTTTCGCTGCAGAGTTCGAACTTTCAGCCTATACACTCGGTCGATCCGACGTAAACTTCCTCTCGGCTCGGCGCGAGACTTTCTCAAAGCTCGTCCACTTTGCCGCTTTATTTTTGGGACGTGAGAAGCGCCAGTCGGCGGCAGTGACGCTCCATTGACAGCGGATATCTTTACAAGTGCAAAAAGTATTTTAAGGCACGTCAGTGCTTTTAATGAGCTTCCCGGCAAGTGTCCAGTTAAATGGACCACCCTTCTGCATAAATCCAGAAGCTTTCACGCGCTGCGCTATTTTAATTTGAAAACTCGTTCGAATCTATTTTCGCGGAGTGAAATTTATTTCACAGAATTAAAGCGTGTTAACGAAAAACTGTGTTCGTAGATAGTTTCTGGATAAAAGTTATTTTTGCAAGCTTGAAGCTTGCACGAAAAATTTCATTAGGTGTGTCAGATGGAATATCGAAAAATGATTAACACGTTTCTCTTCATTTTTGTCTCAATTTAAAGTTTATTATTAAAAATAATAGTCTGAAAATCGCTATGACGTGACCCTTTAGTAATATTTAGACATTTATTGCTTATAGAATATAAAAGAAAGCTAAAGTGTGACGCAGGCTATTTTTCAAATCGCAGTATCATTCGCTAGTTAACAATCTTAAGGAAAAAATGATTGCTATCAATTCGGTTGTTTTGTGATTTTTTTTTTTGGATTTCATTATATCCGGCTACTCTCTAAATCTGAAAATGTGAAATACACTTGGAAAATGTGAATAGTGGCATTTAATAAATGAAAAGCCGTCCACATTTTAAATGTGTGATCGATTTTTCACATAAAGTATGTCACTATGTGAACGACTTTTCATTTATTAAATGTTACTATTCACGTTTTCAGATTTAGAGAGCAATAAAAGAGAAAAGAGAAAAAATACGTGTCTATTACTTTTTAACATTCTATCTAACGGATTAAATGGATTATTTCGTGAAAGAAAAAACAAAATTCTGCACCTACTTAAACAATCCTAATTTCATAGTCACGGTCCTCTCGAAGCTTCTCGGTAATTATTCCATCAAAATTAGAATAACCATACGGGTGTACCCGCGGGAAAGGAGGCAAGCTGCACGCATGAAAAGCACCGAAGAGAGCCAAGAGCCGAAGCTTATATAGAAACACTCGCGGGGGTTACTCGCAAGGTATGTACACGTGTGCCCACTATGTACAGTGTACTTGCACCGGCCGATCGAGAATTACCTACACACACCCGCGCACATCAAGCGGCGCGCTCCCGTGTGTGCGCTCGAAGCTCTCGCTTCAATGTTAATTAATTATCTGGCAAGGCGAGAGCCTGCGAGACGGAAAATAATGTGCCCCGGGCGATCTCGCCGGACTGTTTGTCATCCGCCGAGGTAGGGGGAGTGGAAAAAAATGCGAAGCGGGGGTGTAAGGGAGAAAAGGGCGAGTGAGGCCTCTCTCCCGTCATCCGAAGTTTTTTACGGCAGAGCCTGGCGCCGGCGCTCGACGCGAGGCCTCCGTTATTAATAAGTGCATGATGAATCGTAGAGCGGCGGCTTATCGATTCCGTGAGAATGTTTATCGCGTATAGCCCGTAGGGGAGGAGTGAAGGCCGTCGCGCGTGAAGACGTGTCGAAAGCTTCATTTTGCGCGCCTATACTATAGGCGCCTGTGAGCTTGCGCTAATCCACTTCGTTCATTCTGTACCGAGGGTTTTCGTTATGCCGGGCGATCAAATCTTTTATTAAAAATTTTATAAAATTTTACGTTCCGGGGGTAGTCGTCTTCGTCGAGTCCTATGAATCTACCTCTCCTTGCACACCCGACCAGAAAATGATATTCGTATATCTATAACTGCGCCTGAAATGTCATTCACGATCGTGAAATTCAGTGGAAGAGTTTTATTTTCAATCTTATCGTCTCAAATTTCATTGGGAACTCTCAGCATATCTGAGTGAATAAAATTTAAAGCCGATCTGCCCGAAAGCTATCAATACATATATACATATATATATAAAAAAATGTGTATTTGTACGCCGCATATCTGCTATTACGTTATTTTTATTGCCACAGACGCTCATTGATGGTGAGAATATTTCATAAATATTAATTTTCGCGTGAATTTATAATATCCAGCTGCCTGTAATAAAAACAAGGACAAGCTTTATGCAATATGTATATGCTACACGGAAGAGGGTGTATACGTGTTTAACCTTTGAGGCTGATGAACGCAAGGGCAGCTTATCCTGAGTGACATTCCACGTGCGAAAAGATCGAAACCCCCTGGAACTAATTAAAAATTCTCATAATGAAAAGAAAATCCCGGCGCGCTTCTTTCTGTGTATACTGTGATTTTTTACTTTGAAAAAAGTTCATAAAATTGTACATTTTTTCCAATGCGATTACAAAACTAAATTGTATAAAAAATATTTTCCTTCTAATTCGATAAATATGACGTAGACGTAACTTTTTTTTAGTACATAAAAACAAAGTGTATTTTTGTATTTGCAAGTGTATTATTGATGCATACATTAAGAATCTTATAAACGTAAAAATTGCAGTTTCCTTAATTAAACCACATAATGTAATTATACACTTAGAGAAAAATTTGTTAATTTTAAGCAAACATTTATTTCAATAATATTTATTAAATATTTTATCGAGTCAAAAAATTATTTTTTCGAAATTACTCAATTTATTTTGAAGCAAATAAATTCATTTAGTTTTCATGAACTGTTTACTTGATTCAAAGAAATATTTTAATAAGTACTATTGAAGTAAATCATTTCCTTAAAATTAACAATTTTTTTTTCAGTGTGCTATTAAATTATTCATAAGAACAAATTATAATCGCGTATTAATTACGATAAAACTCAATTGTACAGCTTGTCAAAAGAGAAATTTGAGTTAAGTCATAAGTTCATATAAGTATACTACACACTGCTCGTTTAAAAGTGGCTAGAGAAGAGGGGAACTAATTAAAAATTCTCACGAGAAAAAGAAAATCCCAGTCCGCTCTGCTATAATACCTATTTGACGCTTTGAAAACAGGAAAAGAGAGAGAGAGAGAGGGAGAAAGAGAAGTCGCGCAGCGGCGTTTGAAAAGCTCGCCGCGTCGCTTCTGAAAAAACAAGCCGCAAGCGCACTGCAAAAGGCCGACTAATAAAGACCGGGGTACTGACGTGCGGAGGGGTTCGAGAGGGTTCCTCTCGCAAGAGCACGCGTGTAAAACGAGAGGAATACGGACGCGCGCGGATTTCGCAGCCAGTGGGTACGTTCGAGTAGAGCCAAGCGCGTCGACAGCCGAGCACGCAGCAGCGATTCGGATTTCGCGAGCGACGGCTGAGAAGAGAGGAGAAGTGCTTTTCTCCGCAAGCTCCGACCAAATCCGATTGTCCGAGCGGCTGGCCTCGCGCTCGGTGCTCCCAGCTGGTATATACATTCTCCTGTGTATACTTCAGCGGCGCGCGATATCGATTTGCGGGGCTTTGTGTGTATACCTGTCGCGGTCGGTGATGACATTTTGTTTTTAATTTTTTTATATAAAAGTAGACTTTGAAAGGTGAAAAAAAGAAATTAGTACGACCGCTAAACATAGTCTGTATCACGTAATGAAGCGCAAGCTCGAGTCGAAATGAATCACGACGCTCTCGTTTGAAATTCAAATGTGTGCGAGATTTTCATTAAAAAAGTTTCGCTTTAAAAAAAAAGGGGGGGGGGGAGACAGGAAAAATAAATATATGCGCCTCCTTCGACCTGTAATTTATATCTGAACTTGGGCAAAAATATGGAGAGGAGAGGACGGAGAACGAGAATCACTCGGGCATTGATTCGCAAATGGGGAGCTCGGGGTCGGGCGGGCTCCTGAAAAATGGCAAAAAGTTAGACGCCCGGTCGCGCCGTAACTTTTCGGGAGCCAAGCAGGGCCACCTTGCAAAGAGAGAGAGAGAGAAAGAGGCGAGAGAAATGCAGAGGAGAGACACAGACCGGAGCAGGGTGTAACTCCGTGCCAGAGATCGATTTTCGAAAGACGAGGAGAGAAAGAGAGAGCGGCGAGTGTCGCCAAGTTTGCCGGAGAAAAGCAGCTCTGCCTTTCGCACGCCTTTCTCTCTCTTATTTTCTCACTTTCTCTCTCATTCTCTCTCATTCTCTCTCACTTTCTCTCATTCTCTCTCATTCTCTCTCATTCTCTCATTCTCTCTCATTCTCTCTCATTCTCTCATTCTCTCATTCTCTCTCATTCCCTCGCATCCTCTCTCATTCTCTAACTACATCTAAATGTAGATAACTCCGTCTCACTCTAATTTTCTCGTGGAAAATTACTTTGCTAGGATGGGGATGTGTTGGGACTAGTGGGTATATAGGTGTTCGATTTGAATTCGAAATCGGTGGGTTATTGTCGACTGGTTTGAATGGAGTTTGAAAATGGATGTGTGTGTTATCTCCTTAGCTCTTTTGCAAATTAAATTGATTGAATTTTTAACTGCGTTTTAATCAAATTGACAGACCAGGAATTACTTGCATGAATATAAATTAGTACATAAAGACAAAGTGTGTTTTTGATGCATAAATTATAAGGATATAAACGCAAAAATAGTAGTTTATTTAGTTAAACCACAAAATATAATTGTAATAATAAATTATTTATAAGAACAAATCATAATCGCTTATTAATTACGACAAAGCTCAATTGTATAACTTGTGATTTTCGAACCATAAGGGGACTCCATACATAATTATTTTTTTGTAAAATCATTTATAAAATTAAAGTCATAATCTAAAATAATTCTTGTTAACATTGCAGGAATTACTTGCATGAATATAAATTATTTTCTTGTACGAGTTTAGTGCAATTTCAAGATAGGGATTTTAACGTTTCATGGAAATTAAGGATTGAAGCGAACACTTTTGCACTTTAATTTAGATGCTGATCTATTTTCGATCTACTTAATAATCAAGAACGGGTTAATTACTTTGAGGTATGTTGTACAATGTAGATATAACAGACCCCAACCAGGTCAATACTTGGTTTCCTAATAACGAGGCGATATTATCGAGGTAAGGGTTTGGTGTAAATTATTGTGCCTTGAACAACATTGAATAATAAAACTGATTATTATATCCTGAAAGTTAATTATTACTTTCCATTAAGAAAAGCCCTTAATGGAATTTTAAAACATATTTAAAATAAGTCGGTCTTTCGCTCATTTTATTTTACACACTAAACTTCACGAGTTAATTTAAAATCGAGCGCTGATTAGATTTGAAAACGAAACTCCCCGCCTTGCAAGGAAGCTTCTTTCTATGAATTGCAAAGCAACGTAAACACGATGAAATTTATTCGACCCTCCTCTCGCGGTCACTACAAAAAATTAACGCAACTGTCAACCAAAAACCACGTCGCAGAAGCTGAAAAAAAAAGGAAGAGGAGGAGGAGGAGGAGGAGGAAAGGTTCGTGAATCATTCCGGCCGCGTTAATCCGCACCGACGAAGCGGCTTATTTAAGGTCGGGATTTGCGGAACGTGATCTGTAGAACGAGCGGGCTTTCTCCGGTAATTTCGTCCCTACACCGGCAACCCCCCGGTGAACCTCCAGCAGACGTCGGTGGAGCAAAGGAAGTAGACGCACCGCGAGGAGACAACGTGACGAGTGCCTCCCCCGGGGACCTTCTCTCCCCGACCTTCGGGGAAAGAATTCTATTTTCCCTTATTCCGCGGATCCGGCCTCCTGCCCTCTCTCTTCCTTTGATCTCGCGAAATCCGCGCCCACGCGAGGAGCGACTTTTGCACCGTGGAGGACGTCACGCGCGATTGTCGTCGAAAATTCTCAAAGCGCATGGCGCTTTTCCCCGTGCGATTCTTTTCGTCGGATGCTGGAGGTGAAAAATGCGGAGACTTTGAAATCAAGGAAAAGTGGGGCAGGACCTGTCGCCGAGGCGTGATCCTACGCGAGGCTTCGGAGGGGAGGCCTCCTTCCTCCTCCTCTCCACCTCGTCTCCCTTTATGAGAAACGTGTCGAGCATCGGCGATATAGACGATCCTTTTGGGCAATTACGCTCGACCTGCACTTTTATTAAGCGCCTTAAAAAATAGAATGGGGGGGCTTTTTTGCCGATGCGCGCCGCGTCCTAGGCGGACCTATCGTTTTTCACCTAATAATCACTCTTACATCTCTATTTGTCATCATTTTCTCATGGCCCACTTCTTGATTAACTTTTATTACACTTTAGAATACGTAAACATTTTGTAACGCTATTACAGTGATCGCAGGAGAGAAATTATTTGTTTCGTCTGATTTACTTACCTTAATGAAAAGTTTCTGTAAAAATAAGATAAAAAATACTTGTCAATATTAAAAAAAAAATTAATGAACATTATATAGACTTGATCTGAAAAAAAAATTAAAATAACAATTCGAATGGCAAGAAAAAGCAAAAGAACAAACAAAAAGAAGCGAATAAAATGGCATTCATGCTAAATCTCAACTCGGCACTATTTGAGTCGGCATTAATTCTCCCCGAGAGCGCCTTATTGTTGTCCCTTTAAAACAGAGCCACGAAGGCTGCGGGCTCTTAATTTTTACAATGAGCCTATTTAACGGGGGAGCAGCGGCAGCAGCAGCTACTTAGGTCGAATTCAATTTTTGTCAAATGATAAGCGCTTACCGCGGCACAAAGGAAAGTTAGCTCTTGGCCCGGGCACAATTGAAACTCGGAAGCACCGTGGCGCCGCGACAGGTGGAGCGGTTGCACGGGCCCGCGGTAAATCTCCCAGCAGCTGCTCCGCAGTGCTCCAGACTCTTCCCTCCCCGAGCGAGAGAGACTACGACGCTCCCGCGACGCGTAAGCGCCGAACGAATTTCGCTTTCCGCCTACGTCCGATCGATATTCCCGCGACTTATCCCACTCGAGCGGGCAGAAGTTGGCTTCGGCGGCTGCGCTTTGAAAGAGATTAAGAAAGTATGAGCGCAAAAAAAAAAATTCTCTCTGCTGCGTATACGCGCGTCAGTCGTATATATTACGCTTTGTCAATTTTGCGGAACGATTTCTCTTGCAGTGGGTAAAAATTAAAATTGAATGGAGGAGAATAGAATAATATGTAGAATAGAGATTTATGGTAAAATATATAGTTTAGTACACTGAAAAAAAAATTGTTAATTTGAAGGAAATGATTTACTTCAATAGTACTTATTAAAAATTTCTTTGAATCGAGTAATAATTTCATTAAAACTAAATGAATTTATTTGTTTCTAGATAAAATTTATTAAGGGATACAATGGCAAAAACATAAGTGTCTCTGAGGAGTACACCCGAGCATAGACCTTATAATAATAAATAAATTTAGTAGTTAAAAAAAAATAATTTTTTGACTCAATAAAACATTTAATAAGTACTATTGAAATAAATATTTGCTTAAAATTAACAAATTTCTCTCTCAGTGTATAAATGTGAATAAGTTAACAATTCTTGGAGCCTAATAATAAAAATAAAATTCTTTCAGTCTTTCATATTAATTATTCGGTTTCATTTGAAGTAAAATATTAAAAGCTAATAGCCACGTATTAAAAACGATATTTCACTTATTCTGTTGTGGATAGGATTACGATTATTTAACGGTAAAACATTTTTTTAGAATACGAATTTGATAAACCGCCAATCAATTGTTCTGTATAAAATGAAGTTGATCGTGCAGTTGCTCGTGAAAAAGAAGAGTTAGTTGTCAATGAATAATTGTCACGAATTATCGAGTAAATTGTTAACGGTGTAAATACAGTGTTCAAGTGTTTTTTATTTCTTTCGCCGGAAAATTCCTGTTTTATTCCAGTTAAGAAATATCCGTCATTTTAAATTTAGTTGAAAATAGTGAAATTTACTGATAAGCTTTTAAACGACTAGAACTAAACGTATACTAATGTATGAAAAAAAACTATACAATTCAAATGAATTAAAATCGATATTATAGAGCGCAAAACAATCATTTGCGTCCGTCACGCTAATAAATAACTTCCGTTTTAATCAATTAAAATGAACATATAGAACCACACATTAATAAATAAATAATATTTTTTATTCCGTTGTTCCACCTGACAGAGAATTAGTCGAGATTAAAGAGGTGCTCAATTCTTTGATCCAGCTTAATTAAACCTACAAAAATAAAACTAATGCATCATTTCGCAGCAGGTAAAGACTATCGAGCACCTCCAGCTCTAAAAAGAAAGAAGAAAATGTGAATCAACAGATGATGTATAACTCTCTAAATCTAAAAATGTGAATAGTGACATTTTTTATGTGAAAAATCCTTCACATATTTAGCATGTGAACGAGTTTTCGCACGCAGTGCACTATGTATATAGTACTATCTCCTTTTTCAAAATTAATTAAATCGAATACGTAAAATAAGACAAAGTAGAGCAGTATATACGCTGAAGCAAACGAAAACAAACGATAATGGAGCGCGATGAAATAATAATTTGCACCCCACCGAAGCTGAAAATCTCCTTCCCTAATGAGATAAGTAAAAGCCAGCGCTCGCAGCGGAGAGTGCGGATGGATTATACACGCGATAATCCACGTCTCGAGTCAGTCGGAAGCGGCCAACTCCGGAGAGGCCGAGCACCTGGCCTGAAAGGAAGTCGATCGGTTTGCTCGACTCTTGGCGGGCGGGCCGCGTGCTCCGCCGAGCGAGTCGGACCTCGGCGGTTTAAAGTGGCCCGCACGCGGCGAAACTCGTTTGGCCCGCGGCGTAATTCGGCGGCACCTCCAACTCGTAAAGCCTCGATTCGCGCGCACGCCCCGGATTACCCATACACCGGTCTATCAGAGGCTCGCTGGGCCGATCGATTTGTTTGCTAAACAATTCAGCGCGTCTCTTTTCCTCGCGACCGAAGATCCGCGCCGCTCGTCGCACGTACTTCCCGGCAATTTTAAATTTACGACCGATCGTAAATGAGGGATTGCCCGCGGCGAGGAGGAGGCGTATAAAAACGACACTTTTTGCGAGCTCTCGTAAAGCTCGGCGGATTAGTGCTCGCGTTAAATTGACCGAAAAAACATTGGAGGAGAGCTTCTTTTTTTTTTTTTTAACTCCGTGTTGACGAAATTTTATCACGTTTCCTCGGTTATACGTGTGTAAATCTCGTCAATGTTTTACACAGTTTCAAGGTGACTGTAATAAATATAAAATGTAGCCCAAATTTGCTCAGAGAATATTCCATTTTTATGTCAACAAACTGCACCAATCATTTTTTTTCTAATTCCAAAAGTTGAAGTTATCAAGCAATCGTACATTTAAAAAAAATATATAAAAAAAACCATCGCACTCACAGCCGCGGATTCCCTCGGTGTAGACGACGGCAGCGTGAGTTCCACCGTCATCTTCTGTACCTTATCGAGTGCTCGGAGATCCCTTCGAATCCCACAACATTAAAGAGCTCGAATTTTTACCGAAGACCGAGATCAAAGGTACACAGAGACAACAAAGTAAATTCGCATATGATGCTCCCTCTATAGTTGAATGAGTGAAAAAACGCTAATTGCACCAAAGAATTAGTGAGATTAGAGAATTATCATTAATTTAACTACAGTGGGTACATTTTTTTGCATCAAATACATTAATTTACATTGATGTTTCTACTTTCGATGCGACACCCAGAAGACGTTGAAGCCGTTGACGACAAAATCTTGATAGGCTGTGAAATATAAACCAATTTAAGTTTTCTACTTATTTGTAATATATTTAAATTAATTTCAAATATAAAAAACTGAATGATAGATTATGTAAAAATCGTTTCTGTAATTTAATTTTTTTAAGTACACATTGAATCCTGAAGTGTTAGAGAAATTTTATAAATCAATTATAAAAAAGCATTATAACTTTTACAATTCTATCAGTATCACAATTTGATTAAGAGATTCTTAGACCTAGGCTTTTTAATTTAAACTAAAGTAAGAGCCTTACATAGCACAAGGTTTGCTCGCAGAATCTTCAGGGTGGTATCCATTGATTCAGATCAATCAGTATCAAGCTAAAAATCAAAAACGTATGTGATATTAATAAAAATTTTAAAGGTCGTATAAAATGGTATATACTCAAAGTACCTATGTTTTAATCCGAAAACATCAAGTGAATACTCCAATGAGTTCTGTTTTGCAAGCCTAAGCATTCACATTACAAGTACTGCTACATTTAGTTTGGTCAGGGTGTCTGCTTATCCAAAAGCTTGAAATAAAGCCAAATGCTTATGAAATTAATTTCTATCCACTTCTTTGGACGATGCCAAATATGGCCGACCTTTATTCTGTATAAGAAAAAAATTCATAATTAGTACAAAATTAGTATACCAACTCGATTAGCATACTAGAGAGTACAAAATCTTCTAAACAAAGATGTAACAATGAGCATTTATTGTAATCTGCAAATACGAAAATCAAAGTATTATTACCACTGGTACTTTGATGTATATACACGCACTTGGAAGGCAACCGCATCTGTTATGATCATCCAAGTCAGCATTCAAATCAGCATTTTACCAGCATATTCAATGATTTAGTAGTGGAGAAGCTGCAAGCACCGAACAGTACCATCTGCTAGATTTTTCCGCTGCAAGAAATCAAAAGAATGATTTAACCTTGTGATAGAGCAAAAGAAACCAAAGTGCAAGATGTGTTTATGATAATAAACAAATAAGTGAATAATAATATGGAGTTAAAACCGAAAAAAAAATAACATAAAACTTAGGGTTAATTACTTATGATTTTTTGTAGAGGCCGAACCACTGATCACTTGCATAAGTTGAGCAACTCCATTTCCAAGTGGTTCTGAAAAATAAAAATTCTAAATTACCAATCGATTTAACAAAATAACTTGTCTTAACAAACTAGACAATTTCCCAATGTAAGATTGATTAAATTATAATAGATTCAAATTCAAATTGTAAGTAATAAAACTTTTGAACAAACTATTATTCGGATTAAGCTATAGTCACGACAATTTTCTTATTCTGAAAATGAAACGCGCATTTTGCTCACATCCAGAAGGCAGGTAATCAACTATTATTCATGGATAGTGTAACATATCGTACCTATACCAAGGAAATAGACTTTCGTACATAATATACTATAAATATAGAATCATGAATTTTTTTTCGTAAAATTTATGCCACAAATTTGGATCAACTAGCGAGACTCAAGTATGGCCGATCTTTATTTTGTACAAGAAAATAATTCATAATTAGTACAAAATTAATATACCAACTCGATTAGAATACTAGTGAGTACAAAATTTTCTGAATAAAGATGTAACAATGAGCATTTATTATAATCTGCAAATACGAAAATAAAAGTATTATTACCACTGGTACTTTGATGTATATACACGCACTTGGAAGGCAACCACATCTGTTATGATCATCCAAGTCAGCATCCAAATCAGCATTTCACCAGCATATTCAATGATTTAGTAGTGGAGAAGCTGCAAGCACCGAACAGTACCATCTGCTAGATTTTTCCGCTGCAAGAAATCAAAAGAATGATTTAACCTTGTGATAGAGCAAAAGAAACCAAAGTGCAAGATGTGTTTATGATAATAAACAATTAAGTGAATAATAATATGGAGTTAAAACCGAAAAAAAAATAACATAAAACTTAGGGTTAATTACTTATGATTTTTTGTAGAGGCCGAGCCACTGATCACTTGCATAAGTTGAGCAACTCCATTTCCAAGTGGTTCTGAAAAATAAAAATTCTAAATTACCAATCGATTTAACAAAATAACTTGTCTTAACAAACTAGACAATTTCCCAATTTCCCAATATAAGATTGATTAAATTATAATATATTCAAATTCAAATTGTAAGTAATAAAACTTTTGAACAAACTATTATTCGGATTAAGCTATAGTCATGACAATTTTCTTATTCTGAAAATGAAACGCGCATTTTGCACACATCCAGATGGCAGTTATTCAACTACTATTCATGGATAGTGTAACATATCGTACCTATACCAAGGAAATAGACTTTCGTACATAATATACTATAAATATATAATCATGAATTTGTTTTCGAAAAATTTATACTACAAATTTGGATCAACCAGAGAGACTCAAGTATGGCTGACCTTTATTCTGTGCAAGAAAAAAATTCATAATTAGTACAAAATTAGTATACCAACTCGATTAGCATATTATTGAGTACAAAATCTTCTAAATAAAGATGTAAGAATGAGCATTTATTATAATCTGCAAATACGAAAATAAAAGTATTATTACCACTGGTCCTTTGATGTATATACACGCACTTGGAAGGCAACCGCATCTGTTATGATCATCCAAGTCAGCATTCAAATCAGCATTTTACCAGCATATTCAATGATTTAGTAGTGGAGAAGCTGCAAGCACCGAACAGTACCATCTGCTAGATTTTTCCGCTGCAAGAAATCAAAAGAATGATTTAACCTTGTGATAGAGCAAAAGAAACCAAAGTGCAAGATAGTGTTTATGATAATAAACAAATAAGTGAATAATAATATGGAGTTAAAACCGAAAAAAAAATAACATAAAACTTAGGGTTAATTACTTATGATTTTTTGTAGAGGCCGAACCACTGATCACTTGCATAAGTTGAGCAACTCCATTTCCAAGTGGTTCTGAAAAATAAAAATTCTAAATTACCAATCGATTTAACAAAATAACTTGTCTTAACAAACTAGACAATTTCCCAATGTAAGATTGATTAAATTATAATATATTCAAATTCAAATTGTAAGTAATAAAACTTTTGAACAAACTATTATTCGGATTAAGCTATAGTCACGACAATTTTCTTATTCTGAAAATGAAACGCGCATTTTGCTCACATCCAGAAGGCAGGTAATCAACTATTATTCATGGATAGTGTAACATATCGTACCTATACCAAGGAAATAGACTTTCGTACATAATATACTATAAATATAGAATCATGAATTTTTTTTCGTAAAATTTATGCCACAAATTTGGATCAACTAGCGAGACTCAAGTATGGCCGATCTTTATTTTGTACAAGAAAATAATTCATAATTAGTACAAAATTAATATACCAACTCGATTAGAATACTAGTGAGTACAAAATTTTCTGAATAAAGATGTAACAATGAGCATTTATTATAATCTGCAAATACGAAAATAAAAGTATTATTACCACTGGTACTTTGATGTATATACACGCACTTGGAAGGCAACCACATCTGTTATGATCATCCAAGTCAGCATCCAAATCAGCATTTCACCAGCATATTCAATGATTTAGTAGTGGAGAAGCTGCAAGCACCGAACAGTACCATCTGCTAGATTTTTCCGCTGCAAGAAATCAAAAGAATGATTTAACCTTGTGATAGAGCAAAAGAAACCAAAGTGCAAGATGTGTTTATGATAATAAACAAATAAGTGAATAATAATATGGAGTTAAAACCGAAAAAAAAATAACATAAAACTTAGGGTTAATTACTTATGATTTTTTGTAGAGGCCGAACCACTGATCACTTGCATAAGTTGAGCAACTCCATTTCCAAGTGGTTCTGAAAAATAAAAATTCTAAATTACCAATCGATTTAACAAAATAACTTGTCTTAACAAACTAGACATTCCAATTTCCCAATATAAGATTGATTAAATTATAATAGATTCAAATTCAAATTGTAAGTAATAAAACTTTTGAACAAACTATTATTCGGATTAAGCTATAGTCATGACAATTTTCTTATTCTGAAAATGAAACGCGCATTTTGCACACATCCAGAATGGCAGTTATTCAACTACTATTCATGGATAGTGTAACATATCGTACCTATACCAAGGAAATAGACTTTCGTACATAATATACTATAAATATATAATCATGAATTTGTTTTCGAAAAATTTATACTACAAATTTGGATCAACCAGAGAGACTCAAGTATGGCTGACCTTTATTCTGTGCAAGAAAAAAATTCATAATTAGTACAAAATTAGTATACCAACTCGATTAGCATACTTATTGAGTACAAAATCTTCTAAATAAAGATGTAAGAATGAGCATTTATTATAATCTGCAAATACGAAAATAAAAGTATTATTACCACTGGTCCTTTGATGTATATACACGCACTTGGAAGGCAACCGCATCTGTTATGATCATCCAAGTCAGCATTCAAATCAGCATTTTACCAGCATATTCAATGATTTAGTAGTGGAGAAGCTGCAAGCACCGAACAGTACCATCTGCTAGATTTTTTCCGCTGCAAGAAATCAAAAGAATGATTTAACCTTGTGATAGAGCAAAAGAAACCAAAGTGCAAGATGTGTTTATGATAATAAACAAATAAGTGAATAATAATATGGAGTTAAAACCGAAAAAAAAATAACATAAAACTTAGGGTTAATTACTTATGATTTTTTGTAGAGGCCGAACCACTGATCACTTGCATAAGTTGAGCAACTCCATTTCCAAGTGGTTCTGAAAAATAAAAATTCTAAATTACCAATCGATTTAACAAAATAACTTGTCTTAACAAACTAGACAATTTCCCAATGTAAGATTGATTAAATTATAATAGATTCAAATTCAAATTGTAAGTAATAAAACTTTTGAACAAACTATTATTCGGATTAAGCTATAGTCACGACAATTTTCTTATTCTGAAAATGAAACGCGCATTTTGCTCACATCCAGAAGGCAGGTAATCAACTATTATTCATGGATAGTGTAACATATCGTACCTATACCAAGGAAATAGACTTTCGTACATAATATACTATAAATATAGAATCATGAATTTTTTTTCGTAAAATTTATGCCTACAAATTTGGATCAACTAGCGAGACTCAAGTATGGCCGATCTTTATTTTGTACAAGAAAATAATTCATAATTAGTACAAAATTAATATACCAACTCGATTAGAATACTAGTGAGTACAAAATTTTCTGAATAAAGATGTAACAATGAGCATTTATTATAATCTGCAAATACGAAAATAAAAGTATTATTACCACTGGTACTTTGATGTATATACACGCACTTGGAAGGCAACCACATCTGTTATGATCATCCAAGTCAGCATCCAAATCAGCATTTTCACCAGCATATTCAATGATTTAGTAGTGGAGAAGCTGCAAGCACCGAACAGTACCATCTGCTAGATTTTTCCGCTGCAAGAAATCAAAAGAATGATTTAACCTTGTGATAGAGCAAAAGAAACCAAAGTGCAAGATGTGTTTATGATAATAAACAATAAGTGAATAATAATATGGAGTTAAAACCGAAAAAAAAATAACATAAAACTTAGGGTTAATTACTTATGATTTTTTGTAGAGGCCGAACCACTGATCACTTGCATAAGTTGAGCAACTCCATTTCCAAGTGGTTCTGAAAAATAAAAATTCTAAATTACCAATCGATTTAACAAAATAACTTGTCTTAACAAACTAGACAATTTCCCAATTTCCCAATAAGATTGATTAAATTATAATATATTCAAATTCAAATTGTAAGTAATAAAACTTTGAACAAACTATTATTCGGATTAAGCTATAGTCACTGACAATTTTCTTATTCTGAAAATGAAACGCGCATTTTGCTCACATCCAGAAGGCAGGTAATCAACTATTATTCATGGATAGTGTAACATATCGTACCTATACCAAGGAAATAGACTTTCGTACATAATATACTATAAATATAGAATCATGAATTTGTTTTCGAAAAATTTATACTACAAATTTGGATCAACTAGCGAGACTCAAGTATGGCCGACCTTTATTTTGTGACAAGAAAAATAATTCATAATTAGTACAAAATTAGTATACCAACTCGATTAGCATACTATTGAGTACAAAATCTTCTAAATAAAGATGTAAGAATGAGCATTTATTATAATCTGCAAATACGAAAATAAAAGTATTATTACCACTGGTCCTTTGATGTATATACACGCACTTGGAAGGCAACCGCATCTGTTATGATCATCCAAGTCAGCATCCAAATCAGCATTTTCACCAGCATATTCAATGATTTAGTAGTGGAGAAGCTGCAAGCACCGAACAGTACCATCTGCTAGATTTTTCCGCTGCAAGAAATCAAAAGAATGATTTAACCTTGTGATAGAGCAAAAGAAACCAAAGTGCAAGATGTGTTTATGATAATAAACAAATAAGTGAATAATAATATGGAGTTAAAACCGAAAAAAAAATAACATAAAACTTAGGGTTAATTACTTATGATTTTTTGTAGAGGCCGAACCACTGATCACTTGCATAAGTTGAGCAACTCCATTTCCAAGTGGTTCTGAAAAATAAAAATTCTAAATTACCAATCGATTTAACAAAATAACTTGTCTTAACAAACTAGACAATTTCCCAATGTAAGATTGATTAAATTATAATAGATTCAAATTCAAATTGTAAGTAATAAAACTTTTGAACAAACTATTATTCGGATTAAGCTATAGTCACGACAATTTTCTTATTCTGAAAATGAAACGCGCATTTTGCTCACATCCAGAAGGCAGGTAATCAACTATTATTCATGGATAGTGTAACATATCGTACCTATACCAAGGAAATAGACTTTCGTACATAATATACTATAAATATAGAATCATGAATTTTTTTTCGTAAAATTTATGCCACAAATTTGGATCAACTAGCGAGACTCAAGTATGGCCGATCTTTATTTTGTACAAGAAAATAATTCATAATTAGTACAAAATTAATATACCAACTCGATTAGAATACTAGTGAGTACAAAATCTTCTAAATAAAGATGTAACAATGAGCATTTATTATAATCTGCAAATACGAAAATAAAAGTATTATTACCACTGGTACTTTGATGTATATACACGCACTTGGAAGGCAACCACATCTGTTATGATCATCCAAGTCAGCATCCAAATCAGCATTTCACCAGCATATTCAATGATTTAGTAGTGGAGAAGCTGCAAGCACCGAACAGTACCATCTGCTAGATTTTTCCGCTGCAAGAAATCAAAAGAATGATTTAACCTTGTGATAGAGCAAAAGAAACCAAAGTGCAAGATGTGTTTATGATAATAAACAAATAAGTGAATAATAATATGGAGTTAAAACCGAAAAAAAAATAACATAAAACTTAGGGTTAATTACTTATGATTTTTTGTAGAGGCCGAACCACTGATCACTTGCATAAGTTGAGCAACTCCATTTCCAAGTGGTTCTGAAAAATAAAAATTCTAAATTACCAATCGATTTAACAAAATAACTTGTCTTAACAAACTAGACAATTTCCCAATTTCCCAATGTAAGATTGATTAAATTATAATAGATTCAAATTCAAATTGTAAGTAATAAAACTTTTGAACAAACTATTATTCGGATTAAGCTATAGTCACGACAATTTTCTTATTCTGAAAATGAAACGCGCATTTTGCTCACATCCAGAAGGCAGGTAATCAACTATTATTCATGGATAGTGTAACATATCGTACCTATACCAAGGAAATAGACTTTCGTACATAATATACTATAAATATAGAATCATGAATTTTTTTTCGTAAAATTTATACCACAAATTTGGATCAACTAGCGAGACTCAAGTATGGCCGACCTTTATTCTGTGCAAGAAAAAAATTCATAATTAGTACAAAATTAGTATACCAACTCGATTAGCATACTATTGAGTACAAAATCTTCTAAATAAAGATGTAAGAATGAGCATTTATTATAATCTGCAAATACGAAAATAAAAGTATTATTACCACTGGTCCTTTGATGTATATACACGCACTTGGAAGGCAACCACATCTGTTATGATCATCCAAGTCAGCATCCAAATCAGCATTTCACCAGCATATTCAATGATTTAGTAGTGGAGAAGCTGCAAGCACCGAACAGTACCATCTGCTAGATTTTTCCGCTGCAAGAAATCAAAAGAATGATTTAACCTTGTGATAGAGCAAAAGAAACCAAAGTGCAAGATGTGTTTATGATAATAAACAAATAAGTGAATAATAATATGGAGTTAAAACCGAAAAAAAAATAACATAAAACTTAGGGTTAATTACTTATGATTTTTTGTAGAGGCCGAACCACTGATCACTTGCATAAGTTGAGCAACTCCATTTCCAAGTGGTTCTGAAAAATAAAAATTCTAAATTACCAATCGATTTAACAAAATAACTTGTCTTAACAAACTAGACAATTTCCCAATTCCAATGTAAGATTGATTAAATTATAATAGATTCAAATTCAAATTGTAAGTAATAAAACTTTTGAACAAACTATTATTCGGATTAAGCTATAGTCACGACAATTTTCTTATTCTGAAAATGAAACGCGCATTTTGCTCACATCCAGAAGGCAGGTAATCAACTATTATTCATGGATAGTGTAACATATCGTACCTATACCAAGGAAATAGACTTTCGTACATAATATACTATAAATATAGAATCATGAATTTTTTTTCGTAAAATTTATACCTACAAATTTGATCAACTAGCGAGACTCAAGTATGGCCGACCTTTATTCTGTGCAAGAAAAAAATTCATAATTAGTACAAAATTAGTATACCAACTCGATTAGCATACTATTGAGTACAAAATCTTCTAAATAAAGATGTAAGAATGAGCATTTATTATAATCTGCAAATACGAAAATAAAAGTATTATTACCACTGGTCCTTTGATGTATATACACGCACTTGGAAGGCAACCACATCTGTTATGATCATCCAAGTCAGCATCCAAATCAGCATTTCACCAGCATATTCAATGATTTAGTAGTGGAGAAGCTGCAAGCACCGAACAGTACCATCTGCTAGATTTTTCCGCTGCAAGAAATCAAAAAATGATTTAACCTTGTGATATAGCAAAAGAAACCAAAGTGCAAGATGTGTTTATGATAATAAACAAATAAGTGAATAATAATATGGAGTTAAAACCGAAAAAAAAATAACATAAAACTTAGGGTTAATTACTTATGATTTTTTGTAGAGGCCGAACCACTGATCACTTGCATAAGTTGAGCAACTCCATTTCCAAGTGGTTCTGAAAAATAAAAATTCTAAATTACCAATCGATTTAACAAAATAACTTGTCTTAACAAACTAGACAATTCCCAATTTCCCAATATAAGATTGATTAAATTATAATATATTCAAATTCAAATTGTAAGTAATAAAACTTTTGAACAAACTATTATTCGGATTAAGCTATAGTCACGACAATTTTCTTATTCTGAAAATGAAACGCGCATTTTACTCACATCCAGAAGCAGTTAACTATTATTCATGGATAGTGTAACATATCGTACCTATACCAAGGAAATAGACTTTCGTACATAATATACTATAAATATATAATCATGAATTTGTTTTCGAAAAATTTATACTACAAATTTGAATCAACCAGAGAGACTCAAGTATGGCCGACCTTTATTCTGTGCAAGAAAAAAATTCATAATTAGTACAAAATTAGTATACCAACTCGATTAGCATACTATTGAGTACAAAATCTTCTAAATAAAGATGTAAGAATGAGCATTTATTATAATCTGCAAATACGAAAATAAAAGTATTATTACCACTGGTCCTTTGATGTATATACACGCACTTGGAAGGCAACCACATCTGTTATGATCATCCAAGTCAGCATCCAAATCAGCATTTCACCAGCATATTCAATGATTTAGTAGTGGAGAAGCTGCAAGCACCGAACAGTACCATCTGCTAGATTTTTCCGCTGCAAGAAATCAAAAAAATGATTTAACCTTGTGATATAGCAAAAGAAACCAAAGTGCAAGATGTGTTTATGATAATAAACAAATAAGTGAATAATAATATGGAGTTAAAACCGAAAAAAATAATAACATAAAACTTAGGGTTAATTACTTATGATTTTTTGTAGAGGCCGAACCACTGATCACTTGCATAAGTTGAGCAACTCCATTTCCAAGTGGTTCTGAAAAATAAAAATTCTAAATTACCAATCGATTTAACAAAATAACTTGTCTTAACAAACTAGACAATTTCCCAATTTCCCAATGTAAGATTGATTAAATTATAATAGATTCAAATTCAAATTGTAAGTAATAAAACTTTTGAACAAACTATTATTCGGATTAAGCTATAGTCACGACAATTTTCTTATTCTGAAAATGAAACGCGCATTTTGCTCACATCCAGAAGGCAGGTAATCAACTATTATTCATGGATAGTGTAACATATCGTACCTATACCAAGGAAATAGACTTTCGTACATAATATACTATAAATATAGAATCATGAATTTGTTTTCGTAAAATTTATACCTACAAATTTCGATCAACTAGCGAGACTCAAGTATGGCCGACCTTTATTCTGTGCCAGAAAAAAATTCATAATTAGTACAAAATTAGTATACCAACTCGATTAGCATACTATTGAGTACAAAATCTTCTAAATAAAGATGTAAGAATGAGCATTTATTATAATCTGCAAATACGAAAATAAAAGTATTATTACCACTGGTCCTTTGATGTATATACACGCACTTGGAAGGCAACCACATCTGTTATGATCATCCAAGTCAGCATCCCAATCAGCATTTCACCAGCATATTCAATGATTTAGTAGTGGAGAAGCTGCAAGCACCGAACAGTACCATCTGCTAGATTTTTCCGCTGCAAGAAATCAAAAAAATGATTTAACCTTGTGATATAGCAAAAGAAACCAAAGTGCAAGATGTGTTTATGATAATAAACAAATAAGTGAATAATAATATGGAGTTAAAACTGAAAAAAAAATAACGTAAAACTTAGGGTTAATTACTTATGATTTTTTGTAGAGGCCGAACCACTGATCACTTGCATAAGTTGAGCAACTCCATTTCCAAGTGGTTCTGAAAAATAAAAATTCTAAATTACCAATCGATTTAACAAAATAACTTGTCTTAACAAACTAGACAATTTCCCAATGTAAGATTGATTAAATTATAATAGATTCAAATTCAAATTGTAAGTAATAAAACTTTTGAACAAACTATTATTCGGATTAAGCTATAGTCACGACAATTTTCTTATTCTGAAAATAAAACGCGCATTTTACTCACATCCAGAAAGCAGTTAATCAACTATTATTCATGGATAGTGTAACATATCAGTACCTATACCAAGGAAATAGACTTTCGTACATAATATACTATAAATATATAATCATGAATTTGTTTTCGATAAATTTATACCACAAATTTGGATGAACTAGAGAGACTCAAACATTTTTATAAAACGGAATAGCAAAAACGTATCCCTTCGACCCAAAACTGATCACGATAATGGTGTAATTCAAGGTATTTGTTTATGCGCTGGTTTCTCTTTCTAGCCTTTTATAGTAGGCAGGTATAATCGATGCCTTACCTTCTGCTGGATGGGTGTAAAATGTACAGTATAAAAGAAATCTCGTCATAGTATCGAATACAATTTTTTCAACCACAGTGCTTTAAACGATTTACTCCGTCCTCGTGTAAGATTAATTTACACGTGCAACACTAATTAAACAATACGTTCACTTATCGCAATAGATATACACTCTTTCTGAACTTTACTGGAATAGACATTCCAGCTAAACTTTGCATTTACTAACATTAAAAAATATAATCACTAAAATGTATGTAAAACCTAAGTATCGATTAAATCCATTTCAAATAATTTATTACAGAATGCTTGACGAGTTAACATTTTTTCATAACTTTTTTATTTTCTCTTATTAATTACGCGAAATAATTATTTCTTTCATTAAAATAGATTTTAAAAGAGTAATATCACCTTACTTTAGTATTGTACTGAACTGAAGAAAAATCGGACTGCAACCTGACGCAGGTCCAAGGTCCTACTCGGGCGCCGGCCGGGCGTCGAATGAGGCAATTCTGTGTCAATTTTACGTGCAGCGGCCGCTGGGGCCCTTCCGATTTGTAGCGCCATCTCTCGGCGACTGATGGAACCCGCTAAAAAAAATCATACTTTGCATTTTTTTCCAAAATCTTCTTAAATTATTTTATTGGATGCTTTATAATTGAATGTTTCTTCAATAAATGCTGCTATTTTATCTTATAACTGCAAAAAATTGCGTAAATAATTAATTAATGGTTGAAAATGAAGAATACAAAATTACCTTATTTTCTCGAATAATTCATCGATTAAACTGATAATAAGTGAAAAATGAATGAAAGGCCATTGCTAGAAGCCCCCTTTAACGTTAGATCAAAGTTTTGAGAGGCCTAATCCATCAAAATATCTCGTTAAAATCAGCTTTTTCATGCCTCGATTTAACGCATATCGAGGGCCATTCTGCAGCAGAATCTTTCGTTTTTAGCCTTTAGAACGATTAAAAGATACTAATAATTAAGGCAGCATGAATATCTCTAAGAATATCGTTCAGTTTTTGTAAATCCCAAAACGTATACGTATGCCTGGGGCTAACCTACTGTTAAGGGTTATCTATAGATATACTGCTACTCATGTATACATTTTCCTTTTTTAATTCATTGATAATTAACTTTTAATGAACGGTTTACTGAAAATAACGAAAGAATGAATAAAAAGCAACTGCTAAAAGCCCCCCTTGCTGTTAATAATAAAGATTTAAGGCCTAATTCAACAAAATATATTTGTAAAATTAGCCTTTTCATGCCTCGATTTAACGCATATCTAGGGTCATTTTGAAGCAGGATCTTTAATTTTTAGCATTTAAAACGAGTAGATGTTGATAAAAAACAAGCCAGTATCTTTATCTACTAGAAAAACGTTCAATTTTCGTAAAGTCAAAAAGTCTTACTAGGGTATACTGCATATATGTATCTAATATGCTTTCACCCTTGGCAGTATACATTTTTGACGTTTTGACACAACATTTACTCGTTTTAAATGCTAAAAATTAAAGATCCTGCTTCAAAATGACCCTAGATATGCGTTAAATCGAGGCATGAAAAGGATAATTTTACAAATATATTTTGTTGAATTAGGCCTTAAATCTTTATTATTAACAGCAAGGGGGCTTTTAGCAGTTGCTTTTTATTCATTCTTTCGTTATTTTCAGTAAACCGTTCATTAAAAGTTAATTATCAATGAATTAAAAAAGGAAAATGTATACATGAGTAGCAGTATATCTATAGATAACCCTTAACAGTAGGTTAGCCCCAGGCATACGTATACGTTTTGGGATTTACAAAAACTGAACGATATTCTTAGAGATATTCATGCTGCCTTAATTATTAGTATCTTTTAATCGTTCTAAAGGCTAAAAACGAAAGATTCTGCTGCAGAATGGCCCTCGATATGCGTTAAATCGAGGCATGAAAAAGCTGATTTTAACGAGATATTTTGATGGATTAGGCCTCTCAAAACTTTGATCTAACGTTAAAGGGGGCTTCTAGCAATGGCCTTTCATTCATTTTTCACTTATTATCAGTTTAATCGATGAATTATTCGAGAAAATAAGGTAATTTTGTATTCTTCATTTTCAACCATTAATTAATTATTTACGCAATTTTTTGCAGTTATAAGATAAAATAGCAGCATTTATTGAAGAAACATTCAATTATAAAGCATCCAATAAAATAATTTAAGAAGATTTTGGAAAAAAATGCAAAGTATGATTTTTTTTAGCGGGTTCCATCAGTCGCCGAGAGATGGCGCTACAAATCGGAAGGGCCCCAGCGGCCGCTGCACGTAAAATTGACACAGAATTGCCTCATTCGACGCCCGGCCGGCGCCCGAGTAGGACCTTGGACCTGCGTCAGGTTGCAGTCCGATTTTTCTTCAGTTCAGTACAATACTAAAGTAAGGTGATATTACTCTTTTAAAATCTATTTTAATGAAAGAAATAATTATTTCGCGTAATTAATAAGAGAAAATAAAAAAGTTATGAAAAAATGTTAACTCGTCAAGCATTCTGTAATAAATTATTTGAAATGGATTTAATCGATACTTAGGTTTTACATACATTTTAGTGATTATATTTTTTAATGTTAGTAAATGCAAAGTTTAGCTGGAATGTCTATTCCAGTAAAGTTCAGAAAGAGTGTATATCTATTGCGATAAGTGAACGTATTGTTTAATTAGTGTTGCACGTGTAAATTAATCTTACACGAGGACGGAGTAAATCGTTTAAAGCACTGTGGTTGAAAAAATTGTATTCGATACTATGACGAGATTTCTTTTATACTGTACATTTTACACCCATCCAGCAGAAGGTAAGGCATCGATTATACCTGCCTACTACAAAAGGCTAGAAAGAGAAACCAGCGCATAAACAAATACCTTGAATTACACCATTATCGTGATCAGTTTTGGGTCGAAGGGATACGTTTTTGCTATTCCGTTTTATAAAAATGTTTGAGTCTCTCTAGTTCATCCAAATTTGTAGTATAAATTTTTCGAAAACAAATTCATGATTATATATTTATAGTATATTATGTACGAAAGTCTATTTCCTTGGTATAGGTACGATATGTTACACTATCCATGAATAATAGTTGATTAACTGCCTTCTGGATGTGAGTAAAATGCGCGTTTCATTTTCAGAATAAGAAAATTGTCGTGACTATAGCTTAATCCGAATAATAGTTTGTTCAAAAGTTTTATTACTTACAATTTGAATTTGAATCTATTATAATTTAATCAATCTTACATTGGGAAATTGTCTAGTTTGTTAAGACAAGTTATTTTGTTAAATCGATTGGTAATTTAGAATTTTTATTTTTCAGAACCACTTGGAAATGGAGTTGCTCAACTTATGCAAGTGATCAGTGGTTCGGCCTCTACAAAAAATCATAAGTAATTAACCCTAAGTTTTACGTTATTTTTTTTTTCAGTTTTAACTCCATATTATTATTCACTTATTTGTTTATTATCATAAACACATCTTGCACTTTGGTTTCTTTTGCTATATCACAAGGTTAAATCATTTTTTTGATTTCTTGCAGCGGAAAAATCTAGCAGATGGTACTGTTCGGTGCTTGCAGCTTCTCCACTACTAAATCATTGAATATGCTGGTGAAATGCTGATTTGGATGCTGACTTGGATGATCATAACAGATGTGGTTGCCTTCCAAGTGCGTGTATATACATCAAAGGACCAGTGGTAATAATACTTTTATTTTCGTATTTGCAGATTATAATAAATGCTCATTCTTACATCTTTATTTAGAAGATTTTGTACTCAATAGTATGCTAATCGAGTTGGTATACTAATTTTGTACTAATTATGAATTTTTTTCTTGCACAGAATAAAGGTCGGCCATACTTGAGTCTCTCTGGTTGATCCAAATTTGTAGTATAAATTTTTCGAAAACAAATTCATGATTATATATTTATAGTATATTATGTACGAAAGTCTATTTCCTTGGTATAGGTACGATATGTTACACTATCCATGAATAGTAGTTGATTAACTGCCTTCTGGATGTGTGCAAAATGCGCGTTTCATTTTCAGAATAAGAAAATTGTCGTGACTATAGCTTAATCCGAATAATAGTTTGTTCAAAAGTTTTATTACTTACAATTTGAATTTGAATATATTATTATTTAATCAATCTTATATTGGGAAATTGGGAAATTGTCTAGTTTGTTAAGACAAGTTATTTTGTTAAATCGATTGGTAATTTAGAATTTTTATTTTTCAGAACCACTTGGAAATGGAGTTGCTCAACTTATGCAAGTGATCAGTGGTTCGGCCTCTACAAAAAATCATAAGTAATTAACCCTAAGTTTTACGTTATTTTTTTTTTCAGTTTTAACTCCATATTATTATTCACTTATTTGTTTATTATCATAAACACATCTTGCACTTTGGTTTCTTTTGCTATATCACAAGGTTAAATCATTTTTTTGATTTCTTGCAGCGGAAAAATCCAGCAGATGGTACTGTTCGGTGCTTGCTGCTGCTTCCACTACTAAATCATTGAATATGCTGGTGAAATGCTGATTTGGATGCTGACTTGGATGATCATAACAGATGTGGTTGCCTTCCAAGTGCGTGTATATACATCAAAGTACCAGTGGTAATAATACTTTTATTTTCGTATTTGCAGATTATAATAAATGCTCATTGTTACATCTTTATTTAGAAGATTTTGTACTCAATAGTATGCTAATCGAGTTGGTATACTAATTTTGTACTAATTATGAATTTTTTTCTTGCACAGAATAAAGGTCGGCCATACTTGAGTCTCTCTGGTTGATCCAAATCTGTAGTATAAATTTTAGCGAAAACAAATTCATGATTATATATTTATAGTATATTATGTACGAAAGTCTATTTCCTTGGTATAGGTACGATATGTTACACTATCCATGAATAGTAGTTGATTAACTGCCTTCTGGATGTGTGCAAAATGCGCGTTTCATTTTCAGAATAAGAAAATTGTCGTGACTATAGCTTAATCCGAATAATAGTTTGTTCAAAAGTTTTATTACTTACAATTTGAATATGAATATATTATAATTTAATCAATCTTATATTGGGAAATTGGGAAATTGTCTAGTTTGTTAAGACAAGTTATTTTGTTAAATCGATTGGTAATTTAGAATTTTTATTTTTCAGAACCACTTGGAAATGGAGTTGCTCAACTTATGCAAGTGATCAGTGGTTCGGCCTCTACAAAAAATCATAAGTAATTAACCCTAAGTTTTACGTTATTTTTTTTTCAGTTTTAACTCCATATTATTATTCACTTATTTGTTTATTATCATAAACACATCTTGCACTTTGGTTTCTTTTGCTATATCACAAGGTTAAATCATTTTTTTGATTTCTTGCAGCGGAAAAATCTAGCAGATGGTACTGTTCGGTGCTTGCAGCTTCTCCACTACTAAATCATTGAATATGGCTGGTAAAATGCTGATTTGGATGCTGACTTGGATGATCATAACAGATGTGGTTGCCTTCCAAGTGCGTGTATATACATCAAAGTACCAGTGGTAATAATACTTTTATTTTCGTATTTGCAGATTATAATAAATGCTCATTGTTACATCTTTATTTAGTAGTTTTTGTACTCAATAGTATGCTAATCGAGTTGGTATACTAATTTTGTACTAATTATGAATTTTTTTCTTGTACAGAATAAAGGTCGGCCATATTTAGCATCGTCCAAAGAAGTGGATAGAAATAAATTTCATAAGCATTTGGCTTTATTTCAAGCTTTTGGATAAGCAGACACCCTGACCAAATTAAATGTAGCAGTACTTGTATTGTGAATGCTTAGGCTTGCAAAACAGAACTCATTGGAGTATTCACTTGATGTTTTCGGATTAAAACATAGGTACTTTGAGTATATACAATTTTATACGACCTTTAAAATTTTTATTAATATCATATGTTTTTGATTTTTAGCTTGATACTGATTGATCTGAATCAATGGATACCACCCTGAAGATTCTGCGAGCAAACCTTGTGCTATGTAAGGCTCTTACTTTAGTTTAAATTAGAAAGCCTAGGTGTAAGAATCTCTTAATCAAATTGTGATACTGATAGAAATGTAAAAGTTATAATGCTTTTTTATAATTGATTTATAAAATTTCTCTAACACTTCAGGATTTAATGTGTACTTAAAAAAATTAAATTATAGAAACGATTTTTACATAATCTATCATTCAGTTTTTTATATTTGAAATTAATTTAAATATATTACAAATAAGTAGAAAACTTAAATTGGTTTATATTTCACAGCCTATCAAGATTTTGTCGTCAACGGCGTCAACGTCTTCTGGGTGTCGCATCGAAAGTAGAAACATCAATGTAAATTAATGTATTTGATGCAAAAAAATGTACCCACTGTAGTTAAATTAATGATAATTCTCTAATCTCACTAATTCTTTGGTGCAATTAGCGTTTTTTCACTCATTCAACTATAGAGGGAGCATCATATGCGAATTTACTTTGTTGTCTCTGTGTACCTTTGATCTCGGTCTTCGGTAAAAATTCGAGCTCTTTAATGTTGTGGGATTCGAAGGGATCTCCGAGCACTCGATAAGGTACAGAAGTTGACGGTGGAACTCACGCTGCCGTCGTCTACACCGAGGGAATCCGCGGCTGTGAGTGCGTTGACTTTTTTTAATATTTTTTTTAAATGTATGATTGCTTGATAACTTTAAATTTTGGAATTAGAAAAAAAAATGATTGACACAGTTTGTTGACGTAAAAATGGAATATTCTCTGAACAAATCTGAGCTACATTTTATATTTATTACAGTCACCTTGAAACTGTGTAAATCATTGACGAGAACCATGACGAGGTCATTTCGTCACGTTTTCTCGTTTCATTTTTTTTTTTTTTTTGTGCGCAAGTGTTTCGCGACTGGATATTCTTCTTTTTTAATCTTGAGTGGAGGGCGCATTTTTTAATGGGAAAACAATAGCTTTAACTGATTTCTTTAAAAGTCAGTGTACCTGCAGACGCTTTAAAATAAAGTTTATATGATTTATTTTGTACAACCGATTTCGTTGTGGAGGTACATTGTTTTCAAGTTTGTCTTCTTTCAAGTCAAGCCTATATAAAGCACGCAGTTGAGGACTTGCTTTACACTTCGTGTCAACACACTATATGTAACTGCACTATAAAAAAAATATATATATATAATATCGCAGTAGTTTAAAGAACAAAGTATCGTTTTCTCCACTCAAAGCTCAAATAGGCATCTTTGGGTGCGTTTTACGGGTCTCGTGAAAAAAAGTACGGTCTCATACTAGTGCATAAGTGAAGTCCAAGTTAAAGTGGGACATAGTCTGTGTAATAAAAATATACAATAAAATGCACAGTTGCGCACACCCTTCACGCTAATAAATTATATTCACTCTTATAAATAAAATGTACATGGGACGGCACAACCATAAATTAACAGATAAATAAATAAATAACCGAAGGTTCATCTTGAGTCATCCCAGTTAAGTGGTAACGCCACTGTAATCGCCTTAAAAAAGTTTTTTTAATAATTATTTTTATTTAGAAAAGAAGGTAACAGAATAAAATAATTTAAGGAAGTTATTAACTTGAACTATAAAAATAAAAATTTTTGTTTTAAAATATTCAAAAATCGCGGCAGAAAGTAGTCGAATACAAGAAGGTGCTTTCTCAAAGCGAGCTTAAACCTCCTCGATAACACCCTCTCTAAATCTGTGAAAATGTGAAATGTGAAATTTCACATATTAAATGTGAATAGTAATATTTTGAAAACGTGAAAACACGTCCACTACTTAAATGTGAATATTCACATATGAAATAATGTAAAGCAAATTTGTTTAATTGAATGTGTGAAATCAAATTTCGCTAATTCAATATGTAAAAAAACAAAATTCAGTAATTTACTATGGAAAGACAAAATTCACGAATTCAATATATTAATATTCGCAGAATTATAAGTTAAATTATTTTCACACACCAAACGTGTGAAAATTTCACATTATCAGATTTAGAGAGCAGTGAGTATAGTTTCAAGACTATTTCTGTCTTCAAAATGCACTACACTAATTCAACCGTAACGTGCAAACAATCCATTTGAGAAATGAAAACCATTTCGCTCCGTAAAAAAAAATAAATAAAATACCCAAAGTCCGAAATCAATACGGTCAGCCGAAGTTCGAACGGCACAACCGCGCCGACCATTATTAACCGATAAAGCTTGCTGCGGCGACATTCCGCCATAGTCGCACATTTGGACGATGAAACCAGCCGAAGCTATGTACGGCCCCAAACGCTAGACACCTCGGCTGGTGGCGCACGGATATATAGGCGTCGAGCGATTTATCGAACGGCACGATAAACGCTCGGGCAGCCGAGCGTCATCTTTTTGCATCATTAATCACGCGCTCGATATCGCTCGGCTCCGCGATATGCGCGCGAGCTTTTCGCTCTTTTTTTATTCGCCCGCGCGTCATTCCCTCGGCGTAGCGCCGGCAGAAAGAACAGACGGCTAATTTCCGCGGCGCGGACAAGGCAGCAGCCAGAGAGGCAGCTCTTCGTCAGGAGAGGAGGATCGGCAGTAAGAGATAATTAGATCGGTCTCCAGCCGCGAAGTGAACGAGGGGGCCGGCGCATAATTAGATGATTGCTGGATCCCCGGAGCGGACACTCACTCTCCCTCTCTCCCTCTCTCATTTTCCTTTATGTCTATCTATCTATCTATCTGACTTCCACATATACACTGTTAAAGAAAACATTAAGTTTAATGCAAATACTGGAAGTAACTTTTATCGACGTACATGAACTTTACTGAATTTACGTTAAACTTAATTTAATTGACGTTAAAATTAATGTAACAATGTAAATTTAATTTAAATTCGTAAAGTTTATGTACGCCGATAAAATTTACTTCCAGCATTTGCATTAAAATTCGTGCAGCTTTTTTACAATGTATCTTTTACATATATATATGTACATGTTCATGTACGTATTCGCCTTCATGTATCTTTTTCTGATTCTTCTATCAATATACACACGTATATATATGTGTGTGTGTCCACCCTCTTTCTCTTCTACACTGTTAAAAAAAAACATGAAATTTAATGCAAATAGTAAATTACCTTTTATCGACGTACATGAACTTTACTGAATTCACATTAAATTTAATTCAATTTACATTAAAATTAATGAAAAAGTGTAAATTACAGGTAAATTCACTAAAGATCACGTACGCCGATAAAATTTACTTTCAGCACTTGCATTAAAATTCATGCAAACTTTTTTTACAGTGTATCTATCGATAGAAATGTACGTATCTCTCTCAGCCTCGTTCGGCGAGGCACTAATTCGTTCGAATTACGGGTGGCCTCGCGCGTCGCGCCGGGAACTTTCCCTCCGCGATAAAAGCTCGCTCGGACGTGCGGAACTCGCTTCGTTATGCCGGCCTGTCTTTGCTTCCTCGTCCTCCTTTTTTCGGCAGCGCCCGGCCCACGCCTCAATTGCCAATTGCGGCTGCGCCGGATGGATTCCGCCGATAGCTGCCCGGGGATGCCCGCCGCGCGTAAAGCGAGACGATAAGGCGAATTAAGTCGGGCGAATTAACTTTCTTTTTGTCGCCGATCGGCTCGCCCCTCTCCCGACGGCGACTTCAGAATGAGTTTCTCATGTCGGAGAGTGAGTCCAAGAAATCCGGACGCTTTTTGCATTCTAAGTTTATGCGCGTCTCCGTATATATATAATTTTCGCATCAAAAAAGTGACAATTAAAAAATGAGTTTCTGGTCGTTGACTCAAAAAGTAAACAGATTTAATTGTATTGCTGCCATGTAAATCTGAAAATGTGAAATTCACTTTGAAAATGTGAGTAGTGACATTTAATAAGTGAAAAGCCGTTCACGTGCTAAAAATGTGAACATTTCACATAAAATAGGTCACTATACACATTTTCCAAGTGAATTTCACATTGTCAGATTTACAAAGTAAAGTAAAGGTGTAAACTAATTTTCGTGGTGCATTCACCGTGAGAAAAAACTTAAGAAAAATGACTACTGTGATTAGGAAAGGAGTGACAGTCTTGAGAAGCGAGAAATTTTAGTATGGAAAATAACAATTATTAGTACTCAAAATAGCAATTTTTAATATTAAAATAGTAATTTTTAAAATTTTAGCTACTAAAAATTACTATTGTTCACATAAAAAAATTTCACTTCATAAAACTGTCACTCCTTTCCTAACCACAAGAGCAACTTTTATAAAGTTTTCTCTTTCAGTGTAGGTAAACAAAGAGGGAAAAAATAAAAAATAGGGGAGGGGGGTTGGCGAGCGGAGCGAGTAGGAGGGTACCCCCCTAGTATATATATACATATAAGACTGCAAATTCTTTTATCGTCGGTGGAATAATCGCGGCATGAAGTCGATTGGAATATTCCTTCGGCGTTTTGTTATCGAGCGTTTGGCTTTCGCCTGCCGCTGCGTTTTCATTAAGGGGCAGATTATACTCAACGCAGTGTAATCATTAGCGATCGATGGTTATATCCAAGCGATAATGTTTTCTCTGTCTGCGTGGGCAACAGTTTCGGTAGCGGCATTATTCTACCTACTAAATCAATATTTAAGCGTATCTGCTTTGCTCGCAGACATCATCAAATTGAAGATTACGCATTAGCAGATAATGTGATTCTCGATTAAATTGTTCATGAACTTTTTGTGATTCGATAAATAATTAACAATAAAATAATCTGCTTTAAAAAAAATTGTAGTAGGTTGTTATTATAAAAATTTTATTCGTGTAGTTTATAATTTCGTAGATTAATGAAATGCGCATTAAGGCTTTTAATTTATAAAGCAATCTACTGATTTTTTTTCAGTTATTTATGTATACTAGTAAAAGATAAAAAAAATCATTTTTATATATAATAACATAGATTTTCTTAATCTGGATTATCGAATATAATCGATTAGAGTAGAAATGTTGTTCTAAACTGTTGAGACGGGAGAGATGTGCATTGAACGATACTGACCTCGAAATTCGCAGCTGGCAAACTTTGTATATACGAGCATGTGTAAAGCAAAGAGAAGATCACGTCGATAAGTTGAACGCTCGGCGAATTCATACAGCGAATGGGTTTCACTTGGTTTATCTGATCAGATGATGTCAAGATTCGCCGTAAACTGTGTAGCGATGTTACCCGTCCGTCACATTATGGTTCAACTTACGTGTCGTACCAATGCATATGCATACATCTATGGTATTTCATTCAATATCACAAACAAATATGCAACTTAATCATTATATAGCTTATAAATTTACTGAAATCTACTGAATTGAGCGTATGGTTAATTTAGGAGAAAAAATATTTAATTTTACTTTTTCAAAAAAAAAAACAAGATTTATGATGATTATAACAAATCCTTTTATCTAAAATATCGATATTAGCATAGAGAAAATAATATACTTCTTCTTTAATGCGAGAATTTTACGAAATATTATTTTGTTCCAACAATTAATAAAATACGCTCATTTTAGTATCGCTGAGGCACAGAGACATGATTGCTACAAGTCGTTAAATTTGCTGTTTCATGTAAAAGCACAAAAAGTGAATTTAAGTGCTATATTCTTCTTAGTCACTGTCATCGTAATCCTAATCGTTGATTTTCCGATTTCACGTCAATTACTCATTATTTAGCCTTGCGTTTAACGAAATTTCGCGGCGAAACTAAAAAGCCCGCGCAAGCGTTTGATTCAGGTACGATAAATCCCGCCGCACCATGAAAAATTGATAGAAACGATGGGGGCATCGCGCCGCCCGTACACTGCTAAGTAATCAGCGCACTCGCGTGCAAAGAGCTTATATTCAGTTTACGCGCGCGCGCGACTTGCCACCGCCGGCCGCGCGGGGCTAATTCCAACAAATACATAAGCCACAGTCGCGCCGATCTAATGCGAATCCCGCAACCACCGCGACGAGCAACATAATAATCGAGGCCTAATCGAAGCTCCGAGCGCATCGCGCTTAAGCCTCTCTGCGAGCGGCTCGTTTAATCGGAAATACTGCGCCCGCTGTCGCGGTAACTGCGCGCAAATCGCTTAAGCGCTTCATTTCGCGCGCGCCGCGGAGATAAAACGGGCGGCTCCGCGCCCAGTCGATATATTTCGGCCGCGAATTTGTGTATGCGCGTGAGAAAAGAGGAGGTGGGGGGAGGCGCTTAATCCGCGGGGGTTTTGGCGGCGGCGGCGGCTGTGACTTGGACCCCCGCGCTAATGGGAGCTTAAGCCACCTGATCCCCGGGCCGGCATCCCATCAGGGCGAGGCGCGCGCTCGGGGAAACTTTCGCCAGGCCGCCCATATTCGCAGCAAATCGAAAGCAAGTTTGCTGGAACCCCGGCGAGAGCTTCGGTAATTTCTGGGTCGCGGGCGGAACTCTATATATGTATATCAAGTCTATCGTCCCGCGCCGCTGCAGCAGCGAGTTGTAGCGCTTGTGTATACAGATGCGATATCCGGGACTGGGTCCTTTCCACGGGGCACGAAGCTTTGCCAACTTCGCTGGTTCGGGGCTTCCGGAAGGGATGGAGTACAGGCTTTGCTCTACTCGGACGGGACTTATATTTTTCGCAAGTTCGGGAATAATCGAGGAGAAAAGGCTATAGTTACTATATATAGCCTTTTTCTATATAGATTTTTTTTATGTGAACAATAGTAACTTTTAGTAGCTAAAATTTTAAAAATTACTATTGAAAATTGCTATTTTGAGTACTAATAATTGTTATTTTCCATACTAAAATATCTTGCTTCTTAAGACTGTCACTCCTTTCCTAATCATAGTAGTAATTTTTCTTAAGTTTTTTCTCTCAGTGTTTGCGCCACGAAAATTAGTTTACACCTTTGCTCTACTCTGTAAATCTAAAAATGTGAAATTCACTTGGAAAATGTGTATAGTGACCTATTTTATGTGAAAAATCGTTCACATATTTAGCATGTGAACGACTTTTCACTTATTAAATTTTACTAATTACATTTACAGATTTAGAGAGTATAAGAGTGAAACTGCACACGGAAAAAAAAATTTGTTAATTTTCAGGAAATGATTTACTTCAATAGTACTTATTAAATATTTCTTTGAATCAAGCAATGATTTTATTAAAACTAAATGAATTTATTTGTTTATAAAATATTTAATAAGTACTATTAAAGTAAATGTTTGCTTAAAATTAACAAATTTTTCTCTCAGTGCACTGAATGCAATGAATTTTTCTTTTTTTTTTTTCTTGGGATAAATTCTAAAGTATTTATAGCAGATATTTCTATTAAAGCTTCTGGCGCGGAAGTTAAATCTCTCACGGTCAGTGGTTATTGAGAAAAAATTTAAATCTCGCTCCATAAACAAATTCACTTTTTCAGTTATACATTAAAAATTTATTGCAAAATTCGCTTTCTTAGCTTGAAAATTTCATAGCACTTAATGATTATTTTTTATAACAAAAATTCTTTATTTTCTGCGGCGAGATTAAAATAAACTTGAAGTAGAGATGTGCGAGTACTCGAAAATTCGAGTTATCCGATCCAGTCTATGCGAACGAATTTGAGTTCACCTCGGGTCGGATGTGGGTATCGTCCCAATCCGAAAACTTCAGTTGCTTTAAGAAAATCGGATAAAACGAAGGAATTGAGTAATTGAATTACTTTGGTTAGATTGAAAAGTTCGGCTGGACCGGAAAATCGGAATTGAAAAACGTGAACTGAAAAACTCGAGTTATATTACTGAGAATAATTCAAAATTTAGAATATATTATAAAGGACAAAACCATACTTCGTGAATTACGAAATGTGAAAGAGTAATTCGATTTGAAATATTTAAACCATTCTTTTCTTTCTCATGCAATTTAATTCATTCATCTCATTTGCTAAATTTGACAATATACTGCGGTAAATTTCTCAGAGTACAACCGTATCTAGATTACTTTATTTTTCTTGACTACTAAGAAATCTTGATTTTTCAAAATTACACGAAATACTTTTCGAGGACGTGCATACTCATAATTAGTAGATCTGGTTGGTTTTCATCTTCATGAGGTTCACCCAATTTTTATGAAAAGCAAACTATAAAAATGAAATTAAAACGTATCAATTTCCCTTAAGCAAAATTGCTTCATTTGATACACGATACTAAAGCAGTACACGATATGCACGTATTAACTTCTCAACTTTAAAGTGGACGCACACTTAGTAACGAGTAAGAAGTGCTTCGTAAAAATTTAATTGGATTTGCACTACTTACCGACGACTTTCCGAAGTTCATACATTCTGGAGCACTCAAAGCCACTCCGCTCAGAGACTTGCAAATTTTTACGAGGCCTGATTCATTAATGGTCCAACTTTCGCCGCCAACTCTCCTTGCTCATTCCAAAAAAAAAAAAAAGAACGAATGTCCGCTAAAATTTTTCCACGTCCGCGCCGGCCGATCGCGTTGGGGACAATCGACTGATTAATCAAACGGCTCGCTGCAGTCTACAATGCACTTGGCCCCAACGAACAAACGGACAAAAAAATCGATTTTTACGACTGGAACGTGAAATTTAACGAGCGTTACGTATGACACATTGATCCCCCGGCTGAAAAACGCCGCGTAAATCGATAGGCGCCTTCAAAAAGACCAATCAAATTAGCTTCTTAAATCAATTAGGGCTTTTACGACGGCCGGGGCATAGGCATCCTATTGGACTCGCACCCCCCTAGGTATATATTTATCTATATTTCCGCCGTAGCTTAATCAAGCGTCGGCGACACGCGGGTCGGGTCAACGCTTTTTAATTCGTTTCTGGCGGGGGTGCGGACTGCCTGCCCATTAAGGGAGGGTGAGAACGGCCGCAGATAGCGATTTATGCCCTCGGAGATTATCCAACGCAGATAACGCCGAGCGGTCGAGAAACAAAGGGGAGGGGGAGGCGGAAAGTATCTCAACTGTCGAACAGTGTTGCACCCTGGAGGAAAGCGTCTCCTTTGCAATTTATTTATCTGCCTCCTTTGTACGAACAAAGGGAATCGCGCGCGTGAGCACCTTCCAAGGAAGTATTTATTTTTATTGCGCACTTTTTCTTCCATCTTATAGTTTATTTAAAGCAGGCGCTGGCGTTTCAGCGTTTTTCGAAATGTTGATTACGTATGTACGCAGTATATTTGAGTTTAATATATATCTTTGAACGAAATTTTTATAGCATAAAATGCAAAATTTCGGGAAAAATTGTGTTTATTTATATTTGTACAATATTTAGAGAGCAAAGATATTCTTATATAAAATTATGAAGGAAAATATCGAGAATAATATTTGTTTTCAAAATGTGGAAAGGTTATTTTTTTTCAATTTTCTCTCTTAACAACGCGTTCGTTTTCCTTAGGAACAAATTATTTAAATAATTGCAATGATATTAGAACTCGGATACTTAAATATATATAAGTTCGTTCCTTGATACACAACACCTATAGGCGAAATATATCACCAAAACTTCTTTATTGCTCTCTTAAAAAAGCCATAGTATAGGGCTCTACAAAGTAATCTGTTTTAAAAACGACGGTAAGATATTATAAGATAAATGCCTTTTAAATAAAAAAGGGCACTTTAATAAGTGATATCCCATCGATTTGTGCGAAATTCAAAACTTTTTAATAAGAATTTAAACTCTGTATTTAAATTATAAAACAATTTGATGATGTTTTTAATTGATCAATAAAGTATAAGTTTAGAATTTTAATCAGTTTTACTTAAACAATATTTACTTTATTTTAAAATGAATTTATTAAATTGAAGAATACGTCTACTTCAGTATAATTCTCGATAAGTTTACCAGAAGTATAGAATCCTCCGAATTTGAACATCATTTTTTTTTTATCATAAATATGATTATTGTTAATATTTTTCTACTTATTAGAGACTTTTTCATTTAATCAATTCTTTTTACTTTTTATAATATTACATCAAAACTAATAGTCAATGAATCCCTTTAGAATTTATCATGCGGTCTATTTATTGCAAGACGATAATCTACTTATTTGAAGAAGAAATCGTTTACGTTTAAGAAAATTATTCATAAATGATGGTCTGCTTATCCATGGCATAAATACGTTTAACTTTACAATAAGTAGATTTTCCAGTGCTATTCTTCTACCATTTACATTAAATTTTTGTGAGTGTATAAAGAACAATCATTTTCTGATAATTTCAAAGATTTCTATGAAAAAGTGATTTTTTTAGTAAACTACCTTAAGAAACAACTTGACACAAAGCCTCGGAATATCGAGGAAAATAGAGTCTCCTTTGTAATAGAGAAGAGCGTTAAATAAGTATAAATAAAGGCCGTTCGGTCTAGGGGACATTGAGCGGTGTACGCGCGTAGCCAGGCGAGGCGGCGGTCTCGGCCGAGCGAAACTTCGGTAATTGCAGTTAGGACCCTCGTCAGGCTCGGGGGTGGCGGTAGCGCAGGGAAGCGTCGCGGCCAGAGGAGAGACCGGAAATAAATACAGACCGCCGCGCGGAAGAATCGTGCGCGCGAAATTAAACGCCGGCGGACGCCCCACGAGGCCACCGCCTCGCTGCTCGCCTCGTTATACGCGCCTCCGTTAATGAGAGATTAAGGCTCGCTCCTACGCTTTCTTTATCTCGGCAACCCCCCTGCGCGCGCGTCCGGTTGACCCTGTTACCGCGGCTGCATCGAGGCGCCCTCGGAGCCTCGGCTCGGCCGAAATTGAGTTTGCCCTCTTGGGCGCGCGCACGCTCCCGCTGGGCGTGGGCGGCACCCCCTCCCTGTCGTGAAAAAAAAAAGGATGGTATTGTTTGTTTTGGGCAAATATGACCGAGCCGCGATGAGATCCTCTGCCTTTTTCGCTTTTCTCTCCGCTTTCTATAAGTTTATGTATGATGTATATAAATGTATACGGTTTTTACTAGAATAAATGGATGTATGGATGTAAGGCTGAAGTTATTACTGTTGTATAACTAACCAGCCTTTTTTGTTTTTTGGTTTTGCCCGGACCTGCGAACAGGAATACCTTCCTCTGCAGGTTTTCCCGGGTAAAAATAATTCAGACTAAAATAAGTCGATAAAAAGATTCATCTTTATTCATGTCCAGATTTAAGATTTCTTAAGATTTAAAATGATTCTCGTAAATAAATAAATAAATAAAGGTATATGTGTGTGTAGTGCACTGCACGCTGATCTTATTGGTAGTCATTTTGAAAGAGTCGAGGTCGCCGTCTTGCCGTTTATTGCCTTCGTCGTGCTTTTAACGAGTGTCTCTTTTTAATCAAGCCCCGCAAACATTTGCTTTCGATATTGCTCGAAGTATATCGCAAGTTAATAAAAGTCCAGGCGGTATTTCTCAATTAGAGGCAGGCTTCTGCGACAGGAAAGAATGCGGGTCGTATAAGGGCTGCGCGTGATCAAGACATAGATGAGATTTTTCGAAAGTCATTTCTTGATGTTGAAAATATTTTTTCGTACTTATGGGTTTTTTGTCTTGGTCTTACATGTCCTTGTCTCGAGTCTTGCTGATTTAAAAAAAGACAAATTTCATATTTACAACTTAACATAAAACTTTCATGGTTAACTGTACAAATTTAGGATTTATTACTATCGCAAATTAGAGTTTAGATTGCTCCGCTGATTTTGAATTAGTATACTGTGTGCTTAGGACTTAAAGTTGATCTTTTCAGATCAAGTGCAGAATAAATGGCACGCGAGAGAATTTTCTCGTAAAATTACGTTGAAGTTCCTCGTAAAAATTAAATGAATAAAAAAAAAACGTAATTATGATGCGAGTTGTATACGACATTTTTTATGTCACGTAATTTAAGCTTAAAGCTTCAATTTTTTCACAATTATAATTGCAAGAAAGAATCATTTGAAATCGCGTAACTCAATGCTACTTCCTCGTGAATTTTTTATAAGTTAGTTGCCCTGGTCTTGTCCTGAAATAAAAAGCCAGGCGAAGAATATTTTGGAATCTCGTGCAGCGCCTGCGATCTCCGGATGGTCATTTTCACACGGGGATGCACATCAGAAGTCGCAGGGAGTCCGAGCGATTGAGTTCTCTCGTCCTCCGATGACCGCGACAAAAGGGGTTGAGGCTTTGTCTCTTTGTCGGGGGCGTATAAACGCCGTCATCAATTTTTATAAAAGGCCAGCGGAAGGGGATCAATTGGAACGAGCCTCTGGGTGATCGGCGTCAATATAAAGGAGCATAACACAACGACGGGCGTCGAGTGTCATTAATCATGACAACGGAATTAATAGTCCTCGTCTGTCTAATACGTCTCTAATGACTCGAATAAGTTTCCCCGTGGGAGGAAGGAGAACGCAGCAGTCGGCGACCGAGAAAGATATATATACAGTAGACGTACGTACATATAGATATGTAGATAGAGATAGAGAGGGGTCAAGAATCGCGGCGCATTCCTCCGACTTTCCACGAGTCCGTAAACGCGCATACGTAAATACGGGACATCCTTTTATATTTATACGGTCTTTGGCGTAATTCCCATGCAAGCTCCCCCGGTGAGGAGGCGAGTCATCGGCTGCGTCCCCCCTTAGGCTCGCCCCCGCGCACGTATCACCTTTATGCCACGAGACGAGGCTCGCGAGTTATTTATTTTTATGGCACGCAGCTTCGGAGCTTTTGCAAGCTCTCCCTCCGAACCCCCTTCCACCCCTCTTCGGGTCCCGACGCGAGTTCCGCAGTCGGACCAGGAGCAACAGGGAGGGAGTCCCTGTGCCCGTTTAATGGCGTTACGGGGTTGCCCTGGCAACGGAAACCCCATAGAATCTGCTCTCGCCTCCCCAGGAAAGCCCATTTATCCTGGAAAAACATTATAAGAACGCGCCGAGAGAGGGACGCTGCGCGATGGCCTCAGACTACCGGGGCCAATATTCGCCCGTCTTACATGCCTGAAACCACGTGCGCGCCTGTGCTTGCCTTGTGTGCGCGTGGAGGTCTGCGCAAAATACAATGCTCCGCGTACGCCGTGGAGTAAAACGACGACGACGGCAAGAAACTGCGCCCTTTTTTTCTCTCCTCTATTCCTGCGCTTCTTCGGGATTCAAAAGTCGACGCTGTTTGCTGGAAACGCTTCTTGTCGTCGGCGAGGATTGGGATGTAGAACTTCCTTCAGCATTTTTTTGGAATCATTTATTTCGTTCATTGTTCTTTTACTACGAGAAGACAGAAGGAAACTTTTTAATTTTAGAATAGTATAAAAACGGGTGTGTTTATCGATCGATTTTGATAATATATGAACTACATACAAGTTTATTAATCTACAAGATTTTAAATGATACTTTTTTAGAATAGTAATATTATCGCGTTATGTGAGTAAACAATTGATTTTGATAATATATCAACTTTACATACAAGTTTATTAATGTACAAGATTTTAAACGATACTGTTTTAAAATAGTGATAGGAAACTTTTAGAATAGTATAAAACGGGTATGACTATGATCGCGTTATGTGCGTAAACGATCAGTTTTCATATTATATGAACTTTACCGACAAGTTTATTGATCTACAAGATTTTAAACAATTTTTATCAATAATCTTCTGCACTTAATTAAATTTATACACCAATTCAATAACTTTTTATATCATTGTACTACGGACTATCTTAGTCCTGCGAAATAAATAAATTCTTAACGCAAAAAATAATAATCTGCTTTATTAAAAAGCCTAATTTCCCATCTGGTGCGTAGCGGCGTAAAATAAAAAATTGCACATTAAGGCGCGTTTCCCAGGCGCTATCAGAAAAAGCCAAGTACGCAGTGAAAAAAAAAAAAAAAGAAGAGTGAACGCATTTATGAAGTCACGTTGCCGGAGCGCAATATCGCGTCGGATTGTAGAAAGCAGTGTGGGGGCAGTTCCGCATTGATGTCAGTGCTTGCGCGCCGCGACGCCTAGAACAGCGCGGTGCACGCGAACTCGCGGAAATCATAGACGGCCGAGGAGAGAAGAAAAGGACCGGCTTGAGAGCGGCGCGTGACGCCTTATTTTTCTTTTCTTTTTCCTTTTCTCTTTTCTTTTTTTTTTTACTCTGCGAGCATCGAGCGACGCCCCCCCTTTCAGCCGAGTTTTACTTACCTTTGCCCCGCGACTTGTGTTTCTCCGACTTTTCCCGGACGACGTCGAGGCTCTCTTGAAAAATTCAGATCTTGTTACGTCGCGCGCGCGTGCACACCTCGAATAAATGCATTTTTATGAGGCTTTAATGTTGTTTTTAAATTTTCACCGGCAGACTTTTTTCCGCTCGCCGTAGCTTAAACGGTCGCCGGGCTCGCGAACGTACGCACGCCGTTGGATAAAAGTGTACGTTCGGCGAGTGTGCGCCTCTTTCATTTGCCGAGCCGCTGTATCTAACGCAAAAGGAAAAAAGCCGGGGGTGGAAGGAGGAGGAAGCGGAGGACGAGGGAAAAAAAAGTGAGAGGGAGAGAAATCCCGCCGTCTCTCCTCTCTCTCCTCTCCTTCGCGTCAAAACAGCGGGCAATTAACCCCCGAGGGGATTTAAAAGCCCGGCGATCTGGCGCTGCCGCGGCTCGTATCCCTCCAGACTTTCCAGCGTATACGCGCTCTAATACGCGCCGAGTGCCGGTGGCCGGTTGCTGCCGTAGTGTAGGATGGGGCCGGCCGTTCGCGGCCACCGGGGAATTACTAAGAATTACACGAAAATTCTATTATCGTCTTACCGCGTCCGTGTCACCGGGCAATTTTTGGCTGCATGAGAAGCCACTCTCCAGCGTTACGAATACGATTCGAGGATGGTTATGGCTATCCTCCGCATTGACCCTACCCTGGAAAATGTCTTTCGTTGTCTCCCGCCGCACAACGGGAAAAACACTCGCTTATAGCTTACCCTACCGCGGTAAATCGCTATATATTGCAGCCCCGGCAGATCGCTGGCAAATCCTCATTTATAAGAATAAGACTCCTTCTGGCCTTCTTTCTTCGGGCGGACAAAGTGACTGACATTTTTTTTACTAAAGTTGCAATTTTCATTAGGGGTATAACGTCCCTTCCACTTTTACTCGGCCAAAATTTATTTTATTTTTATTCTGTATTTACAGAAATATAAATGCGTTTGAGTAGTATAAATACGAAGAAAAAAAAACAAGCTTCAGCTCATTTTCAACTAATTTAAAGTTATGTACTTTAAAATACATTAGACACAAATTTAAATCTAAAAATTTATAAAAAGTTAGATATATGTTTTATCGAAAAGTGTACTTTCGCGAGCTTTTTATTTTACATTCAAAAACTATATAAAAATTTATTTATGAATTTTAAGTGATAAACTTCTGATAAATTGAAATATTCTAAAATTCAATCCCTTTCAACCGTTTTTTGTATTGAATAAATTTTTGTATTAAAATAATGAAGACATTAAATATTTGAAAATTTATACTTTTTCTCTGTCTACTATAATAAATATAATTTTAATGAATTATATCTGTTAAAAATATCGAAATCAAAAAACGACGCTGCATTATTCCTTTGTAATCCATGCAAATTCACAAGGAATTATGCAAGATTGTGAAAAATTAGCATAACTCGCCGCTCATTACATTATACGCGAAGAGAATTTTTGCAACAAAAGCGCAGAGCCCCTAAAGAATTCTATTTAAATGAACACGCGGGAAAATTACTCGAACATCCGTATTATATAATTCCTTCGGTCCTTTAAACGCGGGTTAATTATTTAATCGCGCATCTTAAAACGGGGGATTACGACTAGGCTCGAAAATTGCGGTAGATTTAACGGAGCTATAAGATTTTTTCCATCTGGCACATCCGATTTAGAGGCTTAATTAACTTTCCACTTTTTCCAACAGATATATAAAGCGATAAATTAGCACCGACAGATCATCGGGACACGCGATCATTGAATAGCATTTAAGTGCAACAGCTGGAAGGAATATATATATGTAAGCTGGAGTCCGCAGTGGGCGCAGAAAAATCCTCCCACAGGCAGCTGGAGTATAGATCGACTGTAATTCCAGGCTATGTAATTGCAATTAATTAAAGGGAAACGGCGCAAATCCGACACTTGCTCGCGCGGGATCATCCGGCATTAAATTTGTCCATGGAGGATGTATTACAGGCCTTTCCCCGGTAGCGCCGCCGAAGCTTATATATAGATAGCACCGACGAAACAATGCGAGAATTTACGAGGCGCTGACCAAAAGGTATATAACGGCCACAGCCAATTAGGCGCGACCCCCGCATTAATCGGCTTAATTAAAGATTACATGAAAATTCTATTACCTTCTTAATGCCAATGAAGCCGAAGGTTATCGCTCTCTCTCTCTCTCTTTCTCTCTGTGGCTGCAGTCCGCCGCGCGCGCCACTCTAATTATAAAATTTAGCCGAGGCGTATGTGCGAGCCGCTCTCGATTTATCGGGACTGGGCGTCTTTAAGCGTGTCCCTTCAATATTTTATTGGCCCACAAATTGCTTATAACGAGATAATAGGCTGTGCACAATACCACGCCCTTTATGCTATTAGCGATTATAAAAATGTTCGATGCTTTTAATATATAACTACCACCTATAATCGCCGCCGCATTTTAATCAAATATTTGCGATTAAGCAACAAAAGCATATTTGTTTTTTTTTTTTTTTTTTTTTTCATCCAATTAGTACACGACTGATATGGAAAAAGGGTTATACCGTGCATATATATTTGTTTTTTATTTCTACTATTATAAATGAAATATAAAAATTTTTACGCAATCTCAAAGTATAAGAACAAAAAGACGAATTTTTTAACTTTCAGTAAACATTTACTTCAATAGTACATGTTACAAGGTAGTACTGTCGAAACGTAGGTAGTCAAATGAGAAATTTTGTTGACTTAATTCGCGCAAAATTTTCATTTGGCAATATCGCAAAATAAAGTAACAGTATTATTGCTTGTTGTCATCGCGCTCGAAATGTCAAATGTGCATTCTATAGCGTATATATATATAAATTTTTTTAAAGATTTTTATAAAAACAATAAACGACTTCTTAATAGAAATTCAAAAAGTGAATGTATAATATGTACACGGAGAAAAATGTTATACTAAAAATTACTATATTTTTTAGGAATTGGAGGACGTACTTGTAATGTGAGAAAAATTACTGTATATTATTCTAAAATTTAGTATAATTTCAGTAAAAATGAATAAATATTTTTTTAATTTTTACTACACGTATTGTAAATTTTAAAATAAAATATACTAATTTTTCTCACGTTCCAAGTATATCCTTCCATCGCTAAAAAATATAGTAATTTTTAGTATAATATTTTTCTCCGTGTATATAGTGCTATCTAGTCGAAAATGTTACTAAATGTTTATCTATCTATAAAAGGTAGATAGCGATTTATCGAGCGTAGGGTTATCAAAAAATTCATTGATATGGAAGTAAAAAATAAAAACAACTATTCTCACAGAATATAAAAAAAAAACAGTATGAAATAAAAGTACCGAAAAATGAAAGACAAATAAGTACTTGCGTAAAAAAATTTAAGTTAGGATAAAGTTTACCTAAAATTCATGTTTGGCAGTGTTGATATGACCATGGGCAATGAGACTAAATGATAAATAATTTTGCAATACTTTATACAAACTTCAGATAAATTTTATCTTAAATTTAAAAGACGTTCACGCGACGAACGTTAAAAACAAATAAATGTAAAGAATTATGTAAAATATAAGAAGCAAGTTCGGTAAAGTCTCATTGCCTATGTTCATATCAACGACCGAGAAACATGAACTTTGGGTAAACTTTATCCTAACTTAAATTTTTTTACGCGGGTACACTTAAATATAATATCAACTATAACTTAATCTACCCAAGCTTTTAAATACTACCGACATCGAATTAAAACATTAATGCAAAGGGGAGTGTCATCTCACTCTGCAAAAAGGAAGCTGCGGCGCATACCCACGCTAAACGCGAGTTTCGCCGATTAATTGTCCGCGGGCGCGAGCAAAGAGTCCGACTCGGCGAGAAGGAATACTTTCGCCGGCAGTCAATTACTGCTCCCTCATTAACTCGGTAATAATCGTGAAGAGCACTCGCGTTTTCACGAGCAATTGTGAACTGCCAAGCCTATAGCCAACGAGCCACGTGCACACTCGCGCGCGCACCCAGAGGGGGACTTTGAGCCCCGTGCTCCCGCGGTTTCCGGCCCGACGCCGCCTCCGCAAGTCGCGTTGGATTGTCAAATACTCGACCGACTCGAGAGTAGGAAGCCAGGCTCCCTTTTCCGTACACTAGTACTTTTTTTTATTCTACGCTGAAGAAGCAGCGTCGTTGTTTGCCGAAAAGTTGGAAAATTGACTGCGACTATATGTATATGTAGGTACGTTTGGAAATGAAAGTTTTACGTTTGCTTTTCGTTTTTTCCCTTTGGAGAATGAATTTTTCAATTAATTTCAAAGGGAAAATTCGGCTATTCCAAATGCCATTGTGACGAAGTTATGGACGCGCATATCTGATCCGAGTATTAATTTATCTGGTGGTTTACTGAAGTCGTACACCGAGAGAAAAAACTTAATAAAAATTGCTATCGTCATTAGGAAAGGAGTGACAGTCTTGGCAAGCGAGAAATTTTAGTATGGAAAATAGTAGTTTGTAATACACAAAATAGTAATGTTTATTATTAAAAAAAGTAATTTTTACAATTTCCGTACTAAAAATTAGTATTTTACATAAAAAAATTCTCACTTGTTAAGACTGTCACTCCTTTCTTAACTACAATAGCAATTTTTATTAGGTTTTTTTCTCTCAGTGTATATAGAGAAGTTACCGCGCAGTGTTTTATTTTTTTATATACAATTTATTTTTACGTTGAGGAAAGACTAAAATTACACTACAGTATCGTTATGGTGTAAGTTGAGCTTATATTTATTGTCTTGGACAGGAAAAACGCGATCCATCAAAAAATTCAAACTCATTCATCACGCACAAATTAAAGCTGCTTGAGGCGTTATAATTGAAAGGAAATAATTAATTAGGCGGAATAGAATTTTTTCGGTCAGTACATCGCATAAAGTTTGAAAAAAAATCCGTAATCCGGAGATCTCGCTCTGTAAATCTACTAAATATGTGAACGATTTTTCACATAAAATATGTCACTGCGCATTTTCTACGTGAAATTCACATTTTTAAATTAATAGAGAGCGTACTCAACTGTACTCCGTACTCCAAGCGATCCCCACAATGAGAAATTTTGACCTTCCCGAGAAAAAATTTGGACTACTTTTCGGCCCAGCGAACGTCAATCTTCAGTCCGGGATTATTAAAATTTTTGCGCTGCTTTATGCGCAAGCCACCGGCAGCGTATATATATATATATACATAGATAGATAGGCTCACGTTATTGCGCGTCGGAAGTCATATACACTGGAAGACGCGGCGGGGGTTAAAAGAGGCGCGCAAAGACGGACGAAGAGGGAAAAGCCACGGGGACCAGGAGCGAAAGAGAAGCCGATGAAGCTTGTTTTCCCGGACGTTATATGGGGCTCGCGTGCAAGAGCGAATATGGAATATACATGAGCCGACGGGCCTCGCATTACGAAACTCGATTTAGCGCCGTAATACCGCGGAATACATTACGCGGCTGCCGCGTCGCAGCTTCTTCGGGCTCCGAGCATCACGAGACAACGGCGCCGGGCGTCGCGCACGCAGCCCACGGTGTGCCTACCCGAGGACCGGGCAAAGGCCAGTCTACGACGGAGATGAGAATGCGACCCTCGGGAATTTAGGTCTCGATGTAGGAAGAAGCAGGAGGAGGCGAAGGGAGCCGCGCGCCCTTCTTTTTTTCGCCGTTCGCCGAGAGGAAAAGGCGAGCCGTGAGGGCGACCCTTCGTTTTGTACTTATAGCCTGTCCCTTAGCGCGCCGTTGAAAAGGAACAGGCGTACACCTTGGGCTTTCCGTGCAACCTGCCCTTCCGCCTACGTGACTGAGGATTCGCCGAGCGTGAAGCGAATTACGTCCTGCCGTGCCGTCGTCTTCCTCCTTCTCTCCTTCGCGGAACATTAGCCCGCTTCTTTTTTGCCTCCGTTGCGTTTTTCCTCGGACCTTTATGAAAATTTCAAGCGCTTCCGTGAGAGCAGAATGCTACGAGAAATTACGCGGTAGCGAATTGATTGGCGGTCTTAATTGTTGTTATACGTGTAACCGTGTGGCTGTGCTGATTGGATGCTGCAGGGGATTTGGATTATTATTTTTCAATTGGTAAGTTTACAACTGTAAGCTTATCCAATTAGGAATTAGAAACTTGTCGCTGAAATACATAAAATAAATCAATTAAGCACTTTACGTCGGCCAACTCCTCCCGTGATTGAACAAGTATGACTGATTGGTCAGTCTCGATAATTGGATCTTCCCAGGAACTCCGGTCTAGCACTGGAGCTCACCAATCATTCATGATCATGTCCGTTTTCTTCTCGTCCGCCTTGTTTGGATCGAAATGATTGAAAGGGATTTCATTGGCTTGATTATATTTTGTTAAAAATACTGTTGAAAGTTTGTTGCGAGATTAATTGTAGTTTTCATTTTACCCTTCGTACAAACAAGCTGTATAAAAAAGCCATTGCCGTTGTCATTTGATTGATGGTTATTTTTCTCGAACATATTTTATAATTTCTTTTTTTAATTAAGTACAACTCTTTTGTTTTTTATATTGGTTCATGTTTATGTTGTATATTAATTTGTGAACAATGTACATGAAATTATATACAATGAAAGCAGCGTTTTGCAAAAAGCCAATACAGACTTTCGAGCCGTTTTTAAGTAATTTTAAAAAAGTACAGTCGTTATTACTAATACAATATATTGTTAATTTAAATATCATCGATAAATAAAGAAGAGTAAATTACTAAAATTTTATGCATAAACTTAAAGCACGTGTGCAAACGTAAAATTATGACAGTAAATTATTATAAACTTAAGGACTCTTCAATGTTCAATTATTGTTAAATAAATGGATGAATAAATAAATAATTATCTTAATTATTTGTTTAAAGACGAGGATAAACCAATACTCAAATGAAGGCACGCGTTGCAAGGCAGATAGAACTAAAAACCCCTATACACCCATTTTTCGTGTTAACAAATAATTTCATTGACGTGGAACGATGACCCGCGAAAAAAATCTTCTAGAGTAATGTTTGTAAAACACCGGAGGTGCCGATGTAAATAAAGAGGCGTCGACGTGCTCCTTCATCTCGAGGACACATTGTGTGTCGCCTCTGCCAAAAAGCAGTGGCAAGAGCATGAGCCAAGTTCCCGATGGTATCCAAGTCGGTCACGCTTTCGTCTCTCTCGTTGTTTTCTCGCCTTAACATAACGCAGATGGACCGCAGAGCAACGAACTTGGCCGCACCCCTTCTACGGCACAAAGGCCCCACTATATGCCGCGACGTCTTGTCGATGGCACTCGAGGAACGAGCGGGAGCTCGGCTACCCCGCAGCTGGGAGCATCTGAGAGCAACGCTCTTCAAATAAACAATCGAGCCGAATCGATGCGCCTGTAGTCCCTACTTCACGATGCCATCACTTCGAGGCTGCTTTACGCGATCGATGTTTTTCTAACTCGACCACTTGTCGCGATTAGTTTATCTGACGCTCGCGGCTGATTATTGTAGGCTTGAACTTCGTCTATAAGAGATAACTGTGGAAATAGCTTTTGGTATATTCTTCGTTTGGTCTTCGAAAATATGAGCAACAATATTTGGATCTTTTGGTTTATCCAAGTAGCACTTTATTTTGCTATCGTAGATTAATAAGCAGCGTAATCTTCTGGGATTTCTAGAAGGTCTTCTGCAGTGTTTGGTCAGAACAGTAGTAATAGTACATTACGTGACAAGGGAAGTAAAATAAGAATTCGCCTTAGGGTGTGATCTGGGACCATTCTTGTCTTACCTCCCTTGTCACGTAATCTACTATTTCAGCCTAGCGGGACGAAACCATAAACATTCCTCCCGGCACCCGTTCGAAAAGGTTATTGGGTTATTGGGTTACGATTTAGATGTTCGAAAAAAGGCAGCTAACAAATCACGATTGTAACTATCTTTACAGTTATCATTTAAACGTTCCATTAGGATGTCACTATTCTGACACCTTAAAACATATATCTAAATTGTAACTTTTAGATGTCTTTATGACAGTCTTACAGGAATCTTTAAAATGGTAGATTTAAGATTCACGAAAGTTATCTAATACTGGAGCTCGCTAGGCCGAAAAATAGTACACGCAACATAGAAGGTAAAAAACAATGCCACAGATCATACGTTTGTCACCCGGGTGCCAATTTACGTGCAATCTGGGACCGTTTTGGTTTTACTTGTCTTGTCACCTAATATACTACTTATTATTGATACTCTCGCAGCTAATGAATGTATAACGTTTTTAAAAACAGAAATTATCCGTACGCTCTAAATTCCAAAAAGTAAAATCGAGACAAAATTTTAGTAAAAATAAACACATATCTTATCATTTGCATGGTAAAATATGAGAATTTTACTCTTCATAAATAATGATTTATTAATTTTACTTATAATCTTTATAAAATTGAAGACGTTCACATTACTCTTTTCCAAAAGAGTAAACGCATTGAAGAATTCTTTTCAACAATTACGACAATCTTTTCCACTTTATAAAGTTAAAAAACCTTGATTATAATCTTTATCAAAAGAGTATTTATGTGAAAAAAATCTTTTAGAAAATTTCTGCTCGAAAATGTAGGCACTATTGCACAAAATATATTAAATTAAAATACAACTGAACATCACCTACATTTTTCGATAAAGCTTAACAACAAATTTTACCTTTTGTAAAGTATAGAAAACGCATGTTTTAAGTTTGAACCAAAAACTAAAATTCTTGTATTTTACCGTTCAACTGATCAAACACGTATTTTATTACTCTTTTATTTATATTAAAAAGGTGACATTTTACTTAAATTTGTTCAGTCTTTATATTTAGAGAGTACAATACTTAAAATATTGTTCTTTTATTTATTTTTACAAAAGAGTGCCAAAAGCAAAAGAATCGCCCAACGTGGGGCTCGAACCCACGACCCTGAGATTAAGAGTCTCATGCTCTACCGACTGAGCTAGCCGGGCTTGAAATGCAGATTTCTTTAAAATACTAGTGGTCCTCTTGAATTCAATTTTAACGACCTATTTTTCTCAAATTTAAAATAAGATATTTTTTACTTATATATTACTTTTAAATTTCTGTTTTTTTTTTCTTATCCATTTCCCACCCGATTCCGATTTAGTACTGTATTCAACTGAATTGCTAATTGGATTTTGTTTAATAAAATTATTTACTTATCACAAATTAGCGTATCTGCAGACTGATTTCCAATTCTCAGTAATTAACATTTAACTCAACCTGAAAAATTGCAAACAAATTGTTAGTACGCAATATATTTATAGTAATTTACAATTATTATTTATTATTTTATAATTTAAATACATCAAAGTATGATAGTAATTTTTTAGTAATGTTGCAAACCTTTTAACAAGAGGTATCTATAGATTCTACTAATTTCTAAACTTTATTTCTAAACTTAATTTCTAAATTTAGCATTATAAAATAAAAAAATAATAAATTAATAATATAGATATCCAATTATAATTTATACTAAACAAATTTCTAATCAATTTGACAATTAAAATTTACTGACTACAATGTTACTAACGTAATATGTTTTACATCTTTATTTAAAAAAATAAAAAAGAAAAATAAATAAACAAGAACAAGAATAAATAATTTTGTTGCAATTATAAATTTCCATTTTTCATAATTATTTGTTGAAAAGAAAAAAAAAGTTATTCGACGAGGATGGGATTCGAACCCACGCGTGCAGAGCACATTGGATTAGCAGTCCAACGCCTTAACCACTCGGCCACCTCGTCCTTGCGGATGGCGCGTATATAGCTCCGGTGGGATTCTCAAGTGACAAATATGGACTTGAAACTGCCGAATTCTAATAATATACGTACATATTAATACGAATCACTGTACAAATAAAATCTGTAACAATCTTGATGTTTTTGTTGAGATTTTAAATGTGGTACATTTTACGATTAAATTAATGAGTTATAATATTTTTTTGCAATACCTAATATTATAAACAAATTTTATCGATGATAAGACGTTAGATTAGAATCAGCGAGAGCTAATGAGGCATCGCTAAATTCGAGCTGCGATTCCCTAAACAAGGAGTCATAATACGATATGGGACCTCATATTCTGAGGGTTGTAGATCAAGTTTAGGTCACCTGGTCATCATCTGATGTATCTAATTCCATTGAAGTGTATTTAATAATTAATCAAAATTCAATTATTAATTGTAAGATATTATAAACAAACACGTACAATAGTAGATGACTATTGATTTTTCAATAAAAAGTAATGGTACACTTTTTTCAAGTCAGAAAATTATGATGAGAATATGTAAGAAGAAAGAAGAATTTGTTGCCCTCATTAACAATTAATTTTTAAACTATTTCACTGAAGATACATAAATGATACATTATGATCATAAACTAATCAATAAACACGGCGAAAAAAGTTTTAGTAAATATTATATATTACTAGACAGTTTCGTAACGCAAGGACAGACTCGACAAATAAAATTTTTTATTACAATAAAATGTTTTCTAACTCGTGAATAAATAAATAAATAGATAAATAAATGGATAAATAAACAAATGTTTCCAAACTTTTGGCCGGCAGTGTAAGTGCCTCGGATAACGACAAGTACGCGAATACGTTAGAAAGCTGGGGTTTCCCATGGAGCGGTGCATTTGCAAGCCGACGCTCAGTGGCGGCATTTTAAAGGCCAATCAGCGACGAGCTCGAGAGTGATTAAGGGACAAAAGTGTTCAGCGAGAAAATCTGCGGTGGAGGGCAGAGTACAGGCGGCGGGCGTAAGCGAGTGTACCGCAGATCGATGAGTCGATCGGTCGAAGGTATTTATTGTCGAGCGCACGAACTCGCGCGTGGAGCATCTGCCGCTCTTTAAATTATGCGCTACATTTGCTCCGCGGAGCGGCAACCCTAAATCAGCTTTCCTTTTAAACCGGGAAGGGGCCGCACTCGAGCCGAGACTGAGCCCGGGAGAAAAAAGCCCGATGGTCGAACCCTCCGGAGCGTGTACCCCTGGCTTTGATGTTCGCTGCACGGACACAACCCGAGCACTCGCGCGTGCACGCCAGTCGTCACCTGTCCCTTGATTTTTTACCCTCCGCTCCGTTTAACCGCATTTTCTTTTTTAATCTACTTTGTCATTTTTCTTAATTACGCGATTATTTCGTCGCGGTCATTAAAACCTTTTTATTTATGCGGCAGGGCAATAATCCACCATTTCTTCAGGATCTATATACTGTGCACATACGTATACTAAGATAGTAATACGCTACGAATATTGTGTAATAGACTAATGAAGTATGCCATTAGGGTCTATATCAAAAACTTTTTAAGTGTTTTTGATGAAATATGAAACTTACTCGATGATGGGATCGTGTAATGTTAATAATTAAATTGTATAGATACATAAATAAAAAGTGTTGAGAATATTTTTCTTCTCCATTTTTAAAGAAATTAAACTTGTTCTTTAAGATACCAAGGACAGAATCAAAAATGCATGTTTGCTATGACATTCGGTTTCGTTCTAGCAGTGATATTTAATCGGTTGACTAGAGCGATTGTATAGAATAACTTATCCCCTAAAGGGAAATGAACAGGCCGACTTAACAGCTAAAAGTATTTGTAATTCTAACTGCCCCCAAGATGATATTAAATATAATATTCCATTCACCTGCTTTAAAGAAATGTTCAAGAAAAATATGATTTCAAATACTCAAACTAAAATTCTACAAATGTTCACAAAAACTGGGAAAATCTTTCTGCAATTGTACCACAGTAACGCGTCCAGGCCCTGGTTTCATAATAAAACGCTCTCTCGCGAAGTCATTGTTACTATAAATAGATATACAATCTGGCTTCATCACTCGTCTGAGTGGGACTGACAGAAGAGTCTATATGCCTGTGCCAAAAGTACGAACAGGACCTGGACCATGTTACTTGACAGTGCAAACTATATATAATACTCAGCGTTCTAAATTAAATTAATTAAGAAATTGTTACTGCTAGGATATCAACTTCCAATGAAAATGTCGACTATCTTGGCTTTGCTACAGAGAGATTTCATTGAGATTTAGTTTTAAATAAAAAAAAACTTATTCCCTAAATTAACGAATATTGTTAAATTTCTTAATTTACCCTTTATGCTTTCAATTTATTTTATTAACTATAATAAAAAGGCTGCAATAAAGTTTAATCTATTCAATTTTAAAGAGAACGGAAAAAATAAAAATGGTATAATAACAATAAAATATAAAATAACAATAATAAATTAATAGTTTATTTCTGGATAATTTATGGGAATAACAGTGCACGAAAACTTAATTTACTTTCAAGTACAAAGATAGAATAAATGGTAAAACTTTAATTTTAACTTTACAAAAAGTTGTGAGTGATTATTAAATCTGTACATAACTTACATACATACTTCTCTTAAACATTATAAATATGTACAAATAATTAAATAGGTATACCGTTATAATTCGATAATTCTACGTAACATACACTGCGATATTATCTTGCGATCTATTTAAAAATTGTGCACATAACAAATTTTTGACCTACTTCGATACGATAACAATGAATTGCGAGATACAGAAATATATATAGTTAACCGACATATACTACGTCTCACTAGGCCGAGGTAATTGATTGACGCGTGATCAGCGTCAATGAATTGCACGAAAATTAGAAAATGATTGCTCTATTAGAAGCCACCCACGTAACGCGAGTTCTTCTTTTATCCGAGTTATATAATTATTTTCGATTTCACATTGATAAAATCGAAAACACTATTAGTTATTTATTATTATTGTAATTGTTATCATCATTATGAAAGTATTTGGTGACTGCGTAGTTGATATTAAAATTGTACAATAATAAAATACAGTATAAATAAAATATAAAAAATTAAAAAAAAATGTTAGAATATGAGATGGTTAAAAGATTTCGATCAGATTAAATTAAGTACGTAACAATTAGTCCACATTCGGTGGCACTTGAGCTGCTTGCAATGTGCTCACATTTATTGGTGATATTTTCTTTTCTGTACTCCCTGGCTTATTGCCGTTGCTCACTACTTTTGTAATCTCGAGTTTATTTGCCTTTTGAGTACCTTGATAATACAAAAATCCGGCAACACCGGCCATACCTAATCCTCCGACCACCATAATCCATTTCATCCATCTAAAAGATAAAAGTTGTTCACATTATTTTATTGTACTTCAAAATTTTTTAATTAAATTTTTAACTTACCCTACGATAGCAACCATCTTATGTCCCATTTTTACTTGAGCTATTAAATAGTCTGGTAAAACTATACCCTCCTCGACCCAAAACAGGGGTAAGAGTGCCTCAGGGAAGTTTTTCATAATTTTAAATTTGTCAACTTTTTGTATCATTATATTAAATTGCAATCGTTTTCTTGCGCTCAATGGAGAGCCCGTGAATGGTTCGAAGTCTAAGAAGATTCCGTGCTCTTCCTACTCGGAAATACGATAAATCATTAAAGCAACGCAGAAAAATGTTAAATTAAAATTTTCCATTAAAGCGAGAGCAAATTCGATTATTAAAAAAGTGATACAAATTTTAACAATAAATATTGTCAAATTAATGTAAAATTCAAATAAAACGCAACTTAAGTATTTTAGAATTTGCCAGCCATTGTACAGTTTTGTTTTATTTTACAAATTTGTTCTTGCTTTAGAAATAAATACTATATATAATAATTTTTAATGCAATACTTTTCTTCGCGTAAAAATGTACGAATGAATTTTAAAAAAGAGAATTACCTTTGAAGGACTAAGACCGTCGACCATGTTCAAATATTCTTCATCGGCTAGATAAAAGTGTGGATGCGACGCAATGAGAGGAGCACCGATGCATTTGAACAAATCCATTACTCCCTTTTTAAGGCACTTGTCGGGCTCTTCACAATAGCACCTCTGCTCGGGAATCGTATTTGGGTCACCCAGGAATGCGGTATAACGATTCGTCGTCAATCCTGTCGTAAAAAGTCGTTAAATTCTGTTCTCGTAACTCGTGAATATTTTTTATGGATCTTTACGGATCGTTTACCTGCTACTTTAGTTTTTTCTTCGAATTTGGTGCTCAGACTTCGGCACAGATCGGGAGCGAAGGAGACGACATCTTCGTTCTCGTAAAGGAAGGGATGGAAAATTGTGCCATCGGTACCGTTAAATGTGTCGCAATACTCGTCGTCCCACGTGGATATATTTTTCTTCCCGTCGAATTCGACTACTATACCAACATCGAGCAATCTTTTAGCTCCTCGCAAGACTCGAAGGCGTTTCTTCGAGGATGTGTCGTTTTTCTGAAACATGGATGCGAAGTGAACCAATATTTTTGTTTAAATAACCACTGGAAAATGATTTTATTTAAAGTGGGTAAACAATAATTATGAAAATTGATTATATACTGACAGCTCCGAGGAACGAGAATCTGTACTTGTCTTCGCCGTCCTTCATAAGATCATCGGAATTTTCCTTCAATATTCCACAAACGGCACCACCAGCGAAATCAGTCACGGTACTACAGTCGATCGGTAATCCGCGGAACATCATGTCCATAGCTTTCACTTTCATGAAAATGGAATCGGGACTCTTGAATATACTGTTGACTGCCTTGTCTTCGAAAATTAAATAATTACCGTTAAAAAAATGCACGACTATTATGTATTAAAAAAAATATACGTATAAATGCAAGTTTTTACTTACTCACGACGGGAACCATGGAAGGCTTTTCTTTTACCGTAGCCATAACCATAGCCAAAATAAATACGTGAGGCAACATCAGCTCTTCTTCGCCAGTAAGTCCTTCGCTCATATCCGGATTAAATATCCATTTATTTTTTATGCTATATTCTACAGTATCATCCTCTTCTCGGTCAATTAAATCAGTTTTCTCTTGCCATTCCCTGTGTTCAATTATAAAATTAATCTTTTTATTCTCTTTTCGTTTTTTATTTTTATTGTTATTTGCAGCTTACTCGAAGAAGTAAGGGCCAACTTGTCGAACAATCGGTTTTGCTCCATTTTTTATCTCGTCTGGATTCGTAATGTTAAACAAATAAATTCTGAACTCCAGTGCGAATGGAAACTTGCTCCACATCCCGCGCATATCTGATCCTGGTTTTAAGGCTATTTGCTAAAAGAATATATAATAAATTATTTTAAATCGCTTTGATTCATTAAACTGTACATTATTTTTTTATTATAATTTATAAGCATACAAATCATCTTAAAAAAGGATTTATTAAAAAAAAGGAATAATCCCATGAAAAGAAAAGTAAGATGCACCGTCTTCCTCTTGAACAGGAATAAACTGTCAAGGTCTCAGTAAAACAGTCAAAGAAGTAATTGTGATATATCGTACACTTTTATTATGTTCTTCACATGAGTCGACGTTTTTCACGTGTTTGACAGAGCGATTCATGTAAGAAGTGTCATTATTGGTGTATAATTACTGATCTTGCAAAAGTCATTGATTCTTTTAGTCTTTGTACTTTAGGTTTACAACTTAAAAAACGATTTTTATTAATTGCAATTTAAACGAATGTGAGAATCAAATATCATACATAATTTTTACAATTCTAGAAAATACATTGAAAGATGTATTAGATTACTACACTCTACGCAAGTAAAATTTGTTTTTACTTTTTTTTTAAAAATTATTTTCAATTAACTTTTTTTCTGCGATTTACATCTAACTCGACTACAGTGTAGTAAAAGTTCAAGGAGTATCATATTAGGCGATGACAATGGCAATGGAGGAGAAATGCATAACAAATTGACTCTATAGACGTTCGACACGCGTTGGCGTTAAGTCTCAACACCTTTGCCTTCGGTGAAAAATGGAATAAATTCGCTATGATCGATGCGAAACTATGTATGCAAATGAAACAACGCTACATACAAGTCGGCGTAAAGGTATAACGTATTGCGGAAGAAAATGTATGAAATTGACAGTTTTTATTTTACATTATTTACTGAGCAAAGGGAATTAAATATGAAAATTCTCTCATCCAATACAGTGAATTTATATAAAACGAAGATAAAATATGAAGATATGAATGATTGTATTATCGAATAAAAAAATTTATTAAAAATTTCAATTGTTTTGGAAGAATACAATCTCACTTTAATTTGAATTAAATGTGTAAGTAATGAAACATAATAAACTAAAGTATCTTTCTGTCAAAATGAAGATTTATATTGTTCGAGTATTTCTCAATCTTACACAAAAAATAAGAGAATCGCGTGATTCACTGCGATAATCGCTCTCAAATAAATTATTATTAACACAAAGGAAATAAACATTAAGCCGCTAAATGAACCCCCAAAATTAAATAATTTATAGCGCGAATCTGTAACGAATCAATTTAAAATGCGACGAGTTAATCAACTAATAGACATAAGAAGGATGATTACAATTGATTACATAACTTTCCCCTTTCGAAAGCACTCACCTTATGAACTTGCGATTTGAGAAGCATGGGAAACATCACCCATCCAAACATAACTCCAAAGAAAAACAAGCCGACCCCCCCGATCCCAATTTTCATCATCCGATTCATTTTCGACGAAGTCTCCACCAAACCGTTAAGCAAATCGAGGACGAAACTAAACTTCCCGGACTTCTTCGCGATGTTACGTACACTTTCCAGGGCTCCCTCAAACCGGCCAATTTTTCGGCCAACCAATTTTGCCGCGAAATTTTCAAAAAAGTGTCTTCCTCGACAAAGTTCCGTCACAGGCTCAATGTGAAATGCCAAAATATCGCCCTGAGGCGATTGCAAAATGTTCTTCTAGCGAAGTAGTATGCCCTGGTGGCGGTGAAAATTTTTCGCGAAGGATACGTGGCTACGGACTTTCGAGCAAAGTGACCACCGAAGAGCGACTGACAAATGCGATCGCGTGAGACGTCGCGGTCTTTGCGCATTAACGACTCGCGCCGCGGGCCGACCCTGTAATAATGAGTCTCGTCAAGGGGACGAGAGGGAGGGAGAAGAAGACACTCGTGGAGGTACAATACCAAATGTCTTATATCGCCAGTTGCACAGGTATACACGCGTGTGATTGTATGTAAAATCTTCTGTGTGATTTGCGCGTGTGAGCGTGAGTTATTCGCGTCTGTGTGACACTGGTGTCTCTTTTTCGCACGAGTCAAAGAGGAAGGAGGATGGCCACGGCTGAAGCTATACTTTTTACCGCGCGTGTTCCTTTAGAATTAGAGGCTCTGTGCTTGTCGGAAGTTGACTCTTGGTCGGAATGTATTAGTCGTTTACAATCTTTTATATTTAGAATATTTGATACGAAGTAGAAACGTTCAGCGGAGAGTTTACTGATATCTTTGCTTCATTGTGCGTCTTTTAATTATCGGAAGAAAAAGTAATCGGTTTGTAACAAAAAAAAATAATAAAAATGTGAGTTGTGCTTTTTTATCCTGTTGCTTGATGGTTCATTAAGTTGGATCAGTTAATCTGAACCTTGCAATTGATTGCCGTTGACATAATTTTTTTTTCCTTAAAATAAAATTTAACCTTCGCAATTTTGATGAGAATTCACGTTTAATGGCGATACTCCGTCATTAAAAATGGTAATTGCTAATCATCGCACGTAGCTTATTTTGTGCAAAATCAAACGCACCATCTTATTAAAAGTTAATGTCACCGTTTCTTAATTTCTATTATTAGACAGCGGATATACCTGTCCAAAATCGGTTCAACAAGCATTTACAAAATAACATGAAATCACAAGATTAACTAAAGCAGTTTCTGCAGTAATCTGGAAGGATGTTAAATAATTTTTTACATTCATTTTTATACTAAAATTGTTTTTTATTAATTATTGTATCGTATATATTGAAAAAAGTTACAACAACCACGAGAATTACAAGAAAGCAGCCTATAGATCATTAAAATTCTAAATAGAATCAAATAAAGACGTAGAAACATAAAATGTTTTCTTATACAACGTCTAAATTATTATGAAGAGCATGAAATGGACACTGTAAAAGAAGTTAATATGCCCACATGTCACATTAGCTCGCGCCTCTAGTTCATTGATTAATGTTAACAACAAAGTGCCTGCATAATTCACAACATAATTTGCAATCTAACAACCACGAAGCTCTATTACGTCTATTTTCTAACACCTTCTACGAAAAATTTCGCCTACCACGGCCGCCTCAAAAGCTTATAACCAAGACTATTACTGGGGTTACTTTTGTAATATTTTGATATTTGTACCTGTACCTGTACACTTGAACTTTTGTACATTATACCTGCATACAATTTTGTTAGCACCTGAATATATTTTACTAAGTAACTTTAAACGCCTTCCCGGTTAAATTTTTTTTATCCTTATAATATATAGAAATATTAATATTAACCATGTACACATGTACAGAAACAGTAATTAATTTTTTAAAATTAATTATTAATATTAATATAAATTTGCAATTATATGTAAATTCTTAAATACAGTCGGTGGTCTAGTGGTCTAAGTGCTTAGGCTACTAGAACAGCGCTGACAAAGTGAGCTCAGGTACTTCAAATCCCCGTCGATGCGGCGATCACTAAAAATTCCTACGTACATAGCAAAAAATGCTATTTATATAGTAGAAATTGCTATGTACATAGGAAATTTTAGTATTTTTTATAGTAAAACTTTTCATAAGTTGAGTATACCCCACTGTTTCTACGGAACATAGTAATTTTTACTATATCATTTCTTTCCGTGTAGAGATAAATAAATAAATAAAAGACGTGAATGCTTTTTCCCACCAGCCAACGTCAATACCAGGGCGCTTCAAAATGAAGAAGTCTTTTAGACGTCTGTGCGCACTGACCGAGGAACATCCTTTCATCGATCTGTCCCCTCGTAGTTTCTAAGCGTTCGGGTCGTCGTCGATCGATGCTGACAGTAATTAGGCGTGCCGCTGGCGGCTCGGCGAAAAAATTGCCGCGATAGCCCGCAGATAGTTAGGCGGGCATATCAAGCGCGAGTAGAAAGCCAAGCGCGTTCCGCTCCCTTCTTTCTTTTTACCTTTTTTTTCTTCCTTTTTAACCGAGAGCTTTTCCTCTTCCTTCCTCGAGGATTTTCGCGCGCGATAATAAATCCTGGCCCAGCAGCCAGGAAGATCATTTGCCGTGCCCGGCGAATCGTATATAACGCCCTTTTTTCTCGCGCACACTGGAGCGACCCCTTTCTCCCTCTGCTCTGCCGACTATATGTATATATACACCTTCGTTCGCTTTCGCCGAGCCTTACCGAATTCGCCGCCTCAATTAGCCTTTATTACGGATGCCATTACCTTGATTAATGTCGTTAAACGCGCGGAGATCGCTAGTTATACGCAGGAGAGGACACTCGTTTTCTCATCGCCCCCCAACGACGAGGTGAAAATTGACGGGGATTATGCTTACAAGGAAAAACTTTTTTTCCCGATAAAATTCGTGAAAAATATTTTTAAAAGAATTACGAAACGAGCCGCAATCGTGCGTACGCGTGCGCTAATTCAATTGATTAACGATAAACGAATTTTCGCGACTGTTTCGTCAAAATTACTGATTTGCCTGTGAAAATTGATCCAGAAATTGAACAGAATGCAATTAATTTTCTGATTAATCAACTTACAGTTGAATTTCAGCAGCTGCGTAATAGTAATTTCCACAAACAAATTCTTATGAAAATTGATTTTTTTTTTATATTTATGTACTACGATACTAATTTATTATTATTCTCTATATTTCGAATTTGTAATTTTCGTTTTTTTTTTTTTCAGTTTATAAATTTTTTTTTGTAATCATTTTCTTTTGACTAAATCGGTAATTTGCCAGTAAAAGAGATATTAAATCACATTAAACATCATTTTACTTTTTATTGTTATTTTATTTACTTTCTGATTAACTATTTACGCAGTGATTCGAGGCGATGGAGAAACCACTATACACGACCAACTTCCTTCTTTAAAAAACAATTGATGGCATTTTTGTCAATTTATACTGTGTATCCGTAGACGATTACGAAGTAGATCAGTAAAAGTTACGGTAGAAAATTTTCTAGAAAATATTTTGAAAAATTTCTAATATACTTACACAAAATTTGCATATTGGTACATCCATAGACAATTACGAAGTAAATAATATCAGTAAAATTTAAGGTTAAAAAATTGCTCCTTCCAAAATAATAATTAATCAATCTAATACCACAATCTTCGTCAAATTGTTCATTTAAAATTCTTTAAGGCTATTGGTTTCGATACGAAAATTCGACAAAATTGCCCTCGTCTCTCGTCATTACCTGTATATACGGTAGCCCTTCAGCAATAGAGGCGCGGGCTGCGACGACGAGGCGGCATTGCGCGCGCGTGCCGAGATAAAAAGAGGGATGATCTGGATTAGCGTCAGAGCTACTGGTCTATATATCGAAGAGACTGACATTTGATTTTCACGTTCAATAGATTCGCCAAAGTATGAAATGTGATTGAAAAAGGGATTTGAAGGACGTTTTTACTTGTCAAGTAGTCTCGCTGTGTTCTTTCGCTTCGGCAACTGTATACACTATATATACTCGCATGTACACGAAAAAAAGTAATTCATGGGTTCATTCGCTGTGTTTAAAAAAAACATTAAGTATATATATATTTTTTAAAACAACTACTTATTCGTTTTTTATTTTAATTTTTTGAAACAAAAAACTCAAATTTTATAAGCGAACGCCAGTAATTAAATTTTCATGTTTGCTGAATAATGTTTTTATTAATTATTCGCCGGCGCGCTCGAGACTCAAATTAGTTTATTAATTTATAATTCAATTTCTTCGATTCAAATACCGCGTTTTATTATCCGTCAGTGTACAGTAATAATACCTTGATTCCACGTCGAAAGGCATTCACGGTATAAATTCATTTATCATCATCGCTCAATGTTATTTGAAATAATCCGTCGCTCTAATTCACGGCTAAGTGTTTTAACAGCAAATGTGGGTATGCAGCTACGGGGGGAAATCAGTTGAACACACGTCACGGCAAATTGAACGTCATTGTATAACAACTCGATATCGCATTGAATAATAAACGCTGTAATTGCCCAAAAATTATAAATCTTTGCGAGTGCTTTATTTTCAATGCGGCATTATCGAGCGTTGAACGTTTCAGCCAAAACTCGCCTCTTTTACGTCGATCAACTTGAAAGGTCGTATCGAGCATTTCAGCACTTTGCCCGCAAAACGAAGTTACCCCGCGGCCGGTACGTCCGTACCTATGTGTACACCTACACATGCACGCGTACTTTCATATGACGTACGTACTCCTTAAATTCTATTCAGCAAAGTATTAATAATTTTCGAAAATATTTAACGATTTTTAACATTAGGTGAATATAATCCACTGAAATATCCAATGTATTTTCAATGCAAATGTAGTGAATTTTTACTGAAAAGTAAGAAGACTTATTTCGGCATATAGTGAACCATAAAGAATCTAATCTTCTTAAATTGTTACAGATTATATCTTGGAAATTTACAATATTATTTGATAAATTTTAAATTGACAATACGGTATATTTATCATTTTTACTATTTTTACAATGAAGTGTACGGAGAGAAATGATATATTAAAAATTACTATGTTCAATGAGAACCGTAATACTATAAAAAAACTTTACTATAAAGCATACTAAAAATTGCTGTAGCAATTTCTAATATATACATAGCAATTTTTGCTATATAATTATAATAAAAATCTATTACTACATATTTACTAAATATTTCTCCCGGTACATCCATCTATATTACGTACGTTCCGCACTATACTGGTGTGGTCGGGAGCAGACGCGGCAAAAGAGGATAAAAGGTACACGTACATAAGTCCGCGCAGCATCCCCGGCGAGTAAATTCAACCGCAAATAAAAAGGAAGAGCGGAAGGGGCTGCGAAAGGAGAAAAACACAAGAGTCGAGGCGCGGCACGAAATAATAATTCGAGCGAGGCGAGAGCCTCGGAGGCCGCGGCGTGTTGACACGTAGTTTAGCAGCCGGCGCACGCAGCCGAAATTCGCGCGCGCGGCTCCGGGGCTCGGTCCACGCGCAGGGGAGCGCGGAGAAGACGCGCCGCGCGGGATATCGAACGCCGGCGTGCCGTTTCCATGGCGCGGCCCGCCGCCTCCGCGACGCCAGCTGGACAACGACTTCCAGGGCTCCCCGCCGCCGTGGACTTTTCTCTTTTCTCCTCTCGATTCCGTCTTTCGCGCCTTCGCCTCGGCGCTTCCTCTTCTCTTATACACTCGCGTTTTTTTTTTCGTTGCTCGAGACGCTGGGGATTCGTTAGGGAGGTCTGCCTCCTTCCGCGCGATCGTTAAGGCGGAAGAAGATGCGATGCCGGTGAACTTTATGAAGACGAATTCCCGAGCAATTAGAACCCCGCGCCGGGACTTTTCATTTTTCTTTCTTTTTTTTTTCTTTTTTTTCATACCGAAATTTAATAAGAGTTTATGCGCGCGTACGATCTTGGATGGGGCGGCCTTATGGATCGCCGTTGCTTTGCGCCCGTTATTATTCAAGCGTCTCTCTTTCTCTGCGGTGGTTCTTTTTATCGATTTATGCTCAGAATGTGAAAGCACAAATTTCGACGTTATCGTCGCTTTAAAAAACGAAGCGACGATGTAAAGTATTTTAGGGAGCGATTTGATTACTGCTTGATGAGATAATGGCGGATTATCACGTTGCAGAGTTCATATTATGACTCTTTTTAGGATGAATTATGAAGCAAAAGTAATTATTGAAAATTTTCTGCAGTAATATTAATTAATAAATATAACGAAAAAAAAAATATTTAACAACCATTGTTGTAAAATCACTTGTCAATCTCATGGATCCACGCAAAAAAGGGGAGCAGAATATAAATTATTTATTAATTTATTTATAATTATTTATCGGTTGCTAATTCATCTATCACGCCTAATTCCACACGTATCATCTGCAAAAATTATTTATTTTTTATTTATTTATCTCCAGAGTACATTTAAAAAGTAAATACAAAAGTATTGCAAAAGTAACCCCAGCAGAGGTAAATAAAATTTCCTATATCGCCGATCTGGAGTTTTAAACAAACACGTCAACAAAATTATTTACTATTTATTTATGTATTGAAGTAAAGTAAAGAATTGCTGTTCGCTGGTCTGGCAGTATATAAAACTACTCGTTCCAAGTTATCGAATTCGAACACAAATATGAAAATATTTTTGGATCCATAAGATAAATGTTAGATCGAATTATTTCTCCAAATTTCAATGGATTTGACTAGCAGGAAGGTACGTAAGTGTTAAAGGGCGAACTGACAACTATTCAGTGACGCGGTTGCGCAAGTTCGTTGAGTTGCATAAAATAGATATCGCAGTTACGGAGTAGTTGGTCGTATCATGTCGCGCATACACTGACGTCGAAAATCGAGCTCGGAGAAATAGCTGATATTAAAGTAGTTAGGCGCATTAGCATATCGCATAATCGAGTTAAAATCCAAGCCCCGGCGCCGCTGCATCCCCGGCCGGGCGTTCGCGTGGTCGACAGGGACGAGCCCTACAGCCGCGGCTTTCTCTATATTTACAGTACTTATAGTACTATGGTATGGTAATTTTTTTCAGAATACTCTTTTTTCAGACAGTACGGTAGTTATACTCCTTAAATCTGAAAATGCGAATAGTGACATTTAATAAGTGAAGAGCCGTTCACATGCTAAATATGTGAACGATTTTTCACATAAAATGTGTCACTATTCACATTTTCCACGTTAATTTCACATTTTCAGATTTAGAAAGTAGTACTCAAAAATTTGTGTGCAATAAATATCAATAAAATACAGTACGGTACATGTTCTTGTGTACTTGCTTCGCTCGTGCGTAAACGTCGTATGAGACGAAAATCTACTATTATACACGGAGAGGAAAGTTTATTAAAAATTACTATACTATTTCGTAATGCAGGGACAGATTCGACAAATCAAACATTTTAATAGAAAATATAGTAAAGGTGCTAGACTTACAGTAACTTTTACTATAAGTATAGCAAATTTTACTGTACTTTTTAGTAAAAATTTTTAATAGTAATTTTTACTAAACTTTTCTCTCCATGTATAACTCTGTGCGTAAAAGTCTCTTTTGCACATTTTTGCAAGAGCGAAAACGGCCTTTTCTTCGGTCGTTGCATAAAATATTATTCGATACACGCGTAAAACTTGATTCTTACCCGTTGAACTTTTCGCACTTGTATCGTAATATATTATTATTACTTTTACCATTTTTATAGTGAAGTATACGGAGAGAAATGACGTATTAAAAATTAGATAGCATATCGTTTAAAGTATGCATAATCGTATAAAATTAAAAATTACATAATAGCATATCGCATAATCGAGTTAAAATCCAAGCTCCGGCGCCGCTGCATCCCCGGCCGGGCGTTCGCGTGGTCGCCGGGGACGAGCCCTGCAGCCGCGACTCTCTCTGTATGCTCACTCACTCGAACGGCCGTACACGAGCCCACGAGCATCAGCCGCAGCAGCGGCAGTCCCGCTGCATTACCTAAGTGTTTTCGTACACGCGCCGACTTCGCCGTAAGCGTAAACAGCCGCGGGGATATGCCTCCCGCCGCCGCACCCCCTCCCCTATGAATTATTAATGCGCGGCACTCGCCGCGAATGTCTGAGACTTTGACGGCTCGTAAATTGGAATGAAAAATTCCGAGGCGTTGCGTTGCGCCGGGCGCGTTCGATCATCGCCATACTGCGCGTGCGGAAATCGTAAACGCGCGAGGGAGCCAACTTTCCTTTTCGTTCGTTATTTGCGCTTTCATCATACATGTGACGCGCCCCCGTTGCGCTCTTTTCGGGCGGTTAAATTTTACGGCCAAGGAGGAGCTCCTACGACGCTAATGGAAAATGTACGCGAGTAACTCTTCGCCTGTCGCGGCGCTATTATGTCCCTCTTTCTTTATTTTTAAGGGTGACTTAATTCGTGTTTTAAGGGAAGCTGGCGGGGCTTATCAAAGCAATGCCTTTCAAGGGGACTATTCATTTTAATGACGAAGGGTTCGAGAAGACGCTTCTTCATTATATTTTTCACACTTTCGGCTGCTTCGAAATTTTACTCCTGATGATGTTTCATTGTATTGATGGCGCACTGTTAGAAATACGTCCTCAAAATTTCATGAACGTAAGGGTATCTCCACACTGTATAAAGAAACATTAAATTTAATGAAAATACTGGAAGCAAATGTCATTAGCGTACATGAACTTTATCAAATTTACATTAAATTTAATTTAATTCACATTAAACCTAATTTAATTTACATTACAATTAATGTAAAAATGTAAATTTAATGTAAATTCGTAAAGTTCATGTATGCCGATAAAATTTGCTTCCAGTATTTGCATTAAAATTCATGCAAAATTTTTATATATTGTATTTATACAGATACAACTTCGAAATAATTCACGAGCGTTTAAGCTTCATAATGGTCTGCTAAAATTGCATGTACTAATTAAATTTAATGCAAATCGCATGTACACAAAATTTAATCTGCTTTCGTGAATTAAAATTAAAACAATATGCTTTCAAATTAATGAGCTTCTACATTAGTATACCTGAATATTGTATCTTGTACTTGGTGTGAATTTTCAAGATTTTTATAAAAAAAACTACACTGATATACTTAGAACCCTGAACTGTTGACTACTTCATGCGTTATAAAATTATAATAATCATAATTACGCAATATTATCGTAAAATATTAAAATCTCGTTAACATCAGAATAAATAAACGTAAAAATATTCATTCATTGACACAAATAGAACTCACTGTAGATATAAATGCAAAAAATGAGATTTTTACATTCACGGCATCACAGGGACGTGCCTTGAAATTCGAAGCTCGAAAGCGAAAGTTCGTTACGGTGTTAATGTTTCCGAGAAAAATACTCGAGCGCCACCCTCGCTCTGGTAAAACGAAAATGGAGAAGACCATAAAAATCTTGATAAGGAAGGTCCTTGTTTCCGTTGCTGTCCCTAACGAGTCAATGATTGAAACGTGATCCCTTAAAAGAAATACTATTTAAAAAAACAAGGACGAAGGAATTTAAAAAAAATACAATTACACACTATAACTTTAAAAAAAGAAAATACAAAAATAAAACAGCACCATAAATGTTTAATTGACAAGCCGTCACTCAATTAGTAACCTGCAATTCATCGTCAGTGGCAGGTTTTGCAAAAAAAAGTAATAATAAAATGTTACGGATAACGAACGCCAACATTGTTATATTTTTTTCCTCTTCTTTTTTGTCGTTTCATTCTCACTCATCAATGTAAACGCGGATATAAATCGACGCGGGCAATTACATTTTCATTTCATACTATACTCCGTATAAAAAATTTACGAATTTTTTTTATCAATGTGGCATTGTTAAAGGGATCCCATTTATTCGCAGTGACATTTAATAAGGCACAGAGCGACTCTCGCAAATATAGCACTGATGAAAATCCATCAGAATTTTTGCATCGAACGAAATGTTCGGGCAAAGTTAATGGTCCAAACAGAGTAAAAATTTATTGCCCCGCGACGGCCCATCTTTCTCTCTCTTTTTCTCTCCGTCGCATACACACGTGCACGCAGATTTCTCTCTTTCTCTGTTTGAGTTGTATCCGCGATGCCCCGCGGTCCAGGCACGAGTTTACAGTACACGCGGGTCGAGCAGTCTATCTATATACGCGTAATTTTTGTCATCGAAATTCCCTTCGACGTTTCGCGTCGCGAAAGGCAAACACGAAGCGGCGCGTTCGGACGTATATACATCGATCGAGTGTAACGGGAATTAATACACGGCGTATCGCCGGCCCAATGAACAGGGGTGCCGCGCGCGAATTATATCGGCGATCGGGGTGAGCGTGGATGGGGGTGGGAGGGTGGAGGAGCAGAGGCTTATTTATTTGGCCCATTCGATAGCCAATGAGCGGCTACCCGTCAAGCGTCCTCTCGGCCGACCGCAATTTCCGGGACGCGCGCTCTCTGTACGCGCCTTTCCGGGCCGACGGTGCAGCCTGCGCGGAAAGTCGCTCGTGCCACCCCCGCGCCCGTCAAACTCCCGTCGCTCTTTTTTTTTAGCCCCGGCGACGCTGCCGCTCGCGAAAAAACCCGTCGTTTATCTTCCCGCGGTTGCGGCGGCTTCTCTTCCAAATTTTCGGAGGCTCAAAAAATTTTCATGAAATTTATTATTATTTGACGTTGTTTAAAAGGTGTGCTGATCATCATTTTGATGTTTAATTTTAAGTTATTTTTTTTTTTTTTATAATTTTTTTAATACAAGATATGAACTCTAGTCTATATAGTAGCGTATTATTCTATCTAGTTTAGTTCTTTCATTTATAGAAATAATATTCGAAATAATCGGTTTTCTGCGTGCTTTTTCAAACTCGCAAATTTGATTGATATTTGCAAGAGGAACTGTCCGGACTCTGCACGAACAAAAAAGTCCATTGTTTTTCATTCTATGACGAAAAATATCTAGAAATTATTAAGCCTTTGAATCAGTTCTTTTTTTCTCTTAAAAAAAGGACTGGATTTTGTAAGGCTCTTGGAAAAACTATTGTTTGGAATATTACTTTAAAAAAGTGTAGGATCTTCGCTATACAAAAAGTAATAAAAGATAGATAGATAAAAAAATAAATGTTTATTCGTCCAATGACAAAATGTAAAATAAATATAACAATATTTAGCTGTCTAAGTCCAAGCCGTAGAACGATAATATAAAACTAACTAACTACAAATTATGTAAGCAAATAAATACAAGTGAGTACGCTGAGAAAAAACATAATAAAAATTACTATTATCGTTATAAAAGGAGTGACAGTCTTGACAAGCGAGAAATTTTAGTATGGAAGATAAGAATTATTAGTACTCAAAATAGCAATTTTTAGTATTAATATAGTAATTTTTTAAATTATTTATTAAAAAAATCTCACTTGATAAGATTGTCTCTCCTTTCCTAACCACAATAGCAATTTTTACAAAGTTTTTCTCAGTGTATATATACCTAATTTATATATAAATAATTAGACAAGATATACACAACGCAAGAAGTAAACTTGTAAAAACACAAATGGCAACAATTAAACGACGATGCATCGCAGTCATAGATTATTATTGCAGAGATACAAAGAGAATACCGCAGAAAAAAAATATACAAAAACCAAGTATCAACGCGAAATTAAAAAAAAATGTATTATTAAAAATTAAATATATCATTCTGTTGGATTTACTCGCCGCAAAAGATTAGAGACCCTGCATTTTTTTAGTTTTAAAAAGAATTTGAACCCAACATCTGTCCGTCGGTCGAGCAATTGTGCAATCTTCCGAGATCTCGTTTTATCCAAGGCCGCCAGTAGCAGCAGGGGCTTCCTCAAACTTTTCGTGACAATGCGCGACAGAATCCGCGCGGCTAACGCGGCAAGTTGGGTCATCAGAGCGCGCTTTTGGAAAAATCTCCCGACAATGGTATAAGCAGAGGAGCCCGGTGGCGGCGATCGTTCGAAATAATCACCCTGGGCCTCTCTCACCGCAAGCGCGGTTCTCGTTACCGCGCGTTTCGGGGCGCCCGAGTGGGGCTCGCACAGAGCTCCCGCTGAAAGTTCGCTCCTCTCCTTGAATGGCGGATTATGCCGCGCGAGGGTAACACGTGTCGGTGCCGCAGCTCGACGCGCGGCGCACTCGAGGTAGCCTAATTATAGTTGATCCGATAATGGCAGGCGCGGGGAGATTTTCACGGGCCGCGGCTCGTCAAAGGCCTCGTTGCGCACGGCTACAAATTTTTTTTTTTTTTTTCGAGTGTCTACACTGTAGTAACGTTCGCCGCTTCGAGAGGCGAGTCTGACTCCATGCGATGGCATCGTAAACGCTGCGTTCGCAACCCCCACGGAATTTCACTTGGAGAAGAAAGATTTAGTAAAAATTGCCAGTGGTTACTTGTTAGAATTGTTTTTTTTTAATTTATTGTGAATACAACAATTTAGGTTACAGCTCTGGGATATAAGTTTTATAAGATAATATTGGAATTTTTCCAATAATGGTTTAGAATTTAAAGATTTTATATTTTTATTAAAATGTTTAATATATAGTTTATTAAAATGATTTTTTAAATGATAAAAGATCGTGTTATTAGTGTGCTTTGACAGCGTCTTTTTTTTTCTTTTCTTTTATAGAGCATCGCACGAATATACGAAGTTAAAGCAAAGTATGACTTAAGTTACTCCCAACAAAGGTTTCATGTACCCTTTAAAGAGAAATATTTGAATATTGGGAGGGCAGGCCGATCTAGCTGAGTTATGCCGTTATGCGCATTAAAATAGTATTAAATCTGCCGATAATGGAGGAATGAAAAAAAACCGTAATTCACTCGCTTTACGGGCCTATAAAGCTGATGGAAAGAAAGTCGACAGCTTGTAAAAATAAAAACTGTACTTTGATTTACATCTTCAATTAACGTTTCTTTTTTATTGTTTATATTTCATTCGACCTAAAATATTCACATGGATATTTTTTATTTTTGCACTTCACTTGCATACGCACAACAAAATAAAATTCATGAATTTTACTAAAATCTTTAGTATCGTTTTCTCATACCAAAATATTAAACTTTAATCCTGAAATTTCTAATTGACAGGGTGAAAATAATGTCAGGGATCGATGCTGCGCACTTAAAAAAAATCACAGGGAGAAAAATGTTAAATAAAAGTTATTATACTGTTTTGTAAAGCAAGGGACTAAATCGATAAATAAATTTGACTGAAAATTATAGTAGGTACAGTAAAAATTTTTATTTGTCGAGGCTGTCCTTGTGTTACAGGAGGATAGTATAATAATTTTTACTAGAACTTTTTTCTCATGTATGTGGAAATAATACTAATGTATGTGAAAATACACGGAGATAAATTATTGGTATATTAAAATTTCCTTTGCAGTAAAAAAAATACTGATATTTTTACCTATGTAAAATTTACTTAAATATTTCAGCAAAATTTACTCGACGCTTTAAAACTTATACCTGCTTTATGTAAATTTTATTCACGGATAAAAATGTACATGTACATAGCAATTCTATTCCTATGGAAGATATTAATTTTTACTATAACATTTCTCTCCGTGTATGACTAAGTTTACTTAAAATTGACTTAAATATTTTAACACAATTTACTCGACGCTTCAAAATCTATGTTTGCTTTATGTAAATTATACACGGATGAAATGTTATGGTAGAAATTGCTATGTGCATGAAAATTTTATTCCTATGGATCATAGTAATATTAACTATAACATTTCCCTCCGTGTATGACTAAGTTTACTTAAAATTGACTTAAATATTTTAACACAATTTACTCGACGCTTCAAAATCTATGTTTGCTTTATGTAAATTATACACGGATGAAATGTTATGGTAGAAATTGCTATGTACATGAAAATTTTATTCCTATGGAACATAGTAATATTAACTATAACATTTCCCTCCGTGTATGACTAAGTTTACTTAAAATTGACTTAAATATTTTAGCAAACTTTACTCAATGCTTTAAAACTGACAACTACTTTATGTAAAATTTATACACGGATGAAATGCTATGGTAGAAATTGCTATGCACATGAAAATTTTATTCCTATGGAACATAGTAATGTTAACTATAACATTTCTCTCCGTGTACGACTAAGTTTACTTAACATTTTAAGCGAAATTTATTCATAAATGTTTCTCCGTGTAATTATCAAGAACAACAGTGTTTGTTAAAACATAAACGAGTAGCATATATAAATGCAAGTGTGCCAAAGGCAAGCGGCCCGCGCGAAGACGATGCCAGGGATCGATGCAGCACGCAAGTGGGTGGCTCGGCAAACTCACCCCGTACCCCTTCGCAATAATAAGCGCGATACGCGTGGCGCATGTTGGCGTGATACATGAGACGAAGTCTCGACGTCTCCGGCGACGCGCTTAATTATCGCTCCCCCGCGATTGCAGGATGCGCGTGCACGTATAATAATTTCGCGAGGCTCCGTGGATTAGCAGGGATCCCCAGCGGGCGCCTTGGTGGCCGCGATAATGGGCGCCGGTCCCGAGTTGTCCGTATCGATTGGACGCGCGGCGAGCGGCCCCGACGTTAACCCAAATCGGCCCTGCCGGCTTGGAGTCGATCCAGAGCGCGCGCCAGTTATACGGCCAGATAACCCGGGGGCCGCGATTTTGCGACTCCCCGAGTCTCGGCCCCGATTGTCGCACGAGCTACTGCCCATTTGATGTCTATGTAGAGCTGCGGGCGCAAGCGACGCGCTTAATCCGCTCCGTTCAGTGCCAGACAAGAAAACACGGTGTCTTCGGCCACGACATTCGGATAAGACGATGTCCAAATTAGAGATTTGCTTTTTATCTGTTTGGAGTAATTTTATTGAGCAGGGATTTTATTACTGTATAGGCTTTTTTCTTTTTTCTTTATAAAAGTACATTAATATAAAAGCATGGAAAATAAAAAAAAAACATAAAATATTACTAAAAGTATAATTAACTTGAAAAGAAACTGAAATGTATATACAGAAAATAATAATACACCTGCAATTACAATTTTAATACATAATAAAAAGAAGGTGTCTTTCATGCATTCACATACGAAGAGATTCTAAATATTGGCAGTAAAGTCGTTATCGTAAAAACTTAAATTACATTACTGCACTGCCAGTGAGTAGTATTAGCATCCGTATTCACTTGATTGTCGAATTATTGACAAAGTCAACAGAGAACAGTCCGTCCCCAGTGCGAGTATCTCCCCAGATTCCACTTAATCATGATCGAGTTAAATTCAGATTACTCGATAAAGTTATTAGCAGTAAAGCTCAAAATCGACATTACACACGGATATTGCGCCGAAGATTGCAGATAAAACAAAAAGCTCCGGGAAGAGCGATTTGAAAGCACAACTCATCGTGCACCCGCCGGCAGGCTGTATGCCCCGCGCCAAAAGTTCCTTCGTCTTTCTCGCGAGAAATGAGAAAAGTCGAGGACTGGAAAACTTTTTGCTCGAAATTTATCGCTCATTGTATTCCTTTTTTCTAATTTTTTAACTTAGTGATAAATATCGGCGACTAAATACAAACGAAAAAAAAAATAACGACAACCACGGCATTTGCGCCTGCAGTGCGTGGAGTGCAGCAGCAATAAAAGCAATCTGATAGTGGCGCGTTTGCTTTGCGCGGCATCGATGAATAAAATGCGCCGCGGAAGCCGCAGAGCACGAAACCGGCCGCCGCAGGCTAAGAGACCGTAAAGATCCTCTTAGCCGAATTAAAATCCATTTAATCGGCTGTTGTGCCGGTCGCTCTTCCCCTCGTACCCCTCTCCTCTAATCTTCGACCGAAGCTAGAAAATAATTCGATTTGTTCAAAATGGTGTCCGCTGGCGTTCATTTATAGCGAAGCAACGGCGCACTCCAGCAGTGGGCGCTCGAGCTGATTCCAATTTAAATTGATTTAACGCTTCGCGGAAAAGCGAATAATGCGGGAGTTTATATAAATGAGGCGGGTACGTGCTGAGAGAGAAAAAACAATTGAAACGAGAATGGACTATGCAAAGATGAAGAGCTGGCTGTTAATAGATTTTTTGAAACTATTGGCGAGACTATATTGAAAACTACAATTCGAATTCATTCATTAAATTGAAAAATACGTCTGCTTCAGTATAATTCTCAATAAGTTTACTAGAAGTATAGAATCCTTCGAATTTGAACATAATTTTTTTTTTAATCATAAATATGATTATTGTTAATATTTTTCTACTTATTAGAGACTTTTTCACTTATTCAATTCCTTTTACTTTTTATAAAATTACATCAAAACTAATAGTTAATGAATCCATTTAGAATTTATCATGTGGTCTATTTATTGCAAGACGATAATCTACGTATTTGAAGAACAAATCGTTTACGTTTTAGAAAATTATTTTCATAAATGATGGTCTGCTCATGCATGGCATAAATACGTTTAACTTTACAATAAGTAGATTTTCCAGTGCTATTTAGTGGATTCTTTCTACCAGTTACATTAAATTTTTGTGACTGTATATTATGATTATGGCGATGTTTCATTTATTATCTCTTAAAAGAAATGGCGCCAAAATTTAAAAAATTAATCTAACCGTAAAAGCAGAAGCGCGCTAGATTGTGCAATAGTTAAAAAAAAGTGTCAAAAAGACTTGTATATTAACTTCATAAAAAAATGAGTGCTCAAAGTTTCGAAAAAAGAAGTCCCGAGTTCTATTCGCTCCTGCATTAGTAGTCATTCTAAAAAGCACAAGAAGACAATAATATAAAGGTTCACTTCAGGTCCCCAGCCATTCGAGTCCTTTTACAAGCACTAAATATCCCCTCTTAATGAAGTCATAAAGAGTCAGGGCATAAATTAGAGACTTTTAAGCGTAGCCGAGTGAGATATCCAGACGGGCCCGAGGCGACCGGTCAACGCGCCGTTTCCAGCATTATATCAGCGCCGCATAACAGCGCGCGCATTTCCGACCACCGCCTACGCGCAGGCAGAGTTTGCGCCGGGCGTTTAGTCATTCTTCCGCGCGCTACGCTCCGCGGCAATAATTGCATTAGGGGTCGACGCGCGAACAAGTCGGCAGCTCGTAATTCAAGGGCCCGCCGGCCATCCATTTGCGCGGCGCGGGGGTGGCCCTCCTCTCTCGCTCCTTATTTAAGCGCTTCCGGCCCCGTCGCAGTCGACACTCGACCGAGCGCGACCGATCGGCCACACCAATCTCCGCGCAGGGAGCGCACGAAACACAAAAAAAAAAAAAAAACGCCCCTGTAATTGCGACCGGAGGGGGTGTGGGGGATGGGTAGGCCGCGGTGAGCGGCGGGCTTCCGAAAGTCAATCAGCGCCGGCGCGCGCGACTCTCCTTCACTCGGCGCGCCGCTCGCCGCTAATTGCACCTGCGGCCTATGGGCTTCCGAGGTGTGTCCGATCGAGTTTGCGGCTTCGCTGCACACCGAGACGAGGAATCGGCTGTATACACCTAAATTTGTCTTCTTGGAAACAATCATTTACTTGCGGAGACTCATTGAGAAATTAAAGCTCGGAGCGAGAGCTTTTGATTTAATTTCCTGCATGAAGGGATAGCCGAACTTTAAATTTCATTCTGGCCTTGATGGATTGGTGCGGGAGACATTGAAAATTCCAGCGTAGGTGTTGGGTAACTGCAATTGTATCCTGGGAGAAAAAATGCGTCTTTCTGGATTAAAAACTGTTTTTTTTTTTAATATTTCTTGAAACAGACGCTCGCGGGTATAAACTATCAAGAGGATTCAATGTTGTCGATGCTGATAGAAACGTAATTCTTATGGAAAACGAATTTGATTGAAATGATAAGTTGTAAGCGAGGCAAAGCTTTGTACCTGTACACTAAAGATAAATAAACAAATAAATAAATATGGAACGTAAAACTAAGTCAGAAAGACTGAAAATCTTTTAAATCTCCCGGAAACGCGCAGTGTTCATCCTCGACGAGTGTCTCGGACAGGACTGACTGTTGCGTGGGACGCGCATTGCTTCTTTGAATCCAGAAGGCAGTAAAAAAGAAGCGCAGGGTTAAGCGCAAAAAGAACAACGTAAAAACAGACAGCGGTAGAGCTTTAACGAATTTACTTGCAAGAAGCTGCAATTGAATGCACATTATTTTTAGCTAAAAATTCAAGAAAAATTTTGTACAATCATTAGTGCCGACCCAAATACACGCCACGCCCGTAGCGGGAGCTCCATTCGAAGTCGCGCGGTTAAATCTAAAGCAGCTCGTCGTGCAAATAGCAAGGCTCCGTGCCAGAGCTCGCGCGGTTTTGCATAAGTACTATCATTGGAGAAAATCACGAGGTGCAGTCGCACAAACTGAGCCACGCCCGTTTCATTCATCAGATATATATACATTTATCGTATGTACGTAATATGTACACAGTGTGCCGGAGAATCGCATGACCCGCTGGAAAAAAAGCGCACGTGCGCGTTGCAGCAGCGGCGACACGTGAATAAAGCGCGCGAGCGTTCGCCGCGATCCTTTAGAAAATCCGCGCGGGATACAAATTGGAAGAGGCTCGCTGAAGGGTATAACGAGCTCGGGCGCGCGAGATTATCCGGCGGTGGCCCCCAGCAAACGCGCGGCACTCGTTCTCCCCTGGATATACGTGTATATATACATGTATATATATAATGAAAAATGAAAAAAATTATTTTCTTGAATACGACTAAAACAATAAATAGTTTCAATGATATCGGTAAAGCAAAAGGGTAGATTAATGGGAAAAAAGTGAAAATGGAAAAATGACTCAAAAAGTAAACAGAAAAATAAAAAATAGGAGGTTTAAATAACATAATAATAAAAATTATAAAGAAATTTGAAATACTTTAGAAAAATGTTTAGTTGATTTATCTGATTATAATGAAATATTTGGAGCAAAAGAAGTTCTTGCATCAAGAGATTTTCGACATATGTTATCAATTGTTCCATCTGGGAATCGAGTTTTAATTATAAAAAATAAGTATATTATGACAAAATTTTAAATGTATGTCATCAAATCGAAATAAAAAAATTTAGTTCAAGTATAGATAAGTAAACTGATTTAACTGTATCTCAAAATAAAAAATGCGGGGTGGACGAGCGGAGCGAGTAGGGGGGTACCCCCCTAGTATATATATAAGCATCTCGATCTTCGCTGTTTGCGAATCTCGGGCTCGTCGTATATATACAGGAGGCTGGGGTCTGTCCGACAGTGCGCGTTTAACAAGCGCGTCGAACGCACTTTTGAGAGATCGCACTTCCGACGTCAATGGGCCGCGCCTAATCGGATTAGGATCTCCGCGGAACGCCCTGCATCTGTCGATTCTTATCCAAATTCTGTTTGGTCTATCTGCTTGCAGTCTGCCGGGGGGCTGGCCGCAGATCTGGAGCGTCAATGCCTGGTTAGGCCTCTATTGTGAATTCGGAGACCGGATTCTGCCCAGCCCTTTGATGCGATAGGAAGATATTTTTTGTAAACGTCACCTTCTGAATATGAGGGGATTTATTTACAACACTGAGAGAAATATATTAGCAATATTTGAAAAAAAAATTAAGTAGCTTCTACCCTTGCACAGTAGATTTAACTGTGAAATTGGAAATCAATTTAACTTTTCAAATTTTCAATAGAATCTCATTTGCAGAACTGCCAAAACTACTTTTCTGTAGAATGAAATCCATTTTACGGTTGAAAAATTAAAATTACTTAAGAAAATTAAAATTGCAGTATCTACTTTTTTGGTAAGCAGTTTCTACTTTCCTTTAAAAAGGGAAATTCTATTTTTCGAGAAATATGTTACTGCTAAAAATTTAATTAAAATAGTTTTATCAGAAAGTAATTGTTTCTTTTTAAAACGTTTTATTTTTATTTAGAAAAAATAATATCGGTCATAATAAGGAGAATCTGCTTTTGAAAGTAGAGTGCGTTTTAAGAAAAGGGATCTTCTATAGTTCTTTAAAGTAACTTTTCAAATAACGTTAAAATTTCAAAATAGACTGTTATTATTACTGAGAAATGTTAATTTTACAAAGCAGTTTTTAGTGTATATTTAGAAATTCATACTTTCTGTTAAAAAAAATTATGTGAAGTATTTTAAGTGAAATTTAAATAAATTGCGCTGAAAAGGAAAGTACCTAAGCAAATAAAGATAAATAAATTATGGAGATCGGAAATGTTATTTTTAGTACTAATCTTATTATAACTACAACTTCCTTCATTTTTAAGAAAAGAAATACTGCAAATCGAATAAAATCCGTGAGCCGTAGCTCCGATAATCACCTATTTAGAATGAGTTATTATTTAATTCCTCGAAATGGACGTCGCTTATTCACATTTAAAAGGTAGAAATGGGAACGAAATTTAAAAAAAAAACAGATAAAAACTCGAATATAATATAATTACTATAATTATCTGTACTATTAGGAAAATTCGCCGAATGATAACAATGTTAATAGACCCGCAGAGTCTTTTAAAATTAATTAAAAAAAGTGCTTAATGTAATTCTCAATTAAATTCATTCCCGAATAAAAATTTAACAGTCATAATTACGCGAGCTCTTGTCCTGCTCGGCGCTCGTAAAACGAACTCCATCTACTTTTAACGAGAGAGACGCTAATTATTTAGCAAATAGCAAAGTTTGAAAAAGTCCAGACATTTAGCGGTGAATAGTTTTAAAAAAAATTTGCAAAAGTTTTTCCCCCCTTTTACAACAAAAAGAAAAGAACTTTTCATGACAAAATTTACGAGATCGAGTGAGTTTTCGAAGCTCGAGGCCATCTGGCGCGGATAATCCGCCGCCCCGGTAAAGGCGCGCAAAAAAACCGATCCCCGATCGCCGGCCACTTGTATAACGCTCGGTGTGAATATCCAGCGAAGGCATCTCGGCCCTACGATCCATTTAAAAGTGCAAAAGATTAAATCCTCGGCTAATAAAAGAAGGAAAAGGCTACGGTAAAGAAAGCGTCTCGGCGAGAGGTTGTAATCCTTTGGCGGGGCATTGGCGCCAGCCTCTTCAGGGCTGTGTGCTTTTCCCTCCTCTTTCCTGGGCAGAGCTTTCGACTCCTCCGCGCGGTGCAGTTTGCTATCCGCTCGACGCATCGGCTTTGTATCGCCTCGAGTATTCCGAGTAGGTACGACTCAATCCACTCGTCCGATGTATAAACGACGGTTACTCCGCCGGCGAAAAATATCCGATAAAACTGAAACACTGAGAGAAAGGATCAATTGGCCTAAAGTTGTTCGCTTAAACGCTAATGAGTTTAAAATTGGGTAGAGTCGAATTTAGGGTAATTAACTATTGAGTAATGGTTTCGAGTAATGATTCGAAGTTAATTTTTACGAACAAAACGAAAAATTGAATTTAATATGTCATAAAGATAATTCATTAATTATTATTACAGTACATAGTTTTTTATAACAGTAAATATAAAATTAAATTTAATTTAAACAGAAATACTCGAATTTAAATAGACAAAAATTACACGAAGTAATTTTTATGGAGGTAAATTATTAAATAATGTATTATATTTGAGTATTATATACTCTGATGATAAATAAATAAATAAAACGCAGTTACCTGTATATATTAATCTGATTACAAAATTAGCATGGCTCCACTTATATTTTCAATATTTTATAAGAATAAAATTTTGTCAGTGAATATTATTATAAATATTATATTATTTTAGTTAAGAAAATTTAAACAAACAGTTATTAAATAATATTTATAAAAGAATTCTGAATATTCAATATATATTAATAAAATCTAATAATAAAACGTACCCTGCCGGAAAATTAAGGAGCTTTAAGGCAGAATATATTAAATCTTCTGTTCAGTGAGCAAATCGTATAACATATTTTGAACGTATTTGGAGGCTGTGGCGTGACGCTTTATGGACATAAATATGCTATCAATTCTATTAAACTTTTAATTTGAGGCTACATAACCGCCTCCGCGCCCACCGATTTTTTTTATCCTGTTTTGATTCTCGCGCCTTCACAAACAGCTGCGCATGCATCTAGATTCTGTTCATAACGTCAAGCCCTCGGCATAATTTAAAATTTAGTTACGACAACATAAATAGTGCTTAATTTTCCGGCAGGGTCGTTATATAAAAAAGACGCAGTAAGTGAAATCTGACAAGAAAATTTCCATACAAAAGAAGCGAATTGGGTGAAATGAACGGGCAAAAGTGGCCTCCGAGTGTTTATGCTTTTCTCGCGTCGCGAGCCTTTTGTCCTCCCCCGCGCCGAGCGCCTCCGGGCGCAGCTCTTCCTCCTCATCCACTTTAGCAAAGTCGATTCCCTCCCCCGGAGAGCCCTGGCAGCCTGCAACTGCATCGGCAGCTTCTTCTCTCCCATTGCCTTCTTACCCGGACTCGCGCGCTTGTATCGCAATATTGACTCGAGCGCGCTCGCTTCATCCCGACGACTATATACTACGTTGCCACCGCGTCGGTGGGCCCCTTTTGTTTCCCCGCTCGTTTCCCAACTTCCGCTGTGTCGTCGCCGCCGACCTCCGCGCTGCGAGAGCGAACGGATTAAACGCCGTCTCGTGGCTTTGAGTTTTAAATTGCGGGATTGCCTCGGCTCGTATCGCTTGCTTTCTCGTGTAAAAAGCCCGGCCTCTCGCGGCTTTAATAAAAATCTTCTCGTCAATTTCGTTATGCTCCCTTTTTATCGGCGCTACGAAACGCCGTTCTTCTTGTTTTGTCGCGGCGAGCTTGTAAAACTTTATATATGCTCGTTCGGGATAAAACTTTTATTTCTTTTAGCCATTTTTTTTAATAAACTTATATTCTATCGCTATCGTTTCGCTAAATTCAATTGCGCTGTTGGAATCGTGCGTAGTTTTATAGGTTTAGATGCGGTGGGGTGTTCAAAAATGAATTACGATATTATTTTCTTCAGTTTTAATTATTTAGGCACTTGCATTTTATTTATTCTTTTATTCTGTATACGTTTGTGTACGATGTTTTATATTTTTGTTATTTTATCGCGAAGGGTTTATGTAAAAAATATATATATGTGTGTGTTGGATGTAGAATGGAGTACTGTGTGTTTTGTAAATTGCAGTTTTTACGGATATTAATAAAATGTTGTGACAAAAAACTAAGTCTATAAACAATTGCACACACTGATCACCCTAATAAATTGCACCAGTAAAATTAAATTATACTGTTTGACATGTTGGCTGGAAATTCTGTTTTTAATTCTTTCAGTGCTGTTCACTGATTAAAGGGAATTCGCAAATCTAATTGAAATGAGCGGATAGAATTCCTATCAAATTTCAATTATACTGACAATATTAATAATATACCCAAAAGTATAAAATATTTATGAATACTTCTATGCAAAATTTGAGATGTAATTAATCGGCAAATAGTAGACGCGATTTTTCACCAAAGAGATCATTAAGAAATCAGTCTAATTGAGCAGGAATTAATAGAGTGTATTTTTAGCAAAGCGGTCCGCCCCGGCAATATATCGATCGGAGGGCTCGTAAGTTTGCAGCGTGCTTAACCCAATTCGTTTTCCCTTAGCCCCAGCGACTTCCGCACGGCGATCAATTAAAATTTAAATAATCGCTACTCCCCGCCAGCTGCATTGTCGGCAGTGCATTTATCGCCTCGCCGATAATTCCCGCGCCGCCTCGGGTCGTCGTCGCCGGAGAGAAGTCGAGGGGGGGAGGAAGGGGGGGAAAAGTATAGTGGGTGTAAATTTTTTATCGGCGCGCGGGAGAAATTACTGTCGAGCCTTCTTCTCTCGAAGGTGCTTCTCACACGCGGTATACCCCACAGGCCGGGGTTTCGCGGTCGTGACTTCCAAGCGGTTACCTCCGAAGATTCCTGAAGCCTACTTGGGCGCGCGCGCGAGCATAAAGGAGCAAGCGGCTGCCTTTTTTTCCGGCGGCTCTCGCCTATTTTCTCTCCCCCTCGTGCGCCGACGTCTTTTCCCACACATTGCTCGAATACAATGCTCCTTCTCATTCCCTCCTCGCTCCTCGTCGTCCTCCCTCTTCTCGTGCGGCGCGCGCGCTTTAAAATCTAGTTTCGTTTTATTGCCGACTTTCTGGAAAGTTTTTTTTTCTCTCCTTTTTTTTATCTGATAACATTTTTTTTTCTTTCTTTTTTCGTTTTCGCTCGGAGAAAAGAGCTCTGATTAGTTCGAAAATTCGATATTGAATTCTTTTGTGAATCTATTGCGTAGGGAAACAAAATCTACGCTTTTTTTTTGTCTGGTATTTAGACTCGGAAGACTAAGAGTTATAATTTAAAGTGTAATATTGTAGGCGTTCATGAATAATGTTGCTTTAAGGGGCTTATTATAAATGGATATAATTTAATTTATTATACTCGGGTATTAAAATTGTTAATACTACAAAGCTTGCAGCTTATTAATTAATTTCTTATTAATATATTTCTTTGAGGAATACATTTTTTTTATTTTTTGAAACTGTTAAATTTTCGATGTCTAATTATTGATTACGTGTTTATTTTAAAGAAATTTTTAGTTGAAACTATCTTTTTTCACTGTACTTACTGTTTACAATACGTAAACTATTTATTATGTAAAATAATAGAACTAATAAATAAACATTCCCCTATAAACTATATACTAAAGCCGCGATCCTTGAAACTATTGTGTTCGATGACGTCACCGTCGTAAAATTTTTAAACTCCCACACCATTTACTTGATAGGCCATCTAAATGGCTCGCGGAATATATTGAAAAATTCACCGTTACCGTTAACAGCAGCTCTAAAAAAAAAAAAACGTTATACTCCCCCGCGCGTCTCGTTTTTTTTTTTTTTTTTTTAAGAAACATTTAAAGCTAAACAAGAAACAACCCCGTAGTCAAAATAAAAACAAGCATGAAACGGTTTGGAAAACAATTTAAGCTAAAAAACATGCCAGCGGAGAAGGAGTAAGAATTGCAGTCGCCGTCCAAAATTAGCACAAAAACGCATTGTCCTGATTTCGTTGCTTTCGTTCGATCGCTCCGCTCGTCGTCCTGGTGTACGTCATACAGCCTCCCACCCCGTCGCCCCAGTTGCGCCGTCGCCGAGCGCTGCATCTCTGCGGCGAAACCCTTTGGAGCGTCAGCAGAGGCGCCCGCCTGGCTGCCTGCCTGCCAGGCGCCAGCGGACCTAGCGGCCCCGCAGAAAAGTCGACGGCGTCGCAAGTCTGCCGTGGAAAATCCCTTTAAGACGCTCCGCTCTTCATTTTCTCGCAATTTTTTTTTTCTTTCTCTCTCGGCCCTTCGCTCATATCTCGGCGCATTCACGACTCGCCGGCGGCGTGGAAGGGCCTTCTACTTCGCATTCATTTTTCCTACTTTTCCCACCGCGAAATTGCTTTCTTCCGGCTCTCTCGAGGCTGCTGAGGCGCGCGAAGTCCGGATCTAACGCGCGGAAAATTTTTTTTTTAATTATTGATAGGAGATTGCCCCAGAGCGCGAGAGGCAGAAGGGAACTTCGCGGGGAGTACTTTCTTTTTCGCTTTTTCCTATGCTAATTTATTCCACAAGGCTTTTTTTATTTAGTTATCGGCCTGATATTTTCTCGCCGGCGCCTCAAGCTTCTCGAGTTGGAAACTTTTTCAATTAGAACTCGCGCCTCGAAATAAACGCGCCGCGTTACAAGCAACGGAAGACGGTGATATTCATTGTGGGCGAGGGCGCGATTTTCTCGTTGCGAATGTTGAGATGGATCTATACGTGACTGTAGTTACAATCGTGTGCTAAATTCACGCCATTAAATCAGTCATAATGCGTCTTCTGAAAAATAAACCTAAATTCGAACTTCCTAAATCAGCTTTTATAAATTAATCTATGTTAATTCCTATATAGATTTTTTTTACAATACTTAGTACAAAGTTTTTTACTATATTTTTACCATCTAGAAATTCAAAACTTTTAAGAAAAAAAATATATATGTGTAACGACAAAAGAATAATTCCTTTAGTATTAACATTCACTGTAGAGTCACTTTAAATTGAAGCGAATCGTTATTTGATGAAAAAAGCGATATTGCACGACGTACACAGGGGAAAAGCTTTTTTTTTTTGTCGTCAGACGATACTTTCGGCGGAGACTCAAAGTCCACAAATGTATTTGCGCTGGGACATTCGAATGAAATTTTCAGAGTCACGAATGTATATAAGACGGAGGCACCGCTTTGGACTATTTTATCACGTGCCGCTCCGCCCTTTTATCCCCGTCCCTTTAAGCTCTTACTCCCGCGCTTACAGCAAATATTTAATTTAAGAAAACATTCTTCGCGGGCTATTTATTTTCCCTCTCGCTCGCGGCCGGTGTATTTATTTTTTCTCCACCCCTAGACTCTCGAGCCTCCTCCGAGGCGCCACGCGCAGCACGCGGCACACTTCCTTTTTGTTTTATGCATCGCAAAAGATTTAAGTGTTTAATAAGCGACCTCATCCCCGCCGCGAGAGCACCCTTTTGCCGGTGTATTTCACTCTGCCTTTTTTTTTTGCCCCCGTTGCCGGCCGCTCGCTCCTACGTATACTCCTCGTTTTTTTCTTCTTCCAGATAAGATGCGTGTTCATTTTCTTATCGCAGGACGGCCTCCTTTTTCTCGCCTTCGCTTTCATTAGGGCCTCGGGCGCGTTGACGACGGTATAGGCGCTTTGCATTGCTGATTTTTCAATGACACGCGGACCACTGTGGAAAAGTCGCTTTTTTTTTATTACGAAATGTACATGATCTAAAACAGCTGATTCTATCGTGTTTACGCATCTTTTTTAGGCTCGCCAATGCTCAAGGAGGGTATCAATTTACCTTCATCAAGCTCCTATTCAGATACACTGAAGCACTGATAAATAGAGCGATTGAACAAGATAAACAATTTGCCGCAGGGTTGCTCTGTATGTTTTTTTGCTTATCTTATTATGTCTTTTTCTTTTCGGTAGACAAATTTGCTCTATCGGAATGTTGATTTTTTCCTATAATGATGTTGAAATAATTGCCTATTATAAATATCTCTAGAATTAACAGAATTTTTTAAATTAAATATAATATAACACGAGTCTGTAAATGTGAAGTTACATTGTTTATTTTGTTCTTTAATTTTAATTAATTCAGTGCTACTATTTAAGTAATAATTTTGATTTATTATTATTAATGATTTACTATTTATTTAATAATTTAAATTTGAATCTTACTTTTTAAGCATACCGAAAAAAGTAATGCTTAAAGTTTCACAACAGTAATACCTGCTAAACTAGGAAAAAGTAAAACTGCTTTTCAAAGTCAGTAAAAGTAACATCTCTTAAAGTAGATCTTTCTTTAAAGAAAAGTAGATTCTATAAGGAAGATTAAAATAAATCTTACTCTACAAAAAAGTGGATTTGGCATTCTGTATAACAGATTCTACTGCAAATTTGGAAGTTAAATTAACTTAAAATTTTACAGTTAAAACTACTGCGTAAAAAGTAGTTACTTATTTTTTTCGGTGCATTTATTAAAACTAACGTTACAAACTACTCACAGAAAATACGTAAATAGGTAAAAAAACGTTTGAAATTATCATCATATAGTATTATAGAAAGAAAATCATAATGTATATTATAAAAAGAAAGAAAAAGTAATCATAATATCTTCGCAAGAAGCACAGATGGATATATAAAACCTGCTGATAATTTGAAAAAACGGACAACTCTTTCAAAGCCTTACGAAATGTTTTTTTAAAATGTTTGTAAAAATTATAGAAAGAAAATCATATCGTATTACAAAAAGAAAGAAAAAGTAATCATAATACCTTCGCAAGAAACACAGATGGATATATAAAGCCTGCTGATAATTTGAAAAAACGGACAACTCTTTCAAAGCCTTACGAAATGTTTTTTTAAAATGTTTGTAAAAATTTGATTCGATCTTCTAAGCCTACAAATTTCTATATGAATTAAACCTAAACAAATGTTTGGTCTCGTAAAACATTTCGGTCCATCGAAATAAGCATTTGTACGGCATGACTAAATACTTCCCAACAATAAAAGCCGTTAAAGAAACCGATTACTTGCACTTTTCCTCGTCTCGTAATAATGAATAATGCATTTTTTAGACGATTACATCGCTTCCCATCCTCCTCCCGCTTAAAATCCTTTTTATACAGAGCGCAGATCTCGCTGGGAGAGCGCGCAAAAAAAAAACATCGAGCTGCCGCGCAGAAAAAAAAGAAGGGGGCCAGCGGCTAATCCGTCCACGGCGACGCTCGGTTTCTTCGGTCGTCGACTAACGGCGGCATAAGCCCCAACTACTTACGGTATTAACGCCCCGACGTTCACTTTTTGCCCTCAGCGTTGGTGCTATCGCCCTGGCGTTGTGTCGCCGGGGAGACCGGCGCAAGAACGCCGGCCGCTCGCCGGCAAAAAGCCGTCCAGAGGAAGAACCTCGTCGTCTGTGCTTGAGAGTCTAGCATTCGCACAGGCGAACTGGCTCTGTAAACAACGCCGTGACAAATGACGAGGTAAGAGAGGAAAAAAACTGGAGAGGTGCGCTCTCTCTCTCTCTCTCCTCGTGCCGGCTGGCGACGCCTTTGTGACCTTTTAGCCGGTGATAAGCGCCGGAGAGTCGCTTGACTACGTGTACGTGCATGCACGGGGAAAACTTTTGTTGCTACTTTACTTTTGTTGCTTACGACGAGCACGCACCGAGTGGCCGAAAGTTAGCCGGAAACTCGCTGACCGCGCGGAATTTTCAGGAACTATATCATTTGCTTTTGCTTTCAGCAATTCTGTCCTTTGTATAAAATGAACGCAGGCTAAATGTCGCATTGCGAGGTATGCAGATGTTGCCATATGATTTTTTTTATGTCGCGATATCTAAACCGCATCCGAATTTTCGATTGGAAATTACGCATTCCCAATTGAATCCTATTCAAATTCTTTCGTGAATGACGCAAAGCACGCGTATGAATTCTTTTTATTAGTGACTAATAAAAGACCATTTTGATTTAAATCTGTCGCATTGCGAGGTATGCAGATGTTGCCGTTTGATTTTTTTAAGTCGCGATTTCTAGATCGCACCCGAATTTTCAATTTGAAATTTCGCATTTCCGATTGAATTCCATTCAAATCCTTTCGCGAATGGCGCAAAGCACGTGCATGATTTTTCTTTTATTAGTGAATATAATAAAAGACAATTTTGATTTAAAAAAAATATAAAAACCATTATAAATTTTTTCTTTTGGAATATCGTTCATGTAAAGAATTAATTTAATGGAAATAAAAATAGCTGACTTCATTTTTAGTTGAGTCACTCTTTTAAAAAAGTAAACGGGGAAAACCAGGTTTCGAACTTGAAACTTTTCGCTACGAATCAGAGATTGAGTAAAAATTCGTAGAGTAATTGGTCGTGATTCATGGGCTAACTCGTCCTCCGTCAAGAATGCTTTCGACAGCTGCCGATGGTGCATACAAAGCCGACAAACGAAAATCTGAAAATGTTTTGATATCCCAGAGAAGATGAGAAAAAAGGCATGAAATTGTTAAATTGAACAAGTCGCGGCGCTGTGACGCGGCCACCGAAGAAGAGCCTCGACCGGTGCGATGGAAATTTTAATTGAAACCGCGCAGACAATTGCCGACAATTTTCCTATTTCCCAAATGGCGTTCCGCTCGAAATCGGGAGAATAAAAGCCCGCCCGCAATGAGGAACATTATAGCACGGAAGAAAAACGCCGAGGCACCGGGGCGCGTGATGAATCGTCGGAAAAATCACAGTCGATATTCCGGTGGCACACAAAGCCGCGTCGTGACTCGATGTATTTTCTTTTCCTCCCCCGCCGACGAGGGGAGTCAAATCGCGGCTCGACTGCATCTTACGTACGCGCGCCCGGAGCATTTATAGACCGCAGGAGGAGGCAGCAGTCGCGGGTCATCAATCTCTGGACGATCCGTCCGTCTCCTCCGGCGCGTTGCTGCCGCTCGAGGAGATCCGTAATCGATGTGCATTTCTCGCTTCTTGCCGGAGCTTCCTCGGCCGTAAGCGGCCCCCGGGGCTCTCTCGGAAATGACGGCGGCCACTCGATATGAGAGAGGACAAGTGGAAAATAAGTAATGCGCCGCGACTCCAGGGGCCCTTATCGTTCGACACTGCGACCTCCTTCATTTTTTATTTAAGGCGAGGACACCCTTTTGTGCATCGATGGATGAAGGGGCTCTTATGCGATTTTCCTTCCAAATCTACGGCGCTGTCAACATCGCGACGAGGAGACGGCGGAAAGCCTAGAGGGTCTCCGCTTGCATCAATAAGTCAACTGAATTCGTCATTTTCCCGGATAAGCACAAAATGGCAATCCTGACATTTCTACTAAAATTGTTGCGATAGTAAAAAAAGTAATGTAAGTTAAGTATATATAACAAATTAAAAACAGTTACTTAATCGTTATACGTATAGGTAATCAAATTTCTTTTCGATAATAAAATATTTAGAATCAATAAAATGCGATAAAATTTGATAAACTACAGTATATTAGTAAAATGTTGTACTTAATATTAAAGACGGTAAATAATGTTACCTATACATAAGCTGGGGTAAAAAAAATGTATAAAAAAATATAATAATGTTAAATTTTACAATACACTGTATTTAAAAATTTAATAAATATAAGAGTTCATCTTGATGTTATTATCCAATGCAGTAATTTTGGAAGAAAATTATAGCAATTTTTGAAAATGGCAATGTTGTGCAATGTAAATATTACTAATCGCGTCATTACAGTTATTAAATGAGTAGTTAGGAAGCCGTTAGTGATTCACGTAGGAATACATCTGATAAAGAAATTTACTCAGATGTCTCCGTCCATTAGAAATTTAAATCGCCACCTCAATCGGAAAGAGTAGTAAAAAATTCATTTAAGCAGCTTTGTCGGATTCAAGAATTTAAATCTCCGAAGAGTAATCCAAATTCAGCGAAATGTGTGACGGAAACATTAAGCACATGGTCATTGAAAAAAATATAAAAATACCGTAAACTTGAATAAGCAGCTTGCATAAACTGGGCGCATTTATAAAGGAAAAAAAAAAGAAGTTCACGAGATGCACTGAAATGCAAGGCCGTTAGATGAAGATAACCGTTCCTTTTCTCGGCCGAGTAAAAGGAGCGCAGAAAAGCAGCATCAACTCCGGGCATTGCGCAATTCTTTCAAGGAAAATGCTATACCCTAGAAAAGCTCGATTCCGCAATGCATCTGACTCCCTGCCGAAAAAACCCCTTTCAAAAGCATCTTACACGCGCGTCTGTACTTCGAATATCATCACGTTAAAAGCTCTTCAGCCGTTTAAAATATCCCCCCGTGGATTCCCCGAATCGCCTCGAACTCTGGAGCATAAAATATCAAGTGATTTATGACCATGCGACCAGCTATTCCTTTATTAATTCATTTTCGATGCCGAGGGAAACGCTGTTGTGCCCCCATTGTTCGTTAAAAGTAAAAAGAATTAAAAAAAAGAGCACGGTCGAATGTCAACGCTCATTTTTAATTCCAATGACTCATTGAACAGGTACATGTGACGTGAATATTTAAAAGGAGATCTTGCACTTTGTATCAGTCGAATGACATTAATAAATGTATTCGTGTACACCAAGTTGAAAATTCCCTTGTGGATAAACACATGTGGATTCCACATGGGCATTTTTTACTGGCCAGGTTCCTTTTTCAGAGAATGGGGATCAGAATGTACGAGTGAAGCCAATTATTCTTAACTATTTTTAATTACTGTAAACTATTCAACTACACTTAAGAGTAATGGAATCTTTAGCAAAATATCTAGCAGGGATTTCTGAATGAAATCTTGCTGTCTTGCAGGCAATTCACGGTTTTTGCTATAGAGGAACGATTTCTGCAAGTATATACGGCAAGAAATTATTCTGTAGCTGCAGAACAGCGGGGTATTTTGGTATAAGGGGGACAGCGAATTTAAAACATTTTATTTGAATCAAGCTATTGTTTTTTCGAAACTACTAAATTTATTTTTAATTGAATTAAATATTTAATTTTTAATATTTTTAATATGAATTAAATATTTATTGAAATTTTTTTTTTCCAGTGTGCTGTATTGACCATTTACAAGTAAGCGAACAACCTCCTTAATTACCTAACACTTTAAATCTGCACACTAAAACGGTTGTAGTGAAATTTAACTCTTACTTTATAGCGAAACACTCGTAGATTTAAATTTGACTCTATTGGAGTGAAATTTTCACTCTACATGAATAGAGAGCTTTAAATTCACTTTAAAATAGAGTGTAATTAGTCCCTACCATTCGCTCTACTTGAGAATAAAAAAAATCACATCACAGTGATTACATAACACTATAGTGAAATTTTCACTCCAACAGACTTACTTTTCACTCTATTTCACTCCAGTCGATTTAGCGCGTGCGAAGTAAAAAAAAAATTAAAAAAATGAAGCATCGCCGAGTTCGACACACGCGGCTGGTCACTCGTCATCATTACGGCGCGAACGGGACGCGCCTCGCTCTGCATCCCAGCGGATCGGCGCGCAGCCTTCAACTCTCGCGGGCAGCTCACCGCTAGTAAAGACTTCCACACGGGCGCGCATGCACGACGCACACGGCCGATGCTCAGCCGTGCACGTCCGCGCTCGCCGCATAGGTGTAGTATAGGTGCACTATTATACCTACGCGTTTTGTCCTCTCTCCGCGCTCACGCAGCCGAAGGAGAAAGACAGACGCACACATAGTCTCTCGCGGAGAGTCCCGGACTCCGGGCGACCCCCACCCATACACACGCTGGCGCGCGCGCGCGCGCGCGAGAGTGCGAGAGAGAGGGAGCGAGATCCGCGCCGCCGCGGCGGCCCGCACGGCGGAGAGAGGCAGCGCGCTCTCAGTCCGAGATCGGCGAGCGCCCGGATAGGAGCGGTGTTGCGCGTACACGCAGTGACAGCCCGAGCCACGTTCTTCTCGCACGCACCTGCTGGGACTCGCATTCCACGACGGTCCGCCGATAGTGCGTCTCCTGCATGGTGTTGCCGGCGTGCGGTTCACTAACTCGTGCCTCGCCTCGCGCCCGATCGTAAGGACTGCGGTAACAGCGCGCGTAGTAGCTACATATTTGCGACGAGTATAGGCGCGCTGTGTGGTGCAACGGAAAACAGCGAGAGGCGCAAGGAAAAGGAAGGCCGCGCGGGAGAGATCGGCCGGGGGACCGGCGAACGTGCGGGGCCGCGCCGCCGGCGAACGTGAGAAACCGAGAGGAGAAGTAGACCAGAGGCATAATCATCATGGAGGCTCGCGGCTGGCGTCTGGCGAGCGTCGTCCTGCTGCTGACTGCGCTGCACGCGCACCTTGCAGGTGAGTCTGTGCGCCTGCCTTCGAGTAGGCTAAATTAACGGGAGGCTAATGCGCGCCGAGGCGGTGCGATTCCTGCCGCCCGCGAATTTGAATTTTGAATTCGACCGTTGGCCTTTGTTTGAACGGCCGAGCGCGTGGCTGGACCGGCAGGTAACGGGTTTTTTTTTCGGGCGTTTACGGAACGCGACAGACAATGGTGGGAGCGCGGGACACTTTCGATTGATAAGATAAGGATTAAAGCGGATTTACTCGTAGAAACTTTACGGTCGCTCGATGACGAGGAACGAACCGATCTCGCGGGTTTTCTTGTGCGCTGATATGTTCAAGTGCTTTTCTTTTACGCAGGGCTCTTCAAAATCAACTGCGTAAAATCGTGGCTTGCACGAGTTGTATAAAAGAAAAAAAAAGGCTGAAAAGCACTTTCTCGCGCACTTGTATCGAAAGGAACTGTTATCTAACACCTGTGCGATCCCTAAGCAAGGCTTCTCGGAATTCGTACGGTGGTTTCGTGTGAAAGTGATGCGCTTTTTATTGTAATAATGTGAAATTCAAAGTGCAGCGTAATATCGAGACAAAGGAACGCCTCGATTCGCGTATTTGAGGAGCGTTGATGGCGGCGCGAATGAATCCGAGTCTGCGGCAAGGGCGGCCGTTTCTCGGAAGCCGGTTAATCGGCCATTAGGCGGAGGTATACCGGCGCAAGAGTTCCATCTAGAAATCTGAGCGAAGTTTAGATAGGCCTTCGGAAGCCCGAGACCGCAAGGTACGCGATGGAGAAATAGCTCCTTCCTTCTACCCTCAGTCATGCGAGATTGGCGATGTTGGACCGACAACGCCGGCAGTCCAAGACAAACCGTCGCTTCCGGCAAAATAGTTCCTCGCGTGACCGATTATTTTCTTCTTTTTTTTTTAATTTGAGTTGTACTTCTTATTCTCTATTGCTATGGTTATACACTTTATTTACAGTTTAAATATTTGCTTTAGTTATTTTATTTAATTTATCCTCGTATATATAATTGCCTCTAATGATGAAAAGGCTCATTTTAATTTTTATTTTTCGATCAATAAAGTGAATTAATTCTCCCAAAAATTGATAGATTTCAGATATTTTATGAATAATATCTAGTGTTTATAAATGTTTGGAAGATTTTACTTGTGTCTAGTGGTTAAAAAATAACTAAACAAGCGAGGCCTTTTTTGTATTTTTATAATTCTGCTTTGACAAGTAAATGAAATGACCTATTATTTCTCTTTCCCAAAATCTATCTCTCTAGTCCCATTCGCGCGTACCCCAGCCACCTGTGCAGAACGAGGTCGTACGTACACCCTACGAGCGGTTCGAATGGGAATATCCGTGTTGCGCACCTGTGACACTGGTGTAAAGCCTTCTCCAGGGGAACGCGAAATTTAATTAGTTTTCCCGAATGCGAACAGATGCGAGGAACGGGAGAGGCTGGCCTGCGCCATTGCCGATTTTATCACTCAGCCTCGTCTCTCGACGCGCGATTTTCGCGTTGTTTATGCACGAGTCGCCGATTTGGCCTAACGAGCGCCGCCACCGCGTTCTTTGCATTCTTCCGCGGGTACGATGGCTTCGGGGTCGTTTTTGTCCGCGCGGCAAGATCCCTGAGGATCCTCGTGCTGTGAGGCATATTATTTAGCATCTGAAGAACGCCGCGTGGTATTTAAAGGCCTTTTACGATGCAGTCGACCGCGTTTCTTGTCCAGCGCAAAAATCGTCTCTCTCGGCGATTTGTCAAGTTTTTCAGCCTTGCTACTTAAGCTTGTAAGTAGCCGACTTGAATTCATATTTATAAATTACCCAGTAATATTTGCGGTCGGTAAATATGCGCGACGGTTAATATCTTCAATGAAATTACGTAAAGTAATTAAAGCTTGACTACTATATTCGTGACAGTCTATATATGAAATGTAGTTTGCAATGTCGCATAATATTATATCGCTCGTTTCACGTTAATCATCAAATATTAGAGAATATCCGTAGAATATTACTTAATATTCTACTAAAAATTACTTTTCATCGAATGAACTCGTAGTAAAAGATTCATCTCGATGTAAGTACAGTTCGAGTAAAATCCGTGATCCGGCAGTTTGGCACCCTACTCATAGCATCGAAAGTTTATTTCACGTTCCATTATTTTAAATAAATGATTTAAGACGAAAGGAAGATGATGCATGCGCCGACTTGACGATAAAGGATGATCGTCGGCGTACTGCCTTGAACGCCTTTCGGCCTTTTCTCGCCTCATTCTCTCGAGCAGTAAAATTGTAAAATCGTGTACTGCCGCACGAGAAGATAAAATGTACGTCTGGTGTTGGTGCGCGCAGCCGCTCGCGAGAGGAACGTCTGGCAGCCGCGCGAAACGCTCCGTGGGGCTTTTTTCTGTGTTTTGCGCGGCGCGGTTTCCGTCTCCCCGGCGCTTTGCCGAGTCGCCGTCGCTCGGCTTGGTCCAGATACCCCACGCTCATTCCTTCTCCGATATTTCGTCTCTTTCTTCACCTCAACTTTGCGGCCGCGCTGCGCGACTTGCTCGCGCACCTTTGAAGTATGATGCACGTCCACCTGGAATTAAGTGCGGCGAGACTGGAAAGCTTTAATTTTTTTTTTAAAAAGCGAGGAACTTTTAAAAAAGCAAATGAAAATCTATCTACTTTTAAGAAGCTTAACGTACAAGATTTTATTTATGCAGATCAGTGCTATTAGGATTTTAAGAAGAAAATTTGGCGGTACAAAATCTTACACCTTTAGTTTATATCTTTATTTAAAAGAATAAAGTACATTTCACCATATAATTTAGCAGGAAAAAAATAATTGCTTTTTTTTCTGGGTACCTATTGATGATTTTCGTTAATTTGTCTCGCCGCTACTCTCGAGTCCCCTAGTCATATGCGTCACGGAAAAACGACTTCGAAAAACACTTGCTTTGCTCGAGCACCTGTCGATCCCTTTTTTTAATGGTTCGTCGTGCTTCACTTCCTTCCCGCTACCTTTTTTTTACTTTCCTTTTCTTCCTCTTCGTAAAAGGGAAGCCTAGAGGTAGAAACTTTCGCTGAACGATGAGGGGCTGAAACACTTGTTGTAGATCTTGACGCAGTTGATGATCTTACCCAAGAATCGAAATTCGCATCCTCTCTTGTTTTTTTCTATTTCGTAGAGAATTTAGTTGATCTATATGCGCATTCATTTGTACGAGGGATAAATTTATACTTTTCCAAGATGAGCAGCGACCTCCTTTGCCAGTTGATGCATATTCGATGGTGCCGATCCTTCACGCTTTGTCCATTTCTCTTGGACTAGTTTCGAATTCCTTGACTTTCAATGAACAACAGTTGACTTTTGTTACTTTGAACGTGAAAAATCGGTTTAACTACAAATTCCCGACGCTTATCTCTTTTGGCCTCTTCTTTTCTTCCTGCACAATAGATCCTTAAGCGCATTATCCCAAATGCAGCGAGCCGAGTAATTAGGGCACGCCCGGCAGAAGCAGTAAAATTTGTCGAAACGACGACTAAAATAAAGTTTCCTTGCGCGTGTTACTCGTCGACTCGATTTCACACTTTGTTCGCGCGAGAGGTAACTCTTTCGCGAAAAAAAAAGCAAGATATATAAACTCGTAAGGAGAAAAACTTGGAATTAAAAAACGATGCAGAGTTTTGAAACGGGAAAAAGGGGCTTTATCGCTGTGAAAACTCTTGAGGAGCGTAGCTCTTTTCTCTCGATTCCTTTTTTGTAGGTCGAACTACTCGAGGGAAGCATGAAGCATTCGAAGACAAAATGTACTTTTCATCTTTGTTGTGCCTTTCTTTAAACGCCACTTGGAGAATTTTTTTACTTTTGCCGTCACTTCGTTTTGGGGATGGATTCATTAATAACCCGTGATTTACGAGTGCTTATAGTCGCAAGTCAAGAAAAATGAATGCACGGAACGAGGCGAGCGTGGGAGATAGAGAGTGGATCATTTTTCTTTGTAGATTCGCGTTTTTTTACGGGCAACTTTGCCGAGGCCGCACCTGAACTAACAATTCTTGGAATGTGCGAGCGATAACGTGAAAAAAGACTCGTTTCAATAGCTGCTTAGCATATCTTAGCATTGATTACGTAAAAAATCGAGTATTATCTTACTTTAAGACCCTAATTTAATTGCTCTTTGGCAGGTATTTTTTTTTCGCTTTACTAACTTGAACGGTAATTCTTTGCAGTCATTGTAAACCTGTAAGGCTCTTAATAATGATCGTAAAAATCTTGTCAGCTAATATTGTTTCTGATGACGCTGAAAGCGCGTAATGAACTATATCCATTAAAGTGTGCTTATACCGGCGTTCTTTTAATAACCATAATCAAATCGTACAATAATTATTGTTGCATAGAATTAGCCGCAGTAAAAACATTTATTTCAAAAGAAAATGCCATTTAAAGTTTCTTAGGCTTAAAAGAATTCTGGGTGCAAATGGGAAAACAGGTCGAAACAAAAAAGAAACGGAAAATGACATTACGACTTTATCTCATTTAAAAAGTGCAATGTCGAAGGATAAGGACGAAGGGGTGGGGGAGAAAAACAAAGAGTGCCGCAGGTAGTCCGGCATTGTCGACTCCCGTCACGTTTCTCTCCAGCGGAAAACTGCCTTCCGTGAATCCTCTCTCCTAGAGAAGGTAGGGAGTAAAAAACGAAAAAAGAAGTGTTCATTGTCCGTGAGTTTCATCTCGTTGTTTCTAGGTGGTTTGCTCGTCGATGAGCCTACAAGTTTTGTGCCGCAACCCCTAAAAAAAATAAAATCCACTCAACAGTCTTGACCAAAAAAAACTCAAAAAACTAATTTATCATTTCTTTTTTACTAACTTAATTCATTGTTATCTATAAAATATATGTAACATGGTCTATTCTATCTCCAAGTTCTTAGGTTTTCATTGTTAAACTTATTTCTCATCAACAAATGTTACTCGTAATTTTCGCTCGTATCATCCGCTTCAAGAGAGCCATTTAAATTCTAATATCGCTGTTTATTCTACGAGTGACAGTCTATTAAATGCAGATAAAAAGAAATGTATAAATAGTTACATAATTAAATGGATAAGTGCAATTTAATTTTGCAAAATATTTTATAAAAAAAACATTGGAAACGAAGAGAACAAATTGTCGTAAAGTAGTACACTTACCGGAGTAATAATGCGAAGCAGTGAACGGGTTCCCCTTCGTAAGTTTTTCCTTCCCGTCACTCCCCTCGAGCCAGCCGCGATGAAGCCGCGATAAGAATAATAGGTCCGGGCATTATTGGACACCTTCATTCCTTTGACGTGAGACGCGCAGGGCTTTTTCGCTCCCTTGCCCTCGAAAAGCCCGCTCAATGCAGGATTCACAGTCGAACCTGGACTTTTTGCAGCGACGACTCTCCCATTGTGCCGAGGGGCCAGTTCGCGCGTGAAGCCAAGTTAATTTACGAGGTAAATTAAGATAAATGCTGCGAAAGTTCGCGCTTGGATTTATATTTATCCCTTACAAATTGTTCGCTATTGTGTCCGCTTTTCCAATGTAAAATATCGTTTTCGGAAAGTCATTGTTGCCGAGTCTCGTTTTATACGATTCCGCGCGCGCGAGAGTTTCGTGATGTATGGGAAAGCAATCGCTTTTTTTCGGGATTACTTTTGAGCGTCACTGTGCACTGATAGTATATAAAAAATATCCACAAGTTTTTTATTTACTTTGTGGATTGAATAACACTCGTGAATTTTATTGTATTTTCATGCCGTGCGGTATAAGTAAAATAAAATATTGTATTTATTTTTCACAGCAGTTAAATAAGCAGATGTGATCACTATAAAAATATGTATGTTCAAACGTTATATTTAATTTATAACGATGTGACATATTGTTTGCCTGCAATTCGTGTTCCAGACATTTTATTATTGCAGGTTTGCTTCGGCAAAAGCCGTCGTTTCGGTTTTATCTTGGAATTTTCGGCATTATTACGCGTACACATCTTATTTGTTCATAGCTCTTCCATAAAACCCTAATTGCGCTCATCAAAAGATAAAACTGCCCAATCAACTAAAAATAAATAATTTTTTAAAACCAAAAGAGAACATATAAAAAACAAATTTGTTCAATTAATAGCTATGACTGATTCATTAAATTAAAATTCTACGTTATTATATTTTAATACAGAGGTCATTAAACTTCGTTATATTTAAAAATTCAATAGAACGCTCTTCTTTTTTTTACAAATAACACATTCACAAATAAATTAATTGCAACAATCGATCCGTTAAATTTAAATTGCATGTATTTTATTTTTTCCATACACGCGGCATGAGAATTGGCTCGTTCATTAAATTTTAACTTTATATAATTTTTTTCAATACAAAGGTCATTGAACTACGCTATTCAAATTTGTAAGCGCGAGAAAAATTCTGAATGTCAGAAAACAATATCGCGCTGCGCGGAAGGCTGACGATTTCTGCAAGAGTGCCTCGTCTCTCTCTCTCTCTCTCCCCGCAACCTATAAATCGCGTAGGGGCGGGCTTTCGCGCGCGTGATAAAGCGAATGGCAAGTGCGAAAGAGATAGGAGGGACGCGTTTGTGTGGCAGTCTCGTGGCGGGCATGCAAAAGGGTTTAGCGGTAGAGGGCCTGGGCCGTTGTTGTCGATAGTGTCGCGCGGGGGATGTTAGCTGCGTTTACGCGGCAAGTTGAATCGTTAGCCGGCGGTGTGCTCGGCGAGCCTCGTTTTCCGAAAGATAACGACGGTGACGCGTGAATTCGCGCGTCCTACGCTCATAAGCCGTCGCCGGTAGAATGCGGACTAGCGCGTCGCGTTCTTCCTGTGCCTATGGACTCGGGGGCTCAATCTCGGGGCCGCGATTACTCGCCGAGGCGTTTTGCAAGTCGAGCTTCCTTCGTAATGAGGCCTGGAGCTTGCGATTGCCCCTCACGTACGCGACTCACGCCGCAAGTCGCCTGGGCGCACACAATTTAGAAAATAGTGATAAATTGCACGAGTCATTGAATAATATGCCTGGAGCGACAGTTCTTTTTTTTTTTTTTAAGTAAAATTCCGCAGCTTCTTCTGTTCGATTTTTTAATGCTAATATTAAATGGACACAAAATTCTTTAACGCGCTTTAAATTAAGATATCAAATATGTATGGTCAGAGTATTCTTATTCTTCTATTATTACTACACCTACAATTGATCGAAGTCTTTTTTAAAATATCTCAAGAAATTCTATCATCATATATTTTTATTGACTTATTATTTATTTTTATTTAGAGATGATCACGCTAGAATTTTAAAAAGAAACGCTTATGTTTTTAGCAACATGTTGCATCTAATTTTATTCCAACGGATCATCTTGTACAATACGTCATTATTTTTCCAATACCATTGAAGGTACCGTCAGACGACGAAGAATATTCCCGATACCTCTGCAACAAGTTCGCAAGCACACGAAATATGATTATTGTTATTTTGCGTGATGTAAAGCGGAGAAGCCAATTTTCCTTGATACATTGTAGGCGAGAAACTTCTTTCTCGAACGCCAGCTACTAACGACGCGCAATTCATGCTCCGTGCACTAACGAAGGCTTCAACCTCTCTCTTTCTCTTTCTCTCGAGCAGAGACGAATATAGCCTCTTTCGCCGTGCGATGGCCTCACCTTCGCTCGTCGCATGCGCTCAAACGCACGCGAACTCGCTCGCTTTGCGATATCTTATCGAGGCTTTATCATCCCGTCGAATCAATGTCGTACCGACAAAATACACCTATACGTACGCGATCGATAATAATGCACTCACCGCCACGACTTTGCCTTTGATTTTATTATTATTCTATTTTTTTTTTCTCTCGCCTCCCCTTTTTACCACTCTGCGCTCACCTCAGCGAGCTCGAACTTGACATTTAACGCAGGCGTGTAAAAAGTGCGCTTGTCGCGAGAGGAAAAGCGAGATGGTTGCGCAGTTGGGTCATTCATCGAGCGCAACGACTCGAGTCTTGAGGATTTCGTTGACGTCACTGACTCAGCGGTGGCGGCGGCCGAAGGCGGAGGCCCGTCTGACTAAACCAAATACTCGACTCGTGAATTAAGCCGAGCCATGCAGGCACTTGCGCCGCTGCTCAGCTGCGTGCCGCTGCAACGCACTAAAATAACTCGCAAGGGCGTCGACGACGCGCGACCGTAAGTTCCGTTCCGGCCCTTTGTGTGAAAATATATAGATGTATACGTATATATATATATATATATATATATACATACAGGCTGCGTGCAAGAGATGTGTCACCGGGGAAAACGTTAAAAGCTTAGTTATGTTAGAGGCGCCAGAAGTGTACAAATAATGAGGCTGCTTACGCCTTCTTAAAAGCGTGACGATTTTTTGTCGATGGTGTTAAAACGACGGCCTGCTTCCAGGCATCACTGTCAGTGTGCCTCACGAGGATATCTTGTACCTAGATGTCGGGTCAACGCTTGATCGATGCACTCAAAGTGCAGCCGTTAAAATAAATATTTAACTTGGACAACTTGGAAAGTGAAGCGATGGATACATTTTTTAGTCGCAACGAAAATAGTATAACTTTCCTTTAATTGCCAGAGCAAACAACTTGCTGAAGAACTCTGTAAATTTGAATAAGTGGAAATTCACCCATTAGAGGTGAATTATTCACTTATTCGATGTGCCAAAGTCTAGAATAAGTGAAAATTATTGTTTTTCTAGTAATCGAAATTGATAGCGTATTTTTTTGTAACAAGTAAATATTTGTTGTTTTTGTAATAGCAGTTTGTCTTATTGAATAAGTGAATCTAATTACTTTTGCGAAAAATTTGCACATGAAAAATTAGTTACTTCGCAAGTTAGTAAAAAATTCAGTTTGTTGACAGTGTATCATGTAGTAATTTGTCTTGACAAAAGACTTTCACGTGTAACAAGTGAATATTCAATTATCATTTAGTTAAATTAGTATTATTTAATTAAATTAATATAATATAATTCGCGTATTCTACTGTAAACGGGAGGCATTACAAAGAATTTTTGGAGCACCGCAGAGTTGCGAAAAGATGACTAAATTAAAGCAGCGTATTCTTCTGAATAATTGAATTGGAAAATGGGGGAAAAAGAGCGAGAGGGGGGCGCCCGATCGAAATAAAGGGAACGAGAAGAAGCAGCACGCGGCGGTCTTTGCGGGGGCTCGAGTTTGCGGAAAGCCCGTGACGGGCTTCTCTCTGCCAACAACCTGCCGCGAGCACCTGTTTTGGCGTTGCTCTCTGTGTCTGTATACGCGAGCCTGCTCGAGAGGCCCGGGCTTTATTCAACTTTTCAGGAAATCGTTTCGAGGTTCATTCAGCGGAACGAAATGCCACTTGAGCTTCGCTCGCTCCCTCGATGCAATAACTGTAAAAAAAACGCCGATGCCGAGGGAGAGGGAGTGAATCGCGATGAAAAAAAAATGTACGTTTACACTGAGTACGATGCTCTGCTTCTCGCGCAGATTAATTTACGCAGAATCGGATTGATTACTTCATTCGGACGATCGATCTCGTGCGGGAGAACGAATTTTTTTGCATAAAACTTGACATATTTCCACGTTTACTTGTGTTTCAAAGTTTAACTAAATTAAAATATGAAAGAGATATCCTCTCTGGTAAACGATACGATAAATTCCAATAATCCGTTACCGTCATAAAGTTAATCACTAAATAGGAAATTTTACAGAAACTCTTGAAATTAAAATTATTCTGCGCTTTTATTTGATAAAAACTAGCTTTCGTACTTATACAAAATACTTTGATTAAGTATAATACTTATGAGTAAGTGCATTTAAGCCTGTACAAACTGTACAGAGGCTTCCCTCTAATGAAGCAGCTGATTCGTGGAAATGGCTTGACGTACACTCGATTTCCAGGCACACTGAGAGAGAAGCAGGCGTCGTGCTCTCAAAGACGCTTGGCTGTATCAAGCGCGTATGAAATTAAACATTGGTCGTTGCATTCAAAGCGGGCTCTTGGAACAATTATCTCCCCCTCGGGGAGAAATGCAAAGCAGATCTCGTCTGACCGTAAAAACACTTCGCAGCTCGTGCATATTTTGTAGGCGCGCAAATAAGCCCCTTCAGAAGTATTTCGATGAATTAAACACAGAGTTTTCAAAGAGGACCGGAAGTTTATTAAAATAATTACTTTTATCGTTCCGCTGGTGTCGCCAACGATAGAAAATGAATAGGCACTGTTTTAAACAACCAGTAAATACTCGTACAATTTCTTTTCCTGTATACATACACTCATACACAAACTTAGAAACGTCGGCATAATTAGTAGTTCGCAATTGTTGCCGAGGTTTAACGGACCGTGAAATTAAAAATATTTATTGAAAAACCTATTCGCGAGCGGAATCAATTTGTTGCACACTTTTCTAATTACTCGCAGGGGGCAAAACAGTCAGGGCTCATGCGCGCGTTAATTGAAGTGTAAAAGTACTCGCAATCCAATTTCGTTAAATGAAAAAAGTGAATTCCGAGAAAGGCCGATTTAATTACCTTCTCGAACTACACACCTATTTGCACTTCATCTTCGTGGTTCAGTGTAGCACGTCCAGCGTACTGTAAAAAAAAAATAAATAAGCGCGCGTCGCTGATTGCTTTACCGCTTCTCACTCCTTTCATCGCTAGAAGTGACAGGGAGAGATATAGAGAAGTGCCGGCAATCACGACTTCGAGTGAACTCGCGTCATTAGAACGTCTGGTCGAGCGTGTCTCCTGCTGACCGCATGGCACTTCCTTTATCAGCGAGACTCACCGCCGGAGTGCTCGTACGTTTCCGCCGGGGGCAACTTGCTGCACGTCTTTTAGCGATGTACACGCGGATAAACTTAAGGCCGTGTAAAAGCGGTCAAAAGGCGCAGGACGCCTTCGTGGGAAAAAATTTGACGGGCGACGCGACGACACGCTCCTCGCGCGGGTTAACGAGCGCGTCGCTCATTTCGCAAGCGCCAGTTTCGGAGCTCGGCTTTTTTTTCGAAGCCTTCACTCAGCGCGACCCTTTTGACCTCGTGTATAAAGCTAGTTTTTTTAAAGCTACGCTGGCTGACGAATTATGGTGCGAGTGTTGAAATCTGGCGTTGACAGAAAAAATTGGATCAAATTAAAATTTCGTAAATCATGCAACTGCTTAAGTGAATCATGTAACGTACGTAATAAGTGAGTAATTGGCTGTCTAAGTAAAAATTAGGTTAAGATACGTTTAAAGAGTTGGACCAGGTTTCCATGAGTACGAGATTTTCCTTCATTTTTCCTGATATCTACCAAATATTTGATCCCTTTTCTACATGAACGATAAGTAAAAATTGTGCACGATGGTTCAACGCGTCATTCTTTAAAGAAGCGATCGATTTTGGAATAGGATAGTTAATTAAAAAAGTAAAAAGTGCTCAGCGAAGTGTAAAAAATAGATATCTTGAAATCTACTTGAAATGCGCATATATTCTTTATGACCGGCTTCATAACCGAGGAGTATAACAATGGACATAACCATAAAGCGAATGACATCTTCAAAATGGTTTTTACGAAATCAATAGTGAAGTCCACATTGGCGGAGCAATTGTTACTTTTATTTCTTCCTGCCCAACTGACAATATATCTATTGAAACGCTCACCTGTTATAAAGACAGCGATGAAGAAAAATACATATATATCATATCGCTATCAGTTATCTGTCTTTCATCATTTATTTTACTTTTATTAACTTACGGGTTTACAATCATTTGTAATCGAACATTATAAAACACTTAATCAGAAGCTTAAGAGACTACTTTACCTACTGTTGAAAAATAGAGATAAATGAATATTTTGGCCTTTTTTAGCCTAAAATTTATAATAAGATACGAAATAAAACAAATCCTACTCAACCAAGATGACAGTTATGAATCCAGCCATACTGAAAAAATATATGTCATCTATGCCCACCGCATCTCCGCAAATTAGATCCGAATAGACACCGGCTGATTCATCAAAAACGCCTGTTTCTCGAAATACCCCATGGCTTCTTTTTTTGAAGCGTAAAACATTAGCGCACCTCGGCACGGTGCGCGCTTCTCACGGGGAAAATCGTTAATCGCGAAGCGATCAAAGGGCACACATCAGAGAGTCAAGCGAACAACCCAAGTCCCCGTGAGATACTACGCGCGGCGATTGCGCGCTCGGCGGGTTATTGAAATTGTATCGCGTAATCGAAGCCCGTGCACCAGCGATTAGTCACAGTACGCGAGATTCGCGGAATTTGCCGCGCGTTACTCACGGCCGATGACGCGCCGTCTACTACTCCCCCTCACCTCACCTCCGTCGTTATATTGAGATCAGGCGAGTAACGGCCGCGTCGTTATCCGTTCTGCGCACCGTTAACCTTAGCTTTCTTTTCACTACCCTCTCGCGAGGTTTATTACTCACAGTGCGATTTCCAATCGCTCGGCGCGATATACCGTTCACGACGGTTCGCGCAGCGATAAAAATAAGCCATTTTCCCGTGCAAGGTGTAATGACTGAAATAGCCGGCTAATGATCCTAAGCCGATGATTCAAGTATACTTGAACCATTATAATGTTCCAAATGAGATTTCAAATTGCTTTCTCTCCTCGGGAACAATCGATCGCTAATTCAGAATTGAATTGCCGACGAAAAAAAAAAAAATGAAGTGTGTTGCGTTGATTCGAAGGAACTCGCTGTTTGTGACACGAACATTAGGAGAAAATTTTATTAGATAGTACTGATATTTAAAGTATTAATTACGCAACATCTGCGCTGCGTTTTGCGCACTTACAATTTTTATACCGCAACGTCATTTACGGTACGACTACGTTTATTTAAATCAAATCACTATAAATAAGGAGACAATTTAACCATCAATTAATATTCGATCAACCATTGCAAAATACTTAAGTAAAATATCTCGCATTTAGTCTGTGTACAAAATTTGTATTGAACTCGCAGTAGAAATTGCAAAAACTTTTCTTAGAGCGCAGAAGGCTATCTGCAGAACATTCAGAGAGATATACGGAAACACATCGAGTTATCACTCTTCCAGCGAAATTCGAATGAATTTGTCATAGGATTACAGCCGATCACGAGGAGCTTTGTAAAAATTAAACAAAAGTGCTATTTCCGACTCTCTCTGAAAGCTTATTCGTTTTTTTTATGCAGGAAAGGATGATGCGTGCAATGTGAACGAAAGCAAAAGCAAACATCGTCTCGCCGCCGACGCCGCGCACATAACAGCCTCCCCACGCGTGCACACATATCAACGGGATTAAATTCGTTTGCCGCGAAAATCAATAGTATTATGAGCGCGTGAATTTTGCACCGATCGACACGGGACTTGTCGAAAATTAAAAAAAAAAAAAGGAGGGCGCGATGAATTTCCACTAATTACTCTTCAAACATTTCGCGAGCGTAGCTGGGTGCATCCGGGTGCACCGGTATAAATATTTGCAAGCCATGTGCACGATATCACCGTGTGTATATGCGGAAAACAGAGGGACCACGGTCAGAGCTGCCGCCGGGCGATTTTCAGGGTTGGTTTTCGCAACAACGCAGATATATTCTCGTGTGTGGGACTGTAATTTATTATCAGTTGCTGTTAAATTAACATAATAAAGGCACTGCAGCCTACGCATGCACTTAATACGTGAATTGTTGCGTCATCAAGCGGGCAAAATGTTCTATCATAAAGATTATAAATAAAGTGTATTTGGTAATGTAATAATTTAATAATTAATCGGGAATAGCACAATTCGACGAGTCTGTGGAAATTTATCGAGTTACGTATTTAATAATTTTCGAAGAGTCAAATTAATTAATTAATAATCATTTACAAATGCACGTAAAATTATACTTTGTGCAACGAGTGTCGAAAATTCATATTAAAGCTGTAATTGCGAGACTAGAGCCTCGTTATGTTGAAAATAAAAATATCAGATATATATATATATAGAAAATCATAAGAATATCTCAAAATTTGGTATCTCGTATGGGCGAAACCTCAGGTTACCCGTACAGGCAGCGTCGGTGGAAAATTCTAATTGCTCGCTCGGACGCAAATTATAGCTGCTACAGTGAATGAACTCTTGATCTATGTAACGGCGTTTGTGTACACACCGCGCAAATAAGTGTATGCACGAATAAACGCGATTAATAATTTGCGGGTACGATTTTCATTTCTACCGCTCATTTTCCATTTCTCTGCCATTGCACTGTTACACACACCAGCGTTTATTGTGGATTGGGCAAATAGATATAGCTGATGGACGCGCCCATAGGAAACGAAGGAGACTTGTGCTTCGCACTATGTTATCATTGCATTATTCCGGTGAATTCACGCGCTTCCATCATTTACCTTCTGAATCATCTATTTATTGTTAAAACCTATAATTCGAAACGTAATACACCGAAAAAAAAATAGTGTAACGTATTTAAAAAATTTTGTAAAATGGGCACAGATTTGACATGGTAAGAACATTTATTATTATTCCCTTGGCCTGTCAAAACTGTCAAAAACTTTTTTGCAAATCTTACCCTATTATTTTTTTCAGTAGCTGCAATTTCAATTCTTAAAAAAATGAACGACGGATCAAAAACTAATGTTATTTTAAATAAAAAACTAATGTACGTGTAGCAGTACATCTACAATATAAGTATAAGTTTTCAGCTTAACGTAGAAGAATATTCGATACCGCGGATGGAAGGAAAAAAGTGTCGTTTCGGTCGCAACGAGCAATGAATCCGCTGATGGTTAATGTTCTCTTTTGCCGATGTCGCCGGAATACAGAGGAGCGCGTCTGGTTCTACGGAATAATCGAATGGACGCGCTCTAATGGCTCTGCGGATTCCAATTACTTTCCACGTTTTTTCATGAATAATCTATACGCGCCGCCGCCGTACATGACCACTTTTGCCTTTGTTCTCTCGATCGCGTCACATATAGCTGGCGCACATTTTTTCAACGGACCGTGCCTAGCGGTAAAAAAATAGAGGGAACCTCTCGCGTTAACGGAAATAATGTTACCTCCGAAAGAGTGTCATCGATACGGCACTTCTCGTTTTTATCGGTTAAAAACCGCTACTGTAGTTAATTTTTAACATTTTGACAATGGTCGAGTTGATTAAATTGTTTTTCATTGAAAAGCGCGAGTTATTCTATGCTACAGTGTGCATTAGTGATGTTACACGCGGTTCAATTTACATAAGTGATTCGAGTGTTTGACGAATGACCACTTAAAATTTCCATTACATTTATCGTTCTGCTTTCAATACCAGAGGAGATTGTTTCTATAGATATTGTATGAAACGCTACTGAAAAGGCATCCACTAACGCATTCATTAAGTCATTTTCATTGTACACACGAACATGCTACAAATGTTTTTTTTTTAATTTATTTTTTATTTAATTTACAAAAGTGGATCATTTGCTCGTGCCGTGTCACTAGCACTTTCCAATTATATTATTCATAAATTTATTATCAGCGAACAAAAGAGACAGAGAGAGAGTTCAGGAAATTTAAATTTAAATGAAAAGCTCTCAGGTAGAAAATATATAAAGGCAGAGAAAAAAAATCGAAAGCTGGAGAGAACAATGGTATAAAATAAAGCTATAAAGGCAAATTAGGAGAGGGCGAACAACTTTCCGACGTGAGCATTATATACACAGGTGGGGAGCGGCTTTTTGGATGCCAGCCAAGGGCTTGTTTTGTTGGCCGGCTCGACTTGATACTCGCTTTCTCTGACGCCTATATATCGGGCCCTCGTTATCAAAGGATGATTTATTTGTCCCGCGCAAATATTTATACAGGTACCAACCTAGCCAGCTAGCCCCCGTCATAAGAGCTCTTTTTACGAGAGAAAGAGAGAGGAGAGACAGACCGGCGTACAACAGCGCCCAAGGGTCGTATACGGCGATTGTAGGCAGAAATTCAGCCTCGTTATAATTAATGGGTGGCGTACAGCGGGGGATCGCAGAGCTCGTTTTTCCGCTGAATGGCACTGGTAATTCAGGTGATGCCCGACTCCCTTAAACCGACGCTCCTTCGGCCTTTATCTCCCCGCGCGCGGTCATCGGAGCCTCCTGTCACGTCTTCTCGCGAGACCGAGTGTGTGCGAAGGCGCGATACGAGGGATGATCTCGATAAATTGGACGACGTAAGGCTCGGCCGAGAAACGGTTAGACGCGCTGAGAATCTTAGATATCATAGGGGAGAAATTGAACGCTGCGAGGATTCGTCCTGCCCTCCTTCCATTTTTTCAACAACTATAATTGTTTCTTTTTGATCCATAGATCAGATCTCAAAAAACTACTCAACAAAGCGCGTATTTGTAAAAGAAAATAATCGTTTATTGTAAATTACGGCATTTACAAAAGTTTAGAGATTCTCAGTGTTTCAAATACGTATAGAAAATATTTTAATAAAGTGCACAAAATAAATATCACAGTTATTTGTTAACCTTTAGAGGGCCGGGATTTTTAAAAACTATTTGATTTCTTAACTCTATAGAATAGTGTTCCGAGGTCTCTAAGTTAGAGCTAATCTGAGGTCAAATGTTAAACATTTAATATTGATATATAGTAAGTCAAAAACTAAAAGTGATATTACAGAGAGTTAAAAATTAAAATGACTAGAAACATTGATAAAATATTATAAAAAAAATAAGAAAAACACACTTCCATACACCATATTCACGCTTATATACTTCAAATCACGGAGATCAAATTTCACGGAGTATAAAAATCCGAAAAAACTAGTCGAGTTTTATCAAGAGTTTCTCAGAATGTAAACGTACATTGACTCAAATTAAAAAGAAACAAATAATAAAATAATAATTCTAATAATATTCGAGTTAATTATATTTTTATGAAAATATCTTTGATTTAATTTCTCTTGAGTGCTAAAACAAACAAACAAATAAATAATTAAAATTCCATGGTAAAACCATTGAATAGCACGTAGGCTTTACATCTCGGTGAAATATTATACTTTATGTTAAAAAAATGAACACGCACGATTTACTCCGAGTTCACTTGGACGTAACAATTGGTGGTAATCGTGGTCGCGACTCTCCCGCATCGGCAAGAGACCACCGGCGCGTCGAGTGCCGGCGCGTGCACGTGTTCTCCATTCATCGGGTCTCGATTCGCGCTAGTGTCCCTCACTCGGGCAACCCCCATTAATGCCGCCCTTTGTCCGGTACCCCGAGCATTACGCGCGACGAGTACCTATCGGTGCGCTAATTCCATTTCGGGAATTCGCCGGGCGTACGCAGCGCAGAGCCTCCCCGACGCGCGGCCGCTGTTAATTTGTACTTGCGGAAGTTCGAGGACCACACGCGGGATTTCACGCTGTAGGACGGCGTCCGGCCTCCCCCAAAGCTCAGCGCGCGCACAGCAATTGGGAAGGAAGCGCACGCGACTGTCCCCGCTAACGGGGGGATGCGACGCGGCGGGGGTGGCCTTTTGTTTTTTCGCTATCTCTGCCGCGTGATTCCTTTTGTGATTTTTTTCCACCCTCCGCGCGTTGGGGGGTCGTCCGCGCCGGAGGGATTCTCTCGCTATTTTGTCACTTTTGTTAATTGAAGTTTTGACGGGGGACCGGCTACCCGTGGCTTTTTCTGCTTTTCGTATTTATTTTAAATAATTTTCTTTCAAATTGAATTTTCTGTTTTGAAATTTGCCGAAAGCGCGCGGCGCAGCCTTTAAGGTGGTCGTCGCCTACAGTTTATATAATGATGGTGACAAAAATCGAAATGGTTTTTTCAATTAATTGCTGTTTTCTGATGTAGGTAGATTATGCGTACTATTTGTAATATATGTGATAGCTTTTTTCCCTTCGTGTGGATACAAAATACACCGTAAAAATTTTAAATTAATTGATTTTAACGCCCCCTTCACGAGGAAAAATGATTAAGTTTGCTTAAACAGTTAAGTAAATGTAGTCATGTTGAAATTTACTCGTGCAGTAAGCAAATTCTACTGAATTTATTAAGCAATACGCACTTAATTAAGCAAAGCAGATGTAGATTAAAACATCGAGTAAACTTTGCTTAAATATTTAAACAAATTTTACTTCAGAAAAAAATCATTTTTTCTTACTGCAAGCCTTTAAGTAAATTTTACAAACAACTTTTCTCCGTAAAAAGAAAATCTCCAAACACCAGAACTGTATGCTGCCGGTGAACTAAACTTGCGCCTTAAAAGAAGGAAAAAAGGAAATGTCAAAGCGCTCCTCCCGATATCGTTCAATCTATCTGTAAGAAGTGCGATTGAGCCACGTTCGGGTGAAAAGTTCAAGTCACTCCTCGGGCGTAACAATATAGTCCTGCCGAGAGTGGCGACCATTTAAAGTTCGTCGCTCGCGCTCCTCCGTTGGTAGAGACATTTATCGAGCTCCTCCCCCGCATCGACTTTTCGACGATCTCTCTGCAGTGCGGCGCGCGGCCAAGTATCGCGCAGCTAAGTATCGCCTCGGTAATTGCAATTAAAGGACTACTATTCTCGCGCTCTTGCACTCCACGGAAATGGATGCGTGTTGTATCCTGCCGAGAGGATTTCGAGTGTCTTGCGAACGCGAGTAAATAATTGAATTTAGATCGAAGCGCCGGAGGGGGCGTGGGGGTGGGAAAGGGGGTGGGATGTATCGTTGTCGTCGCGACGCTCCGGCGCCGTTCCTTCTTCCTCGATTAATTTGCGAGGCTTCCCTCCCCATGGCTTTTGTCCTTACTAAGTCTTCGCCCCGGGAATAGCGACAGGCGATGATTTCGCTTCTCTCGGTCGCTTTTTCTCCCACACCCTGAAGCGCAGCCCTGCCCCTTTATCCCCCGTCTGCACCTGTCTTCTTCGACCAGAGGCTTTACTACTGACCCTCTCCATTTTATTTCCATCGCATTGTTGTCCATCCGTATCTATATAGCTTCCATTGAGCGGGTACACACAGCGAGCGGAGAGTATTAAAAAAAAAGATGGGAATGAACCCAATAATCCCTCGCTATCGCCGAGAGCGGCCCTGTGGATTAATTGAAAGGCTGGCAGTCTGTCCTACCGAATAATAACGTATTGAGCGTGTAATATCCATTATTCGAAAGAGCGAACAACGTGTCGGCTCCTGACCGTATGAATATTTAAATCACTCGATGCTCGCGATAATTATCCCCGTCGAGTAAGTACACCGATATAAACTGCATTTTTATCCCTTTCGTACTTTTTCTTTTTTCTCTCTTAATCGCACGTTACTAATAATTCAGCGACTTTTCTTTGTCGAATGGGAGAGACTTTTAATTTACCGCGAAGGCTCGTTAATTGTGGCTATATGAGCGCATGCGCAGGGGCCGCGTAATTTTTCTAATTAACTTTTTATGCTTTGTGGTCTGTATATACCACCGAGAGAGGCATTCGGGTGGAGTTGATTCTTTATGCGTGCACGACTGACGTTTCAATGGGAATTCATGTGATACGCTTTTCTGGATACAAAGTCGTGTCTTATGAGAGTTTCTGCTTTACTGTTAATAAGAAATAAGAGAGGAGCTTAGACATACTCATTTTCGACTTAAATATTTAAAGTAATTCCGGCACGAATTACTTATTACCCTTATAGACGTAAAAGCAAACGCAATAACTTATTCATCAGACTAATTTTTTATTCCTTTTTTTTTAAATTGATTCGCTAGTTTAAAGTTATATCTAGTTACTACTCGAATAAGCTAGTACTAGGATACTCCGCTAATGAGAGAATCCGTTTGAATAGTGAAAATAAATCTGGATATAACGAACAGAGAATTATCCGTTAAATTAATTCAAAGGATTTCATAAATAAAGATGATTAGCCGTGGCAATTAGTGCGCTGTACAGTTGAAGCTTTTTGCCACTTCCTTATCACAAGTTTAAATTTAAAGCGCTTGTTCGAAGGGGGATGTGCAGCCTAACCAGTCGTACCGTAAATTTAACGCTTCAACCGTCGGATTCCAGCCGGTTGACCGTAACTCGGCATCGCTGTAAAGGCGAAGCTTTTCATTATCAGTGCTCGACAATCGCCGTAAAAAAAGCACGACTTGAGCGTATGCATAAAATATCCATTGTACTCTACCCGGTAAGGCTTCGTGCATAAATTCAGCAAATCTATGGTTAAAAGGGTTGCGCGGCTCTCGCTCTATCGAGAATATAAAACTGCTCCTATTATCGCCGCTTTAAAAGTCCCGCGATGCATTGGTGCATTGTTTTGCGCTTGGCGGCCTTATCCTTTAATGGTCGGATAGCGCTAGTCGCGGCAGCTGCGTGCCGCGTGCGTCTCGCGCCGCGGACTCTAAAAGTCCAGACGACAAAGCGAGGCTGCAGTGCAGGTAATGCGAGACTCGGGAAATAGCGCAACTCGCTTCTCCGTTACCCAGTCGCGACTCTTTCACGGATGCTTGTAAGTATTCCGAGCCGTTTGCCCAGTGTGCTTGCACTTTTTTACGCTTGTAATTAAACTTGCCACACGGCGTAACTGCGATACCCGCCGATGTGTTTTGTCGCCATTTTTTCTCTTTCTCTTCATGCCCGCTTGAAGTCGTTCCTTCAATTTCCAACGCTCAGCTGCTGTGCTTGGCTACTTCTCTGCTTTGCAGAGGAAAAACTTCGACGTCACGGGTTTAATGGAGAAAATTACGTCGTTTGTTCAAGTCTAAAAAAAATAAAAGATTTTATGTTCTTTTCTTAAATTGCGTAGTGGAATGCGAATTTTCAATCGTATAAATTAAATGGTTCCGATTCATTTTAATACTTTCCCACGCAGTTTGTTCTGGCCACATGAACTAAAAATTTCGTTATAAAAATTTCGGTATAGTGTGAATAAAATTGTGAATAACTAAGTATTAGTCTTTAACGGTATATTGCTGGTCATATGAATTGTTTCCTCTGCAGTAGGAAACTACTACTACTGAAGCTTTTCAATTGTCAACAATAATTATAAAAGGTCTTTTTTCTATTTTCTTTTAGAAATCTTACTTTTCTCTGCTGGATTACACTAGATTAAATAAATAAAAATTCTAGTCCCTTGCAGTTCTCGGTAACCGTATTATCCATAATCCAGTGTTTAAACCTAATGCGCTAAGCGAATGACATCTGTTACCATGAAGGATACAATTTTGGATTTAAATTTACAGTTGCGTAATTCTCTGCGTTATTATTGTTGCTAACTTAATAACTTTAAACCGCCTTTCATCTTTGGGCTTAAATTGCGCAGCTTTGTCTAGCCTCAGGTTTATGGCGCTCGAAACACACGTTGGAACAGTCGCTGCGAGAAAATCAAAGATATGCCGCGCACTTGGGTAAAGGCGGTCTTCGGCACGTCCTAACAGTAACTAGCTTCCTCGTATGGAGATGGGCGTTACATTTAGCGTTAACCAGCGTTTCGCTCCAGGAATTCTGCGGAGAAACGTAATTGAACTAGGCACAAATGATATTTAATAAACCTGCACGTGCAGCTGCGCGAATTACATTGCTTTCCAAAAAAGGCAGGGGAACTGTGCACATTGTTATCCGAAAAAAATTTGTCTTCTAGTTTTAATATACAATTATAATCATGAAAGCGACTCTCCAAAGTGCAAATTGTAAATATTCATGTGTTTTACGGTGCTAGATAGTTAGTTGTATTTGTGTAATTATAAGAACAGTGAATAGTTATTCTTTTCAAGCAGTTCTTTTCAAAATTTGATTTTTATAAAAAAATCTGGATTTAAATTATCATACTAATAATGATATTTTGGTATACACTTTTTACATTATTTTGCATTTTATGCGATCCTCGTGTATTTTATTTTATTTTTTTTATTTTTTGAATTATGATTTAATGGAGTATCGAAAGAACTGCCTTAATGAGTGATTCGAAAAAAAAAAAATATATGCAGAACAATAAAAATTAAAGTTGTAACATTTATCGTTTTATTCTTACAGTAAAAACTAAATTCTTAAAATTCATTGTTTTATTTAAAATAAGTCATTCACTGCTCTTCCTTAGAAACCAGTAGACGGTAAGACCTTGTCTATTGCGCATTTTAAAATATCTCTTACGCGAGGCATGCACTGCAAATATTTTCTCGTAAAAATTATGGCGAAGCTCCACGGATAAATTACGTTAAAAAAACTGTAATGGAAAATCTTATTATTTTTACTATAAAATTTAAATTCAAATTAAACAAATTTCAAGCGTGGAAATTTTACTTCAATTACCTTTTTACACTGAGCTTTATCGTATGTTTACTACAAAATTGTTTTTATATATAGATACACCGCTATATTACTTTAAAAATACAAAAAGTCGGGATATCAGTATAATCCACCGGAGAAATCGTCCAGACTTAATCGTAAGCAATAAACGGCAATAGAGAATCCGCTCGAGAGGAATCCTGCCGACATGGAGAGGAATTCGGCGCCAGCCACGGAATCAAGACTGTAAAGCTTTGGGGACCAATAGGGGGAGGGTAGTGTGCACCACTCGTCCGGCTCTCGCGTTACGCGCGCGATACTGTTCTCTACCGGGAACTCGGACGCGTTAATCGAAATTCGCCGTTCGTGATATCGCGTTTCGCGACATTGACACGCACCCCGCTCGGACGCGCATGTATATATGCATATACATGCACATAGGCACCACCCGCGAGTACGCCCGCCGACAGTCAAAACGAAACCCAACCGGACGTACCTCGAGTTCTTTTCCAGTGCGATGCATGTGCCTTGAAACATTCAATATCGCTCGCTCTCTGACTGACAGAAAGAGATGAGAACAGTCGGGGCCCGGATTTATGGGCGCGCGCTCGGCGTTTTTATGATCGGAGCTGTCCACTGATTGTACACGTCGAAGCTGACGAAAAAAAGGTGAATTATGCTCTGTCCCTTTTTTGTTTTTGTTACCGTAGCCCAGCGCGTACTCCCCACGCACGAAAGGCACAAAAAATTCGCTGAACGTCGCGTCGCGCAGCTTCTGCCCTCTTCGTGTACACACGCGTTTCGCTGGATTGTAAAGTTTTATTGCGCGCTTTTTATGGCTACTTTTTCACGCAGAGACTGGGAGTGGGGGCTGGATCTAAAAAAAAGTCCTCGGATTATCCTGAAACGTAAGCCTATGCGATAAGACATTTTTGTATCTGCCTGCCTGTATTATGACGAATTTATCCTTCTCGCCGATAAAATGACCATTGTGTATATTTTTTATCTTAATAGCTTTTTCAAGGGGGGTAGACGGAAAAATGAAATATCGTATACATCGAATTCGATATAGTCGATAAAGAGAAGAGAGAGAAAAATCAGGTAAGAGATTCATCCTCATTCCTTCGCAGACAACTTCTTCGGTGTCTCCGGTCGGTCTAAGGCTCGATTTCTCATAGTAGGGATAATCCCGAATCAACATACGTAACGGCTCTGGGAGAAAATTCTCGTATATAAATGAAGCTCTCGGACCGTTCACCCCTGCACTCTGCTTCGTGATTTGCGAATTAGTAGTTCGGAAGACCGAAGGTGCGCTTCCGCACGAGCGCCAGAGATGATCCTTCCCAAGGGGTCAACAGATCCTTGCGCACACACACGGAATTCCCTTATTTTTCTTGCCCACACCCCCAGTGCTCTCCTCCGCGATCAGCGACGCCTTCTAAAAGGCGATCGACCGATGAGTGGAGGGGGAGAACCGGCGACTACGGTAGACACATCGAACTGAGGGCAGTAAAAATTGCAGCAATTTTCACTTCGTTAAGGATAGTCTCTCTCCCGTTGACGGGCGGGGGTCGCTCTCGAGGGCTCGTTTCGTTCCGCAAAGCGGAGGCCGGAAAAGACGGGGGGCAGCATATCGAGCCCCTTGTGCAATCGTAGAATCCCCGGGGATTCGGGGCTCTCGCTCTCTTTCACTCTCGCCTCCTGCTCCTCCTCGGTGCTCTCGCTTCCGAATTATATCCTTTGAATCTACAATTATGGAGTCCCGCAGAGGCATGCGGGACACGTTTTCGCGCAAAGTTTGCGCGCGGAATACTAAAGATCCGCGAGAGCGCGGGCCTAAACAGGATCAATACCCATCCGTTCTCTCCTCGTTTCTTTCCTCTCCCTCGACGCGCACGTTTCTGTCTCTCCGCGTCGATTTCCTCTGTACCTTTTTTTTCCGCCCTCCCGTTGTCGCCGTTGGCTTTGCCTGCGAACGCAGTACTGTAACCTTCTACGGGAAATAGAAGGGGCTGCGCAGTACAGGCGGCTCATATTTTTTTAAAATTCACTTTTCCGGCACGCGAGTGCAATGCTTATGGCATGTTGCGTGTAATGCTTAATGGCGTTCCGTGGTAAAAGTTTTTGAACAAAGTGCCGTTGTTATTGTTGAGCCCAAGATATTTTTGGACGACAACCTATTAGTTATAAGGTGAAAGGGGAGAAGGGGTGTACGGTAGACTGTAATTAGCCTCTTAGTTTTAGATATCGATCCCCCGCTACTGCGAAGCTTATCCATTTATGATCTGCTGCGGCTGAAAGGTCAATAATTGCTGACCGAGCTGCGAGCTAATTGCACAAGAGAGAACTAGTTCGTGTTTCCGGCTTAGAGCGAACAAACGATTTTTCGAAGCGGTAAATTTACACCATCGAACTGTTACGAAACGTACTATTGAAAACATGCATTTTGCCTTGTTTTTTTATGTAAAAAAAAGAAAGTGACCATTATTTTTAAAAATGCAAATGTTTCATTGTTAAATGCAGCGACTTATTGCAGCATGCAATTAGTATAAATTCGAACTCCGTGATAAATTTTTATATTTACATACGAAGCGATAAATTTCATAAAATTAGTCAATTATTATTATTAGTTAATTTTAATTATTAGACAATTTCTTTATCGTAATAAGAGTTTTGTAGAGGTCAAGATCTCTATATAATAGGGGAAAAAACAGTTTTTCAGTTGAGAAGACGCCATTAATAAAGACAAAAAACCATGAATTCAGGGTAAACTTCATGTACACACAATTTCAAAAAGAGCACAATTAAAATTTATTTCTCGCGTTACTGAATTAACTATGCAACTGCTTTTCATTGTGCAGTATGAGACTACAGCAGTGTCCCAGTGTATACCAGCAGACATTCGAAAAATAACGCGTTTCACGAAGCAGCGACCGGACGCGCTCGTATCTTGCTTCTTCTGTTGCGCGGAAGAGGGTGAAAAAGAAGACAGAGTCGAGCCGTGAATTCCACAGGCGCGACAATGCCCGGAGAATGCGCGGCGTTGCGTTATATGCGCTTATATAATGAAAAGCGGCGCGCATGAATGAAAGCGGCGCCCGGGTGGGGGCGGCGAATCTTGTAAATTTTGCGAAATTCCGCTCGTGCGTGCCACGCGTGGAATCCAATTCGAAATTGAATTTTCGGCCCTTTCCCTGCAGCCTCCAAAACGTTCAAATTAAATCTCGTCCGGTTGGATTTCGTTTCTCTATATGTGTCTTCCGCGTGCTGCGTATACGTACGGAGAGGACCCCCACCCGAAAAAGCGGAAACATAATTAAATAATTATATGTTAATGCGCACTACGTGGATGACATATTTAAACTCGTCAAGTGGGGTCGGACTGATTTTATTAACTTTCCGCAGCATTTATTAGCATCATTCGGTGAAATTTCGCATTGCAAATACTCTGCTTCGCGTCTTTTTAAAGAGTTAACGGTAACAGTGTTAAAAAATTACTTAGTTATAATTCTAGCAGCTATTTTTAACACTATACGGAGTTACATTCCAGACGTGAATTCGCCGAGTGTAAAACGCTGCCCTTCTGGTTATTTGGGATAAAAAAGTACGCATCGCGTTTGTGGAATGCAAGGTTCAAAAGAAAAATATTTTCTCATTTTTTTTTTACAATTGTTGAAACGCTGCTGCGGGTTTTATTGAAATTTATATATATAGAATATAGCAAAATTTATTATTTTGTTTGCTTCAACGTGAATGTAATATTCACTAATAAAAACATTCGAAAAAAATCCTGGTGCTTTTTAATTGAGTAGGAATTTTTGTAAAAATAAAAATTCATTATACCTGTGTGATTGAATATTGGAAAATAATGGATATGTACTTCTTCTTTGTTTTTAATTCAATGATCATACCGTCATGAAAAAGTAATTTCATCGGTCAAAATGTTTATAATTTAATTTTATTAGTTACATTTTTTAATTATTTGGCTCTCGATTTCGATTACGCATTTATGAATATAGAGAATCGATTAGCTCTTAACCCACAGAATCTCGCTGCCCGCGAATTAATTGTACACCCGACGCAAAAGCAACTTTGTGCGAAAGCTCATGCATGCAAGTTCGCTCGACTCTCCCAGATGTTGCCACAATGTCCTCGAGTTTTGTATCTCGCATTCGATGTCTAACACACACTCGAGCGGGGACAGTAGCCCCAACGGGCCTCTGGTTTGAACAGAGGTTCGCGCAGCTTTACGCACGCCGAGATAAAAGACGCGACGAAAACGGGAGCAGACTAGCAGAGATTCTCGGAGATAGACGCGCGTCGCGCATGAATAAAAGCTCGAGTCTCGAGAGTGAGTACGCGCGGGACCAGCTGCTCTCGCGCCTCCTTCAGAGTTATGAATGTAACGGTACGTTGCTTTCCGTCTCTCGGCTTCTTCTTTTTTTTCTCTCTCACCGCCTCTTCTTGACCCCGAGCGCGCACCCGGACCTTCGCGCGTGAGAATTCCGCGCAAAGCTCCGGGGACACTTGCCTCGGCTTCTCGAGCACTTGCGCAATAATTACACTTCTCACGTGTGCGCTGCTTGCTTTTTCCTCGGCTCATTCGTCTTGCCACTGAGTCACTCTCTCGCGGTTTGTTTGCATACTTAAAATGAGATATTAGCCGCCGGTCTTGATATTTTCACGGTAATACTTTTCTACGGCAGTCTAATTGCGCGTGTCGCGCCGTTATCGCCGATATATATGTTAATGCGATAAGGGAACGGTACATTTTTTCTTCGTGAGCGACGGGTGCGCTCCACTTACTAACCTTTTTTTATTATTATTATTTAAGAGAGGATTTTTTTTCTTTGGAAATTTGTTAACTCCCTGATGAGAATCTTTTTTATAACGAAGTTGCGTTTTCGCATAAGAACACATTTACTTTGTACGTACAAGCGTATAAGTTATCTACAAAGTTTTAATGATGTAACTTATTTTTTTTTTTAATTTAATTGAATGAAATAAAATAGAAATCGCAGAATAATATCAGTTAAAAAAAGCAAGTAATTCTTTTCTGTTTCAATTCACTAATACTGTCCCAATCGCATTATCGAGAGGATGCGCGATTAGGAAAAAGATAATCGCAAAGGCGATTTTCGGCATGGAAGCCCTATACGGAGTTTCACGACGTAGGGTTTATATCACCGCTTCAAAGTTCAGTCAACAATTTTCAAAATTGCTTTCGTGTTGAAAATGCAATACATAATGTATTAGTGAACTTCATGACAATTAAACGCTGGTAATTGTAGTATCGTTACTCACCTTGCATAATATAACAGTAGTTATAATCGCATCTATAATTACTTATAACTAACGCTTTTGAAATTCTAAACACAAGTTATTTTTTAAATTATTCTCGCTTAATGACGCAAAATTTTGGTAAGCAATTTGAAGTAATCAACACGTGGCATTGTTTAAATAGGTCTACTTCGGTCTAATATTGAAACGAGTTTTTTAGGGTATATATATCTGTCCTTTCAATAATGTTTCACCTTCCTCTCTTTCAGTCACTGAAACGTCAATGTAGTATGAATGCTCAGGGTACCAACTGTAATCAATCACTAACGTAGTGCAGGGTTCACCTTGAAAGAAATTTTTTTTAACCTTTATTTCGCCCTAAAACAAAACATCATTCGTTGAGCTAACAACTATCTGAAACTATATAAGTTAACGATAGATAAATAAATAAATCGATCTTAACCTCCTGTATACCCGTTAATCTTCTTATTCCAAGTGCATTGCGTATTATCTCTGCCATACTTCCTTCGGGACTTTTATAATCGTTGTCGAGAAGGTCGATTTGCTTCGTATCAAGATACACCATTCCTTTATTATAATATTGTACTTTGTAGTGTAGCTAAAGGGTAAAAAAATTGTAATTTGTATCATTTTATAAATCAAAAGTAGATATAAAATATTACTAACCACAAGAGTGTCGGTAGGCACTTTTACCCAATTAATTGTTTCGTACCACTCATTCATATTTTCTCGCTTGCCAGGTTTAAAATATTCATTGTCCAGTATCTCCATATCTTTTTGTTGAACCGACGTACATTTTTTGTAGATGTACTACAACAAAAGTTTTGATCTTACTGTCATTTTATTTTTTACGAATAATACTATACTATATAGGCACCTAATGAGGTAAAAATTTGGCCAATCTATATCACGCGATATAGAATGACACTCCAACCGAAGATGAGGCTATGCCATTTTATCTCTAATGCTTGTATTTTTGTAATACATTAATTAATAATGTTCATCTTCTAGTCTAATACTAGTCTTAATAAAATATTTTAATGTACTTACAATCCCGCTTGTTGCGTAGGAAATAAGAGAAGTTAAAAAAAGAAAAATTATTAACTTCATTGCAATATGAACTTTTTGGTATGAAAAAAATATCGGTGAAGACAATGATTGACAATACTTCTTGAACGTTCGGTAACTACTGTACATGTACCTTTCAAAAAAATATACGTACTATTATTTTTACGATATTTAAAAAAATACGACGATAAACGTCACTGCTAATAAGTACACCAAATGTACATCTCAAAGTAGTTTGCAACTTATTTATTTATATAATGGCATACATTGCAAAAATAAGGAATACCAATAGTAAATTTTATGTGGGTAATAAATTTATTTATTATATAAAAAGAAAATCATAAAATAACATCGTCCAAGAAATGGACGCATTCATTTTACGCTGAACCGGCGGAGCAGGAGAATTAAAAAATGACTCAATTTAAAAAAAATTCTCATGAGACCAATTGCAAGCTTTTCTTAAGAATTCTATTTTATCAGATTATCAAACTTCTAAGAAAATTATTGTTGAATATTACAGTTGTAAACAAAGACATAGAAGGAAGGATCTTCTTAAAAAAAAATACACGGCGTGAAAGGTACTCGTCCCTCGATATTAGAAATATCAAAATAAAACAAAAAAGAAAAACAGGCTACAGCCGAAATAAAAAATTCAATATCTCTTGTTTTAAAAAGTTTTCATATTTGTTCGATAACAGATAATGTAACGATATAACTCCTAGATATTGAAAAATGTCATTGCCGCAAGTAAGGCGTTAAAATTCGAATTTCTCATACCGGCCACTGCACGGCGGAGGGGGGGGGGGGGCGAGCATCGCGACAAACGAGGTAGAAAATGAAAAATTCTTCCTGCGAGCTTGCGACTCGGTTTACCCGCGGGAGCCCTTTGCTGCGTGCACATATACCCACTCACATGCGTGTCGAAAAGACGGAGGGGTGACCGCAAGCACTACCTTTATATAATCCGATCGACAGGGAAAGAGAAAGAGACAGAAAACTTCCTAAAGAGATTGAACTCTCCGCGAAAGCTGTTCTTCCGTTCCTGGAAAAACTTAGCGGTTAATGAAAGAAAGTAGTGGGTACTGGTAGTACTGAAACAATGCGACGAAGACGGAAAGGAAAAAGAAACCCGATATATCAAGATCGTGCGGCGAAAATTCAAGGGCGCCTCTATGTACGTACGTACGTACACGAGATACTACCACTACAAAACGATGTGTACCTGTACGCAAGAGAGGAACGATGGCGTGACGCGCGCGAAAAAACAAAAGGGACCCTCGGGAATGGAAGAAAAGACGGAGTGAATAGAGACGTCGCGAAATGGAAGGAGCGAAGCAAAGGAATAGGAAGAACACGAAGACGGATTGATAGGGAGGCAGCGGCGAGGAGGATCTCGTTTCGAGTTTCTTCGATAGATTCCACCCTTATATTGGCTGCGGCCCCCGCTCCGGCCACTTCCCACGAGAGAGAGAAACAATGAGGGGGCGAGCGGCGTGGAAAGACGTTCTCGAATTTCGCTGAATCAAAGGTGGTGGTGCCGGCGAGGCGTACGTGCTCCGCGCGGATCGGCCAAAATCGATTTCGTCTAGGCGAGAGCCGCTCTCGCGCGAGCTCACGAACCACTCGCCGTATTATCCCCGCGGTTTTCTATAGTGTCATTGTTGTTAGAGAAGCCGCGTGGCGACGTCTGAGTGCCGCGCTGAGACACAAAGGGGCCCTCCATGTATTACGTTTCCACTCTGCTTTTTCCGCGCGTGTACTACGAGCGGGCCCTTCCTTCCTTCTTCCCTCCTGCTCTTCTCCGTCCTCTCGGCCTCAGCGAGCGCGAAAAACGTGAATGAACGCCGCGAGCGGGTTCACCGTACTCCAAGGCTGACGTCCGTGCTGTGCTTCTTCCACTCTTTCGCGAAGAAATTAGCAAAGCCGCAGTTGTCGACTTTCCTTTTGGCCTTTGAATGACTCGAGCAGCTTTGTTGTCGCACTCCACTGATTGGCGTTTCTAGAGCAACACCTTTTTTTGCGCATGATTTTTTTTTTCGTTTTGTACAGATGATGAATACTCTGTTTTCCTCATTTTACTCATGTAGACATAGATTATCGCCAAGATTTTACCGATCTGATGAGAGAGATATAATATACTCGTTTTCCTTTTCGATTGTAATTTTAAGAGTTTTGTTTGACTGGCACAATAATTAATCTGCATCATTCGTTCGACGACGACGTTATTATATTATAAATGAAACGTGAGCTGTGCGCATTTTTGCGTGCGCAGCTGATGTAGCAGCAGCAGCTCGTTTATACTGAATGTGAGCGTCACTTTGCGAATGAATTTTCCGCGAACGAGCTAAAACAATGTTGAAAGTACTCGATTATGAAAGCGACATGCATCAGTTCCTGTGACATAACGCTTGATGACGGCAAGAGGAAATATAATTTCGCGAACGAGAAAAGTGTCAAATTTATTATCCTTATTATTATGAGGATATTGCTTCAAATATCCTTTGTCGCCAATTATAAAAGAAATTTTAAAAGAAATATTCCAATTTCTATTGCAATTTTTTGTAGAATATAATGCTCCATGTTGCATTCACCGTTATACCATAAGTTAAATTTGATTTTAAAATTTTTTTGATTTTTAAAGTACTAACCTTTGCACTTGTAAGAAGTCTACCTCTTAAGGCGATTCCCTTATAAAGTATCTTGCTCAATAAATAAATAAAAAATACTAAAATATAAATAAACGAACTCTACTGCCGTAAAGCATCTAGTCCCTATATAAAAAAAAGGTGAAGTCTCAAAGTGACATGGATCGACGGGCTAGCGGTCTCTTCGGGCCATCAAAGTAGTAACCCCTATAGTACGCTACGGAGAATCAAATTGAAAGTGGGCGCTCCTCGCGGAAATCGCGTTAGGTCCAGCGTTCCGCAACGAAGACCACCGCCACCATAGGGTCCGTCACGCGCCGCAGGAGAGAAGAGCGCCTCGCGATCCTCTCACACTGTGCGTCGACAAATCCCGCCTCCTTTTTTTTTCAACTCCGGACCCCTTTTTTTTTTCTTTTTCGTCTTTAATTTTCAGGACGGCTAAGCTCGTTACGCGCTCGCGCCGACTGACGCGGTTACTTCTTAATTAAAGCGACGCGCCTTTGACCGTTAGTTCGCGGACGGGAGTTTAACGCCTTGGCGGCGGCAGCTGCGACACGAAGAAGCTCCCCGTGGAAACCGCTTAATTTCTACGCAAACGCGCGGCACGTCACCCTGGGCTTTTCCGTGCACTTATGTCCGGCGGCCGTGAGGAATAATCTGAAAACTCGAAAGTTATTTAGGGGAAATTTCTTCGAGGCTGTTTTAATTAAACCCTCTTTAATTTGCGGCCTTACGCCCGCTTTTTTTCGAGTCTATCGTATAACTTTCTGACATTTTCATGTTGGCTAATGAAGCGGACGAGGCGATGGATGTATTTAATTATGCGACTCATTTTGTTAATTGAAATGCATCTCGAAATATTTGTTGAAATTTAATTTAATTTGTAACAAAACTGCTACTAAAAGATAGAGTTACTGAGAATAGAATATAGAAAATAGAATTACTGAGAAATACTACCTTTATTTTTGTACGCTTAGGTGATAATTTTATATCGGTTATCACAAAAATAATATCGATTCTGTGCAGTATTCTTTTTTGAAGTATTTATAGCTTATCGTTTTTACATCCCCGTAAATATAGATTTAAAATAATTAAACCTGTTCGTGAAATGAAATTGCTTAAATCTATTGATTATGACAATGAGAGAACGGAAATAATATAGAAATATTAAGTTTGTATATTGTATGTCTTTTTATTCAGATTAACAAGAAATGGAATTGTTTGATTAATTTTATTGGCTGGATACATGTAAATAATTTTCGTAAAATTAAAACTTATTGAACAAACAATGTTCGTTGAAATTTTATTAAACGAATTATGAATTATCATTTGCATTTTATATCAGATTTGATATAAAGTAGAATTAAATCTCGTTTATGAAAATAAAATAGAATAAAAACTAATTTTCTATGTACTAAATATTTAATTTTCTTCTGTTTCAGGTATGTCCACTTGAATATTCGCTCATCGATTCACGTAAGGTAACAACATTATCAATTCATTTTGACATCTTTTACCGTGTACTAACTTATTTCAGCTGAAAATAAAACAGACGCGTAGAAAATTTTCCTCGATGAACCTCTACCATGTCTGCGGGATAAAAAGACACGGAAGAATAGATCGATATTTTATCATAGTCCAAGCAATATTTCAACAAGAGAAAAAAAACCTTAAAGCGAGTTACCGCTGAATTCAAAATAGCCGGGCGGTCGTAGAAGCTGAATACACGCGCGCATTTTACGACTCCTCTTACCTTCCTCTTTCTTCCAACTGGGATGAAATTCCTCGGGCGAAAGAGGAATCGTCGGATTCTCTTTCGGGAAAACACAGGAGGTAAGGGGGGTTAAAGAAAATAAGCTTTTTCCGTGAGCGCATGTCGATGGTCCTCCTCTAATTCCGACGTCTTCAATCGGCCGATCTTTTATCGACCTGCGAAAACAGACCATCGCATCAATTTTCTTTTTAAATGCTTGTTATTTTCCTTTTTAAACGTACCCGTATCATTACTTTCTCGCAAATTATTTCTCAAATAGAATTAGAAAATAATCTTCAGATTGAATTAACATTAAGATTTTTCTTACTTTAAGCTTCAATTCATCCCGTATATATATCATTTAAAATAACCGTTACATCAAACTCTATCGCGAACTTCTATTTTTATCGGAAATGAAACTTGCTTCTCTTGCAAGAAAAATAGAAAAAAAAATTTAGCTCGCGTAAAACTCTCCGGTGGAGAAGAAAATTGAACGACGTCATGTAACTTTTCCAAGTTACCTCTCGTGTAAACAAAAAAAGGGTATTCTGGATAGCCGCAACAATGCGCTCACTTTATACCTACGTACATATATGTAGGTTCGAATCGATGAGCGGTAAGCACGCGATTGACCGCTGACCGATCGTTTCTTCGAGAATACGCCTCGTTGAAAAGCCTCCACTTACCAAACGTACCGAGAAACCCATTTTTGCCGCGATCCATTGTCGCCAGTGACGAGGTGCTTCTTCCAAATGTTCGTCACTCAAGACTCCCAAAAAGCATGAAATCTCCTATTTCTCCACTAGTCTACCCATCCTATATATACGTAATATATATCGCCTTACCGATTGCGCGTCACGGCACAATGAAAGAGCGCATTGTGAAAAAAGTAATTGAAAAAGGATACTTTTTCAACCATTTCCAGGCAAGATTTTATATATATTGCCTATGTAACTATGTATATACATACACAAGTGTATATAGAGTGAAGCGGGTAGTATATAACAATGTTTTATAAAGAAAAGAAAGCAGTGCTCCGCGCGGAGCAATCATCGCATCGATTCCCGGCGATTGTTCTCTCTCAACTCAGCGTTTTCCTTTGTCTTTTCTTTTTTCCCGTAGCTTCCTCCCTTTACAAATGACCTAGATGATACGGGCATCAAGAGTCGCCAGTGAAGCTTTCCACTCTCGCTTTCTCGGATCTCCTCGGATAGTGCGCGATCATCGTCATTCCCTTAATTATCGCCGAGCGCGTCGTTTCCCGAGCTCGCGGGAATACCCGAAGGAAATCTCTCCGGGGACTCGTACACCGAGTAGAGGAAAAAAAAAAAGAAGAGTCGCCCTTGAAAGGATCCTCCGCATAAGACTTCACCCCCCAAAAGCCCTCAGAGACCGAATATACTTTATCGTGCGCGACCGTAAGAATTATGTTCTAAACTATGCGGAAGTTCAGAGCAAGAGGATTACTCGCGCGAGGGTGTATAGAGCGAAAGGATGCCTTTTGAGTTTATAATAAGTCTCGATTACCATTAATCGTTATTTAGGAGGGCCCGAATTAGCCGCGCCAGGACTTCTCTCTCGCGCGCGCTAATGAAACGGGCTTTCGAGCAGCGACTACTGCTAAGAGCTTTTGCCGGCGAGGCAAAGCAGCGACCCCCCTCCCCCTTCCTTATAATTAATCGAGGGACAAATTTTACGCTTGACGCGGTGTTTTGCGAGTTTAACGATTGTCACGTCGGCAAATTGACTCGCTGCTGGAATTCCGCGTTTAATTACGCAACAGAAAAAGTCGGCTAATTAAACTGCTAACTTCCTATCGGCTCAACCTTAATTCTCTTAATACCTGCTCGTTGAAATAAAATAAAGTCTCCCCCTGAAGTAAAATAAAATGAAATCAAATTACTTATATGTACGCCCGTTTCCCTTATATAGGTATACTGTGCTGCTTTTCCGAGCGCGGGTGTCGCGTTCCCCGATAAAAAGCCATATATGGTAGCCGCGTACATCCCCTTGAAAGGGAGAGGCACGCTCCTTGCTCATATCTTGCAAAGTCGTTCCAAGGCGGCGCGATAAAGCCCCGAGAGCCTCGCGCCGACCCCTCCTGGAGTGTCGCGCGCCGCTGGTACCTTCTTAGGTATCGACGCACCCCCACAATTATTTCGTGTACGCACCGGGGCGTGGCCGCCGACTAATTTTCGGCGGGAGAGGCGCCGGAAGTCCTCCTCTAGTCGCACGTGAGCGTAAACGGAAAATGAAATCGGGAAGAGGCAGCGGAAGACTATTGAAGAAATAAATCAGCTCCATTGGCCCGCTATTACCCCAAATACGCTCTTCTCTTATTTCGCTTACGCCTGGCGCATCTGCTTCTGCTTTTGCTTTGTATATATCTGCGTACCTTTTTATTGCCGAAAAGCTCCAGGGCTTTTATTGCGCGCTCACGAAAATTTAGCCGCTACGGTTCTTTTTCTTTGTAATTTTTTTTATAAGATTAATAATAATAAAAACAAAAAAACGTCTGTTTTAGAGCGGAGTGTTTTTGTCAATAAAAGCAAGGCGCAATATTTTCCTTTCATTCGTGGGTTGGTGCGCGTAAAAAAAAGGAAACGTATATTTGACGTAAGGAAAAATCTCGCAGCTGCCGAGATGAAAAAGTTTTTAGATTCATGGACCCGGAGTTCGATAATAATCCCGCGGTGCTGTCTTAATTTTTTGCAGCGTGATTTACGCGTCCATTGGGCGGGAATTATACGCGCGGGAGCTGCTCGAGCAGAAAATCGTAACACAAGGAGCCGGAAAGAATGAGCGAAGAATCTTGCGCGAGGAGAGAGAGGCCGTCTACTCTCTCCGGCGTCTCTCTGAACTTTTGGACGGAGTCTCGATTAATTTTCCCCTCGTTAGAGAGACGAGGCGCCCACGAGACCTGAAATTTATTAAATTTCTCAATTAGTCATGAAATTACTTATCGCTTGGAGTGCCGACACTCGCGCGTTATGTACCCCCCCCCCTGAACTTTCGTTTTCTCTCTCTCTCTCTCTCTCTCTCTCTCTCTCTCTCTCTCGTACGCCGACCATCAATCTTTTTCTCCTTTGTTATAATCTCCATTTTTGTTCTTCTTTCGCGGAGTAATTTTCATTTGTATTGTCTACGAGATGATATGGCTAGGCTATTTAATATTTCTTCAGAAGAATAAAATAAATTCTTAAGATTGACTGCATTCTTGATATGGCAAACTTTATAATCATAAATTTTACTTATTATGAACATGTATATAAAAAAAAATTGTTATCAATTCGAACGTTTTTTTAATGCTAACTCTGCTAGAAATCCGTCTAGTTGAAATGGGCACAAAATTAAGAAGTGGCTGCTCGCTTTTAAAAGCTAAATGAAACACTTTTTTTGAGAACAGTTTTATATTGGATATTTAATAGCTTCTAAAAGTAACTTCTAATTTTAAACATTTATTTAAAAACATTTGATATTTAAACTTTCCAGTGCGAATATTAGTGAATTTCCAACGTTTTTATTGCATTTTTTCCTATTAATTATTCACATTAAATCTGATTTAAAAAGGGGAAAGATTTTTAAGTTAATGGAAAATAGGTCATGTTCAAATTGTTTTATAATATCAAATAATTAAGCTTTGCAATCTAAAATAAAAGTCCATTTGACTATCTTTTTTATTAAAAAATATAAGGAGTGCCTTATATAACATATAATATATAAAATATAAGAAATGCTTTATATTTTTTAATAAAATTCGATAAACACGTATTTTATTAAATACTTCATTTTGATTTAATTCAATAATTAATTTTGTTATTTAATATTTTGTTTATAGCACATTTATAATTTAATATCTTCTTTATATGAATACGTACAGACACAGGATAAAAGCAAAATGAACTGTTAGTTATTGATTATTTCATTTTGATTTATTAATCAAGTAACATTTTATTTACGACACAATTCCAACAAAATATTCGTTTCGCACAAATAAATAAAATCCAAATAATCAAAGAAACACGCTATTCTCGAATCCATCGGCAGCAGTCACAGTTTCTCGTTATTCGGCAAGTGTAACCCGCAGGTGCTGCTGAAGCCGCAAAAATCACGCCTCTGATTAAAGCGCCAGGTCCGACGAGAGAACGAGAGAGACCCTCGCGGCGAATCGTAAGCGCGACACGAGGTAAGAATCGCTGGCCGCATTTGTCATAGCGCGGCTGTCGAGATTTCCCGATACTCGACGAGCGCTCGGGGCACAATGAAGCCCCACTCGCCGCGCCTCCCTTTGTTTTCCTCGTGCACGAAAAGCGAAATCTCCCCGACGGAAAGAGAGTCACTCGATAGTCGGACAAACAGCGCAGGCACGCGACGCCCGATGGATTTCCGCGCTCTTTCCCTCCTTTATATATACATACGTATCTACGCCTGCATACCGAACCGTAGGGCTATATACGTGCAGGCCTCGATCGTGCACACCGGAGACAGACCAAGAGAGTCGAGATCCGGGGAAAAGCGATATTCTTGAGCAAACACGCGCGGAGAGTGTACGTGCACTCGCATTGAGCGGAAAAGATTCGATTCGCCCGGACTAATTTCCCGGACGCGGTGCATCGGACGCGCGTTAAGCGCCGACCCTTCCCGGGCGGTAATTCCTGGGCTCGGATTTAATGGAGGGTGGGTCCGGTCCTCACCCCCGGTCTCCCGCCGCCGATATCTCGCGAACGAGTAATTTTGATATATTGACGCAGCGAGAGAGGAAGGGACGAGTTTTCCCGATAATATTGCCCCACCGGGGGGATAGGCCCGATGCAGCGCCCACGCTGTGCCGGTACCGTGGCTCTCTCTCCCCTGCCTGCACTGTCTGTCTGTCTATCTGTCCCTTTAGCGCTGCGCTGCAGCCCGCCGTACACGTAGTAGCCCTGGGGCAATTTCAGCTCTGCGTCTCTGCGCGCTGCAACCTAATGGGGATCAGCGAGACAGTATAGAGGGTCGCTGCAACCCGCTGTGGGGTACACGTGACCGGCGCTCTACTTTTTTCCCGCCGCAAGCTCGCCTGTAGCTCTTTTTACTGAGTACAATGGGCGCAATGATTCGTGACTAAAATTGTTACGAGCGAGATCAAGCGATGGGATATGCAGTGGGAAATGCAAGTGAATTAAATTTCAAAAGTAAATCGCAGAAATGAGCATGAGAGCTACGACGGCAAAGCGATCGCAGAACGCGAGGAGAGAGCTTTTTGCTGCACTGAGAGAATATTTTTTTGCAGAAATGTGCTAAAAATTACGTGAAAAAGCGCGTAATTGAGGAGCGGTTTGTAAGCATTGAAAATTCAAAGAATAGCTTTATCATTTTTGCGAGTAGCTTCACTGCTATTTTCATGAAGCTTTTCTCGTAAAAATTACAAAAGCTTAGTAAACTTTGATCAAAATTCAGGAAAAATTCACAGTGAATTTCACGTAAAATTGTCCATCGCTTGAAAGTCGCTCCTCCGTTACGTATTTTTTTACGGGGAGCTTTTATATTAACGGTTGGAATTATTTATTTGGAAAATTTGCACACTTGAGAAGTAGATGATAATAAATTAATTTATAAAAATATTACAAGTAGGATAATAATTTTTTATATTTCTATACAGTCTGTGCGTTGATAATTTTATTCGCGCGTAATAATGTTACCAATTTTAAGTGAGAATTTTTACAAACCTGTTGTTAAATGTTATCCATTTGGCTCAATTTTCGGTATGACTGTTGAATTTTTCGTGCGTTACATCTCGTGGTTGGTTGTGCACGAAAGGTAATTTCATTTATCCGCGGAAATCGATCGAGCGCCTAAGTGTTTTAACGATCGTGAGTAAAAGCGTTTTAACGGCCAGCAGCGCGTCAATTTTATCGTGATTTTTTTTGTATTCCTTCCCATGCCTCTTTTTCGCGTGTGCATGCACAAGAGATCGAAATGATTCGGACGCGCATTTTTGTAAGCTCCCAGTGCTCGTGGGGCGAGAGCTTTAAAATCTCGTTAGCGGTGATATAGTCGATTATGCGTTATTTTCGATGGCTGGTGATGCTCGAGCTCCCGGCGTGACGCAACCTGCGCGCATAACAATGTTTCCGACGAATATTCGAAAAAGCTTTTTTGTCGAAGCTCGCGCCGGTCGTTCGCTTTAATTCACCTACGGTATATTTGCTCGGAATACACTTTAATTTTTTTTTATTGTTATTATCAAGTCTGCGGTCGTCGTTAAATCGTGTAGCTTCATTAAAACCCTCGGCACTGATGATCGAGTCACTATAAGTGTGTACGTAGATTTACTCTCTAATTTAGCCGAAATTGCGTCGCTGCACATCGGAATAATTCTATGAGGGGGCGGTGCGCATTATCGGGTTATTTACGTATTGGAGGCGGGTTGGCAGCTGTTACCCGAGGTGCACGCGATCTAGTGATTTTTCATACGGCGGCGAGAAAAACGTCGGCGCATAAAAGAAAATCCCTTTGCCAGTGCGAATACAGGCCGTAGCTCATAAAAATATGAAGGGGTTCTAAATAACCCATAACAATTAAAGTGTAGTTCGCTGTCGCGTGACAGTATAAATCATAAGGGCCTAGCAGATATTTCAAGACTGAAAAATGTACGGTAAGTGCAGGCCGTGTGTATACACACGCTCTTGGGATAGTGGGAGGGGGGGTGAAAGGGGGTCGCGCGAGTTCGTGACGCGCGCAAAGCTGTAAAATTGTACTGCATTGAATTTTAATAGCGCGGGGGGAAGTGAGCGAGTGCAAAAAAAATATTCAAGATTTATGTATTGTACGAAAGTCCCGCGCAGTTCCCATTCCGGCATGTTTGTCGCAGTTTCCATTCCCTCGTCTTGTCGCTTTTTGGGTGTGCGAAAATTTTCAATTCCGGGTCTCCAGCACATAGCCTGATAGAAAGCATAATTTGGGTCAAAGTATAGTCAATAAAAATTCATAAACGATTAATAAGACAAGATTTCTTAGTAGCAAAGATCCGTCATCAAAATAATGGCGCATTAATTGACAACGACTATTAATTCGTGTGAAACAATACGAACAAATGGCTTGTCAAATAAAATCGCCGATCTATCACTGAAAATCATTCTTTCCGTATCAGTGCATCCTGTCGCTACGAATGAAGAATAAACCCTCGCCTTGTCGTCGTTTCAAGCGTGCGAACTTTTTCAATTCCGAGTCTCCGCATAAACTCGACCACTGAATATCAACCGCTGCTCGGCCGAATAAGTGCATGTGGGGGTTCTCTCCTTTCACCCCCCCCCCCCCCCCGGAAAATCCGAGGAACCGGCGATTCGTCACGATTTTCCTGCTTATCGCGATCCGTCGAGCGAAGGCAGTCCACGAGTACATCTCCGAGCACACTAAAGCCAGGGAGAGATAATGAAAAGAGCCTCGGGCCTGGAAAATGGATGCGAGGCAGCCTCGTGACGCGCGCCGGAATTAAAGCGCCGCTCGCGTGACGTATCTGTGCGCCTTTGCCGCACCCCACCCGCACCCCCTTCTCTCATCTCGCTCGGCCAGGGAGAAAATCTGGCCAAGGGACTCGCGTGCTGGCTCGAATCGAAGTGTGTGTGTGTGACTAACTTAATGGCTTCTACATAGTCGTGCATTTTATTATCTCTAATGGCTTTTTTATTTGGTACACAAGAACCATTCGTCGGCTAAAATTTGAGGGGTGGGGCAAATTTGCCTTTTAATCTCGACTAATATTTATTCCGTCGATAAGTTGAAGTCCAAAGTTTAGTTGTACCGTGGTAAATTGGTAAAGACGTGATAGCAGATGGTTCGATGAAAAAAAGATTCTGTGCGTAACAGCTGATATTTAAAAAGGCCTTAAGAAATAATCCATCAGCGTAAAATTTTCCCGTCGAAATATGTGTATCGTACAACCGTTTCCTTTCCTCCCCCTTAATTGATATTTAAATGGGCCGGAACGTGAGATACATCCTAAAACGCGAATTTCCATCTTTTGTATTCCACAGGTAAAAAAAAGGGCCAGAAAAGAAAGGGACACGTGACGGCTATCGCTCATTCTGCGGCGAACTCTCGGGGGCTTTTTCGATCCGCCCACTACGACGAAGTACGAAATCGCCTCTCGCAAAAGATTTTTGCCTCGCGCACGTGTACATTTTTTTCTCTCCCTATTATCCCTGTCCCCCCGGTTCAAAAGCTTTTCCCGAACTATATATGCGTGTGTAAACCGCTCGCACGCATTTTTCGCCAAAGAGGATTCGTCCGGATTTCCTCCTGCCAGTCGCGTCGTTTGTATCTTGAAGAAAGAGGGAAAATCTATAGTTTTTGAAAGGGAAACGAATGACATCGATCGTTCATGAAAATGTATGGGGGTGCGACGGCTGCCTACCGCCGCACTACAGATATTTGTGTATATATATACTTGCTGCTGTGCTCTGTCGAGTTTATGCAAGGCGCCGTATTAAGAGGGAGGGGGTATTATTCAGAAGGCGTGAATTGTGTACGACATTTTTCTGTAGCTCGATATCGCTTTTTCTCATTCGGAGGAATGACTTTTGGCTGCCTTTTTATTCTACGATCAATTTTACAAAAGGGTCGGCGGTGACAGCTAAGTTTATTCGTATAATGCGCTTCTTTCCACAGAGTGTGGATATAAAATAATACTTTACGTCGACAAGGAAATTGCATATTGAATTTCTTTCTTAAATTACCGCAACATTTGGCATTTACACAAAAATATATCAATCTGAACATTTATTTGTAATTTAACTGTAGAATTTATGTTTATGCCAATAAAAATTTATTCAAATTCAAAAAATATCAATTTGAAACGTTCGCATTCCAACTATGATACATGCATGTACATTATTACTATCAAAAGGTTTATTTTTTAAAAGGTTGTAAAACAAAAAGTAAAATTTTCAAATATTACTATAATAAATTATTAGCGTTAAATTGCAAATACTTAAAGTGATTTTTTAATTAAAATTCTTCTTAAACTAATGAAAATTTAAACTAAAACTTTCGTAAGATATTTAAAAATATTTTCCACAGTAATTCAGTATTTCAGTGATGAAATCTGGAATTCTTATTAGTCTCCTAGTAAATTCGTAAACAATAATATATTACACCGTTATTATAACGGGATGTAACATTTTTCTCTAAACCACCGGAACAATAGTATTTGCAGAAAAACAATGTTCTCCGGAGGTTTGGGGTCTCCTCATTCCGACGCGTGTAACAGTCACCGCCCTAAAAAACCTAATTTGTAAAACCACGAGGACTTAGGGAAAAAATTCCACACGCACATACAGGGTGAGGATGCCACCTTAATAACGCCTTAGCGACGGCTATCCCCAAGCGTACGCTCGTTAGTCCTGCGAGTTGGCCGCTGCATTTCGTCGCGCCCATCTCCGCCTCCCCCGCCCTACGGCTCGCTCGTAAACCACGCTCTCGCGGATTACGCATTATCCCGGTGCTTGTACGGCGCGCATCCGTCCCTTTATTGTGACGTATTGCGCTCGGTGGCGTTCCGCCCGCTCTCGGACGATCGTCAGGGGTTCCCTCGTCCATTTCCCGTGTAACTGGCGGGTGACTGCACGCCGGTCGCAGGATAATGCAAGCGCGCGGTGCTGCCGAGAAAAATGTCTTAATTAAATTTCGACGCGGGCGTGGAGATAGCGACGCGCAAAATTTTATTACCGCTCTCTTAGCAGCGCCTCTGGGTACGAGCGCTCCGTGAATCACCTCAAAAGTCTCGACCGTCTGAAATTCTCCGGCTTTTCGTAATGCGGCCTTTGCTCTGGCTTTTTAGCTTTTCCTGCAATTTATTATAGATAACCGAGTCTTGAGAATTTTCAGCGGGTAAACCTTATTTTGTTCATTGTTCTATTATTTTTTTTTTTATTAAATAATTTGTATAAGATGTTGATTATTGTTTAAGTTTATATTCGATTTACGACTTCATTTCCTAATTAAATCGTCGACTTATTTTTCTATCTTTATCTATGTCCAGCTCAAATTGGCTCCTCTAATGAAGAAAAGCAGGTTTCAGAAAAAGGCTTTATGTTCCTTTAGTGCTGAATCTGACAAATTTAAGCAGGTCCTTTTTTAAACCAGTCTTTCTTCGTTATAGATGCAACAAAATGCCTTTAGTTCGTAATTTTTTCACTTACTGCTCTTTGTGTTTATTTATTTATGCACGGAGAGAAATGTCACAGTAAAAATTACTATGTTCCATAGAACCAGTGGGATATACTCAACTTATCCCACTGTTTCTATGGAACACAGTAATTTTTACTATTACAACATTTCTCTCCGTATATATTTAATTTTAACATGAATTTAATCACTGCTACCTGCACCGCAGAAAATACTTCAAAGATGCAGTTTCAGCATGAATTCTGGTTAGCGAAAAATACGGATATTGGGCAGTGTCGACGGTAATGAAAAAAGCTGGTATCCGAGAAACAATTTGACGGGAAATCGGGGAGGGCATCCTGCGTGTGCGCGTCATGTCGCTCGGGGGCGTTCGCGGAGGGAAGTTTCCTTTGATGAAAAAAAAGGAACTAAATGATGGATCGACCAGTGAAGCTCTCGTTACATCTCTCGCTTCGGTCGAGGCACATTCGAAGAGCCGCTGGCGTCGTGTGCGTCTGTGTCCGCGAAAAGCGTATAATACGCAAGGATCCACTCGGTGATGGATCGCGCTTTCGTTTTTATTTATTTTAAAAAAGAGGCATGAGTCTGCTGTCGTTGCGCCGAAGATGCATTGGGTGTATACGCATTGCGCCATAGGAAACGCGCGCAAACGCCTCTTTGAATTGTTTCTTTCGAAGAATTACAACTATTGCGGTTTTTCCGTCCGCCGCTCTTTTTTTTTTTGTCCTTAGCCTTAAGCATGATGGAGTGTACGAGGGGGAGTCGCTCTTTATGCGCGTTGCACTGAATTCGAGAGAATTTTCACGACGTAAATGATGGGCTTTTAAAGTATTTAGCGATCGAAGCCAAGTTCCTCTTTGCATTTAAATGAACAAATAAAAGCAATACCATTCGAAACTTTAACGAACAATAAAACTGTCTAGAATCCTATTTCCCATTTCCGTAGTTATATACAAATGTATTCAGACATAAGAAACGTTTAAAATTAAATTAACATTTCCATGGAGAAAAAAAATAGTCTTCGTACTTTTTTTCCTCTGGGTATTTCAGTTTTTACACTGACAGATCTTCCTGTGTATATAGAAGAAGGAATTGATGAAGTAAAATTTCCTTTCATAAACGGAATATTTTTCGAACCCGTACAAGAGACAAAAAGTTTCTAATGAAATAAGTGCTCATTCATTATGATTTTGCAGTTGCATGTTCTGCCGAAACGACTGATCGTCCTTTCTTTTCTCCTAATGCTTTTCATAAAAGCGAAAAGTAAGAGGATTTAGCAATTGAATAATAAATATACAGAAAAATGTGCGTACATTCCAATCGAAGTAATCGTTCAATAAAACTCTCAGCCTCGCTTTAACAGAATTACTCGAAGGGAAGGCTACGCAGAGAAAGGCATTACCCTCTGACAAGCGAACGAGATCCGTCAGCATATATACGTGAAAGGCCGAGAGCAGTCGTCGTCGGAGCTTCAACAACGGCGGAGGCGAAGCTGAAAAGACAAAAAGGGAGCTGCAAAACCGCGCGGGGAAGATTCAAAGCGGGGAGGGGAAATAGGACGTTTATATTGGCTCCGGGTGCGCGTGTTTTCAAGCCCCGACGATTAGGAGCTATCGCGACATTTCGCGCGCTTACCCGACGCTCTGATTTATGCCTAATTGACATTCTCCCCTCTCGCGCACCCGCGGACCGCGTGACGGCGGAGCCTCGCGTTCCGATGGACGCGCGATGCGTAAAGTTGGCAGCACGGAGAAGAGAGCGGCAGGAGGGACCTTGAAGCGGGGGAGAAATTGAGATTGACAGTTAATTTCGTGCCGGTTTCAGGCGTTTGCTCGGCCGCGCGCGCGCGCAGACACACACACACACACCCCAACGACAGCGCGCGCCCGAAATTTCCGAATTGGCCTTCCGCTCCGACGACGGCAGAGTGAGGGAGAGAGAGAGAGAGAGAGGGAGTTGCACCAGGTTCTGCTCGACTCTCTGTTAAGCGAGCGAACACGCGAACGCTCTGTCGCAAGCTGCCGCAACCTACCCTCCTCCACCCCCTTTTACGCGTATCACTTTGCATTTCACGCGGCGGCCTGCCCGTTGCCTACGCCTCTCGCCTGCGTACGCTATTAAAATTTGCCCTGCAGACAGTACAGTGGACTGCCAGCCGGTAACGCACCTAAACGAATTTGCGAAACACGCGGCATTTGGCGAAAAATAAACTTTGGGCTATCGGCAATATCCTGTTTGTAATGCATTGACTCAAATATAGGAAGAGGTCTATTACAGGTGCATTGGATAAAATATTGAAAAGTATTCGACAGGTTTAAGTATTTTCTTTTCTTAATTTATCTTTCTTGTTTTTTTTTTAACGCAGGGAGAGATTCAAGAAACAAATAAAATACTATAATTAACAAGTAAAAAAAAAGCATGGAGGCTTCATAGTAATCAGTAGTATTTCTCGTGATGTAATTGGTCGAGCTGTACATGTTATTTTGTTTTTCAAAATGTTTGTTGTTCCTGATCTAGTAAAATTGACTAGATTTACAGTAAATTTTGCTGAACTTACAATAAATTGTACTACGAGTCTAGCAAATTTAACTATACTTTCTAAAATTTTTTATTTGTCGAGTCTGTCCCTGCGTTGCAAAGCATTCTAGTAATCTTTACCAAAACTTTTTTCTCCATGTAGTGTTTCGCGCGCTCTTTACATTTGGCTTTTCACGGTTAGATAATTTTTTAAATTTTGGCGCCACGTTTTTAAAGAGATAATACATAACGTTGTTTTAAAACTTTATATATTGTCACGACTCGCCAGGGGCGACCCCGTTACAATATGCAAAATTGAAAAATTCGCGATCGCGCGTCCTACCTAACATAAAAAGCAAATCAATCACGCGCTCGTATCTTGGCGATCAATCAGAATTACGCATTAAAAGCTTCACAACAAAGGTCATCACTTTGTTAAGAAGACATTTTACTAAAGTATTTTAGTTTGGCGGCATTAATATTTAGTATACAATTGTAAAAATAAATACGTTCGCATACGCAAATTCACTCGAAAATCGAAACTCGTTACATGAATCTTTTACAATTCGAGGGAAAAAAATAGGAATGCTTGAAAACCTGCGCTCGACAAAAGTGCAAACTACAAGAACTATAAATTTCAGCTCGCGACGCGGCTGCATTTTACCGTTACACCTACAATTGCTCGCTCCATAAAAAAAAAGCTACATTCCACGGAGTAAATTATAGCTACGCACGACAAGTAAAGTGAGTGCGGATTGAACGCTTGAAATTTCCAGGTCTCTTTTGACCTGAAGCTTGTTTCTTTTTTTTCGATTTTCCGACATTTTCTGAAACTCGCGGATAACAAAAAAACGAGTGCACGCAGAATTACCGTGCGAGTGTAAAATAGCCATGGCGGAGAATTGCGAAAGAGAGAGAGAAGGCGAGTACGGAGGTCCCTTTAAAGCGGAAGGCCGCATTACCGGCCTGGAATTGAGTTTGTGCCCGCGCTCGATTTACGCGGCTTCCTATATGCCTTCTTACCCCCCGGAGCTCCTCTACTGCGCGGGGGGCTGCGCGTCTTTTCAGCTTCTATCCATCGCGCTCAATGGACGCGAGCGCCGTTTAAGCGGCTCTTCTCTTTTCTTTGCCTCGGCGGCGAAAAAAACACCCTGCAGCCGCTCTGAATTATGCCTCCTGCAGCGGTAGGCGCGCGCCGAGTTCGCGTACGACTACAAATTGCCTCGAGAGCACTTATCGCTTGATGCGCAAATAGGTATGCTCTTTTTTCTCCTGCCTCAAAGCGTATATTTTTTTTTTTTTTTTTTGTACAGATAAGCACATCGAGTAATTGATGCAAGTTCGTTCCCGTGCCTGCAACGGCATGAGAAATATTACAGGGGCTTTATAGGTATTCCGTGCTATTATTTGCTTTCAGTTTTCTAAGCTCTAGTCAATTTTTTTTTTGTATATTTATCTTGAAACGTACGTATTTTTCTTATCGAGAACCAGCGTTCATTAAAAAGGCGGGCCATAATTCACCAACACTTAACAACAGATTCAAATATTTGAATAACTAGTTGTCTAGATAAATAAAATATTAAATTTTTTAATTTTTTACCTTGACTTTCGACTCTTTAATTTTCTTGTATTGGTACGATCGCGTTAAATGTATTCATAACTTTGCGCTTACGATTCGCCGAGACAGCTAGAAAATGATCACCCCTCGCGAAGGAACCATCCCGAGGCGGCGCTGCAAACTGGCTCCGAAATTTATTTTGCTGAATTTATATTCTCCAACGCGCCTTGCTGCTTCGTTATTTGTGGCAACCCTCGAGAAACAACAGAGGGAAATTTTCGCCCTTCTACTTTGCTGCAAAGCTCTCTCCTCTCCTCTCTCCATATTCTCGTGAAAGTCTCGATTTCCACTGGGTATTGACGGTCAAACAACACGAGCGGAGCACCTCCCGCGCTGAAGGCATGGAAGATTGTTTTTTTCCTATTTTCTTTTCCGGAAAGGGGCCAATCGAGTCGCGTGCGAGGGTGCGAAAAAAAATTCGATATTTTTTGTGTTATCTCATCTCCATTGACTTTGTCGTAGGGGTGGCGACTGTCGCGTCTCTGGTGAAGAAGCGGGAGGTAGGTTTTTGCGCCATCCCCCTGTTGTGTATGCGAACGAAAAAGGCATGGGTGCCTTCGACGAATCCTCGCTGAAGTTGCTCGCCGTAAATTTTCTCGCAAGTAAATGCCGCGATCGTAAATGGAGAAACACGTCATCGCGGGCTTATGTATGAAGATATACGACGACTGGTCCCACCACGAGTGGCCTAGACAATGTCTAGATAGCGAATATTAATTTTTCCTCGTAGAGCCCCGGGGATATTTCGTAAATCAAATATGAACTGAAAAGATAAGAACTTAATGATGACTGTATTGCACATATTTCACACTGCTGCATCGACTGATTCAAAATACATTTGTTTTTAACTCGTCTTATTTATTTAAGTTAGCAATAAATATTTACGAAATATGATCATTTATTTCTACATTTTGGTGTGAGAACTGCTATTATTATAAATTAATGGCGCAGTTTGGTACTTGCATTTGTTTTATTTTAAATTCAAATTTTTTAAATTTAAATACACGAAGTAAAATATTTTAATTTATGAAAAATGTATTGTTTAATGTAAATATTAATTACACCCTTGATAAAAATAGTAAATTGTTACTAAAATGTCTTGTTTTAAAATAAATTGTTTCGGTAATTACTTAACATTTTTTTTTGTTTACGTCTAAACTTCCAGATAATTGCTTTTGTTAAAAAGCCTTTAGGAAGCTAATTTACGACCAGTTAAATGTTTTTTCTTTACTACTAATTTACTGATACGAAAAAAAAACATAGAATGTATAGAATTTTCTATAAAACCCTGCATTCAGATTAGCGTAATACGCCTGACGCAAATCAACTTTTTTGTACAGTAACTTACCCGCGGACGTTTTTCTTCTTTAAAATAAGATAAAAAAAGTTTTTCTCTTAAAAAACTTTTTAAAGTACACCGCCCGCTAATTAACCGAGACTTTCGCCTTCATCCTCCCCGCACCTTCTTGCGGGACACTACGCTCGATTATAAGCAGCTCGAGCGCAACAGCCTCCTCCGGTCTCTCTGTATCCAACAAGTTTGATTCACCTTGGCCTCGGCGACTTCGTTACACATTAAATTTACTCTCTCACTCTCGCTTTCTCTCTCGCACTTTCTCCGGCTCTATCCGTTCCCCTCTCTTTCTCCATCTCTCTTACCCTTAAACATGCACATAAAGGCGATCCTCGAGCGAAATTCATAAACAGCCGGTTTCCGGCTTGTCGCCCAGCCCACGAGTCTGGAAAGCGAGTGTGTAGGAGGGTGGGCGCGCAAAACCTTCGCCCGAAACTTGCCTAATTGCTTGCGAACTCGTCGAAGCGCGATTTCCTTCGGGCTCGATTAGATGGCTTTGCCGAACGAATGCGCTCGACGCACTTGCCGTGTGTATTCAGCCAGGAGAAGAGTCTCGACGAGAAAATTGCCATTTTCGCGAATTTTCTCTCTCTGAAGTGGCCTCATCATCGCCCCAGTCTCGCGCCATCCGACCTTGATTAAACGCAATAAAACGGCCTACCTCCGGTTTATTCGCGTCTAATGATATCTTTGGGGAGTCGCTGGGGCAAGCCGATATTTTAACGCCTAGATGCGTCTAATAAGGTTTTGATTTATAAAGGATTTTTTTCGCTCTAATTTCATCCAAAATTCCAGGTCGAGAGGCTTTAAACAATCTTTTATTTTTCACAGAGCCGCGACTCCGGCCGTTCTATTCTTCAAACAAGTCGATATTTATTCTGAAAATAGCGGCGCGGTTCTAGCCGAGTCTTTTTGCTAATATTGATTTTCGCTTAAAGTAAAGTGGCCTCCGACGTTAAATATCGGGTAACTTATTAAATTCAATAAAAATCTCGGGGAGTGCTCTCTGAGCTCTTTGCATGTAAAATTTCTTTGCGCCGAGGGAAAAATAAAAGTTCATTGCCGACTGTCGGTTCGACGAGAGATATACTGCTGCCCACTTCCCCTTTCGCCGAAGATTTTTCTGAATTTCAAGTGCCTTCCATGTACTCGGAAAATATTTATTCCGCGCCCTTTCAATAAAAGGGAACAGGGAATGGTTATGGCGCGCGCGGATCCACCAAATAGTCGCCTCATTTTTCGCACTTACAAAGGATACAAAAAATCCGATGTAATACATGCAAAGTGCTCAATATCATTGGTGCATCGTGTTATATTAGCCCCTCGTCGTGTACTACTCTATGCATTTACTGAGAAATATGAGAGTAATTTATTTAAAATCGTAAGTAACTTTATAAAGTTTTTCCTCTCATAAATATTAACTATAAAATATTAATATATAATAAAAATTCTGACAGCGTGAAACGAAAATTCAGAACGGTTCATTTATTAGTGGAACACTTTATGCTTAAAATACCTATGTAAAGACTGCAGAGTTTAATAATGTTGACTTACCTTCATTTAAAATTAATTTTAAACATACACCAATATAATTTGTATGAACGAAGAAGATCTGTAAAAAAAAGTTGGGTAATTCGGAGGGTGAATTTATAGATTTCTCATTAAAGTCTTAGTGCAAATTTGAGGACTGAGGGAAATCAAGAGGGTGAAGAGCGTAAGGCGATTTATCGTCGATACGCGGATGTATGCGCATTGAATTTATTGTAGCGTCCCCCACTTCGCCGCCAATTTGCCTGGCAAATCGAGAGGAAAATCCGTTCTGAATATTATACGAAAAACGATATTACCTACGCTTCCCCGTATTATCTCCATCTGTAATTGCTTCCTCGACGGATATTGAGCCGAAGCTGTAACAGACGAGAGAAATTCAGCCTTTAACATATTGCATTATGGAACGCGATTTTCCTTCCTTTTTTTGATGTCAAAGTAATGGAATTCTATGCAAATCCAGAGTAGCGTCGTATTTCTTCAGAAGCGTCAGCTGTTGGACAATGAAAAAGAGTATAAAAATCTTTTTCCCAACATTCGACTTAATTAAGCGTAAAGAGTTGTAGCAGATTATCAAAGCGACGGGTCCTGGAACTTAATGAAAAATTTTGCGCGAAAGAGAAAAAGAAGAAAGGGGTATATATATTTCACGCTCCGGGCTACTGAGTAACACTCGCGTCAAAGATAAGAAAAGGAGCAAGAAAATTAAGCAAAGGCCCTGCCGCGCGCGCACGACCCCTCGCCGGCGCTCCAGAGTTGCTTTCCAACCCTCCCGCGATAAAAGATTTTTTAAGTCCCGCTTAACGGAGGGAGGGTAAAAAACTCGCAAATTCATCGCTTCTGCCGCGCAGCGAGGCTGCAAGGGGCAAGCGTCGCGAGGGACAAGAAAAAGGGAAAAGAGCGCGCCTGCGTCGTCGGCTTCTCGGCCGTGGAGAGGAGAGCGGCGTAGCCAGCCCTTATAATTGGCAGGAGGGGAGCTTCTTTCCCCGGGGCTGACTTCTCCAAGTCTCTCTCGCCCATCACCAGCCCGCCTACGAAATCATTTCAACGACAGAGTGGTCTAATTTAGATTGACTATTAATTGCTGCACGCCGTTTGCGAGGCGGGCATACGATTTATTCGAGAGAATTTCAGCCTCATTTATCTCGAGGGGCTCGAGTGCACGTATACACATTCATTTGGTGCGTGCATTAAGAGAGCAATTTCTAATTTAATCTGTCCGCATCTCGTGTTATTGAAAGTTTTTTTTTTAACCCGCACTAAAAAAAAGTCTGTAAATTGATTCAAATAGTTACGAATATTTTCTTTTTGTTTACACACGCAAATTTAAAGTGAAATGTGTTAAATACTTCTAAAAGAATAGCGAGTAAAATTTACTTACAGTAATCCACGTACTCACGTTAGAATCAATGAAATTAAGAATAGTTGGATTGCACTTTATAAACTCATAATTCCCCCAAGACAGCTTTTATTAATTTTACAAGTAAATGATTATTTCGGCATTATTTCGGAGTACTTCATTGAAATTACGTGCTACTTATAATAATGCAATAAATAAAATTATCGCGACAGTTAATTCATTAACGGTATGTATTTGTCCTCGACGTGTTTTCAAAATCAAAATTATTAAATACTCTCAAAAGAATAAAAAATAAAATTTACTTACAATTATCCACATGCTGACGTTGGAATTAATCAAATTAAGAATAGTTGAATTCACTTTATAAGCCCATATTTCCTCCAAGGCAGTTATTATTCTTACAAGTACATGTATACTTAAAATATATTACAAAAAGTTTTTCAAATGCATGATTTTTTTCCTTGGAGGTATCGGCTGCAAAGGCGTTACATCGAAGTTCTCCGTTGAAATTACATAACATTGTTGCGCTCATAATTTCGAGCAGTAGTAATGCAATAAATAAAACTATCGCTACGGTTAATTCATTAATTAAAGGTCGGTATTCGTCATCGACGTGTTTTCGGCGGTCCCCTTGGTAGTCCGCACACCTTCCCCGAACATCTTATTTACGTTAGTTAGGCTTTGTTGGCACAGCCAAGCCCCGAAATCGCCCCTCACCCAACCCGACTCCAAGACCTTCCCTTCTCCACTAAAACACGTACCGCGCTCGTCTGCTCTCGCCCACACCGACAATGCATAAAGGCAACTTCCTCCCGCCGCCGAGTGAGGCAAATCGAGCCTCGAGGTACCTCTCACGTATTGCTCGGCTGCGAGAGACGAGCCTTTCATTTTCCACGTTAATTTATCCGGCTCGTTTGTGCCGCAAAGTGTTCCGAACACCACCGGTTCTATTTCATCTCCGCGGATCGTGAATTACCCGACTGTTACGAATTCTCGACGGTCCGCCGGAGCTTCTTTATTCTTCGACAAGACGCCGGCGTGAGAAACGTTCTCTCCTTGTTCCCTTGGTCTCTTCGGAGTAAAAGACTGCGCGTGGAATGATTTTACCCTGGAAATTATTTCGCGCTGATTAAAGCCTACACTGGGGTAGAAAAGGGCGAGTCTACTCGATCTTCTTTTTGCACAAAATCGATTGATTGTTCTTTTCATTTGGAGAATTGAATCAAAGTTGAAAGCTCAAATGTAAAAGGTATTCGAAATAATGCAGATCACTAATCATTTTCCTTTGTTCTTTGTCTAGGCAATTAACTGTTTAAAGATAAGAATTGAAAATTTGTTTTATCCTGCTAGCAAAACTATTAACATTTAGATAAATTAAGTGTTTATTCTCGGACAATATGTTACGAAATAATCAATTCTGAAGTGTAGACTAAAATTTACTTTTACTTTACTTTAAAAGATACTTTTTAAGAATCGATTACTTTAAGCGTAGGATCGCCCTTTGCTATAACGAAACGTCGGACTTAAACTGGCGACAAATTTGTCGTTAGAAAATTTAATGAAATGACCGTCACACACGTGGCGGCGAGTTTTAACTCGATTGCGTGACGCGTCGAGGCGCGCTATACAATTCGTCACACCAAAATCAATATATAAACGTAACGGAATTACCGGCAAATCAAATTCGCCGGGGCCATGAATCATAAAATCAATCAATCAAACGGCCAGAAACGATATTACTTCTCGTGCCCCATTCCCTCTTCCCTCGGATCTCGAATTTCGCACAATGGACTCAGCGGCCGACGCGAGCCAAGAGAGCAAGTAGCCAAAGAGAAAAAGCGGGCGAATCCGAAGGTCTCCTTGTGTACCGAGTATACACAGGGCAAGAGAAGGGCGTGATACCCGAGGGGAGAGGTGGCGGTAGGTACGAAGCCGAGTAAACTCGGCGACGTGTCACTCGAGCCGGAAGAATTCGATAGGAGCTTCGGGAAGGAGAGGCGCGGAGACTGCGTCCGAGGGTGGCTGCCGAGGATTTGATCAAATTCCGATATAGCCGAATTGGCTGGATTGTGCAGGAGAGGGCAGGAAGTCCGCCTCCCGGAATACGTCCCTCTCCGGCGGAGACCTCTCGGTCCGTGGAGAATTTCACCGGTTGGAGGAGAAGCCAGGGGGGAGGAAACTTTGTCGATTACGCGCGAGGGCTCGCACGGAGCCTCACTTTGGCCCAAGACGCTGCGAGGACGATAAGCGATCCCTCAATTAAGAAGTTTCCGCCCGGCGCGCTGTGTACGCGCACTTATGCATTTCACGTTCGAGAGTAAAAGTAAACAAGAGAGGCGAGTGCGTGCGCGCCGCGTCTTCCGCCGTGTAATTTCGCGCGATAAACTTTGCAGGCAACGCGATGCCTACGTACACCCTCCTGACGGTGCCTTTTTCTTTAGCCGGCGCGACTTTTTCTTGACCAACTTCTTCGTGGGGTATCGCGTTATTGAGACGCTGAGCTCGAGCCTCGCGCTTCTCTTCTGTAGATACATGTTTGCGCAGAGTCCTGGGATTATTAACCGGAAAGGCAAATTGTGCGGTTTTCAAGAGCAAAACTTTCGCCAGTGTATATCCTACGGTTCAACTCTTGTTTCTCCACGCTTTCGATAATATTTCCCTCGCGTAAATACGCTACTTCGTAAACCGGTAAACATTTCAGAGTTTTCTTTTAAACAAAAAATTTTTGCCGACGCTAAAGTTGTGTACTGGCATTAGCTGCTGGCTGGTACGCAGTGGATGCTGGACTCGTAGCACCGCATTCAGATGAACAAAAAAAAGTGACTCAGCATCGAGTATTTGCAGAAATGGATAAAAAAAATGGCAGAAAAATGTATTTTCCTAAATTATTCTATCCAAAAATAACATTTTTGTAAATGTGAAATGGAAATTCTATTAAATTGTTGTATCCCCTTTTAAAAAACTGATTTTTATCTTTGAACTCGAATTTTTCACGGTTGAATATTAATATTATCTCTATAAAAAGATAAATGGCGCCCAAATTTAAAAAATTAATCTAGCCGTAAAAAGCAGAATGTAAAGAGCGCGTGAATAGTTTACGCTGCTAATATAAAAACGGAAAACAGATTTAAACGGACCTAAGCAAGTATCTAGAATTAGTGTACTATAGAACGGGCGATCCGCAGTGTTTCAGTATCGCTTTTATAATACAACCGCAATACTCTTGGGAAGAGCAGATTTTTTTCGCGAATTTCCTTCCACCGCAGCTAATTTCAATCTCGTCGAGGCATCCTCCGAAGAAGATGTTCGAGAGTGACGCATGTTTTCGCGGAGGCTCTCGACATTTTTCTCCCTCCAAACGCGATGGTGCGCGGTGCTCTCCGAGCGCTCTCCGAAAAATCGCCGAGTAGGGAAGAAATCAGGCGTGCTCCCCGCTTTTTGCGAGGCGCGCACGAAATAAATGTCCCAATCCCGAAAGGGTATATACCCCCCTCCTCCTTATCCGCGGAGCTGAATACATCCCGGGGAATATATCCCACTTCCTCCGCTGGCTGGCTGGCTGCTGCTCTCTCGTTTTACATTTCATTTCACGCGAGGAAACTCGAAGTAGTAGCTATACTTCCTCATTCGATAGACGCGGTGAGGGGCAACTTTTCCTTCCCCCGTAGACAATGCCGGCGAAGAAGGTACTGCTGCCGTGGCGAGGGAAGGCGGAAAACGCGTAGGCGACACTCACCCTCCGTTCTCGCTGGCGCCGCGAGCGCGCGGGGAATACAAATGCGGGGGCGGAGAGAATTTGATCGAATCCCGATATCCGAATTGTCAAGGCGGCGAACGCGAAACGTACGCCTGACGCTGAAGTGGGTAAAAATCGGAGGAGGAGAGAGAGAGAGAGAGAGTGAGTTTGGCCCGTGTCGCGTTTATTGGATGAGGCATTCTTGGAACCGCGTGTCAGCCCTGCTTACTCTCGGTCGTGATAAGGAAAAGGACTGCTTAGAAATAATATTTGTTGCCGAGCTTTTCCAAAAAGCGTACAACAAGAGAGATTACGCTGGCCACGGAGGAACAATTTTCCATTTACCGTCCCGACGCCCTCCTTAAAGTATTGCCATCTTCGGGGCTATATTTCTTCCAGTGGATTATGTACGTGTGACTTGAGAGGATATCCTCTTCGCCGTCGCTTCCTTTAAAAAAGGAATCGATATAAAGGTACTTCGACGAAATGATCTTATTTATGGCTCTTAAACCCCTAATATAGTTTACTTCAGATTATAGTTAGCACATCCATCAACCCCTCGTATAGAGATATTAATACCTTTCATGAATTATTGAATAAAAACAAATTTGCTACAAAATAGTCATTTTTAAAGTTGCAATAATTTTTATTCTAATACCATCTGCAACAATATTAGTTTTTTTTTTATATATTTTCAAAATTCTGTCTTTAATTAATTCTACGATAAAAAAATTCTACGATATCTAAACCGTTATACTATTATATTATTGTATCAAAGCAAAAAAATAATATGTAAAAAAAGAAAAAAGTAGTATGTTATTTAATTTTGACATAAGAAAAAAGTCACTATTGTAAAAACTCTGCGACAAGGTCTATGCTATAAAAAATTCATAACCATAAATTTTACAATAGCAGTCCGCGTCAGTCACAATAGATTCTAAACAAAAAAATTCCTCTAAAAATAGTCAGATTTACAAGGAAATTTTACTCCGTGGCAGGTATCAGAATTTTTGCAATCAGCGCGTCATAAATAAAGTCATTGTTATCGCGTTTAACGTTTATTTGCACACTTTACGAGCTACAAAACAAATCCGAGCGCGTTGTTATAAAACAATAGTCTGGAGCTTTGTCTCGAGGAAAAATATGCGTGGGGCCCGCCGAGGAATCATTATGCCGCGTAGACCCGGTTAATTTTCTGATATAATGAAATTAGCAGCGGTGCGCACGTTGCGAGATACGCGCGGCGAATTTATGACGCGGGAGCAGGAGGAGGCGGCGCCGCAGAAAGTAGGGCCGGGAAATGTTATTTTCCGCAAATAAGGAGTGGAGAAACCCGCTTTATTGTCGGGGGCGATAAGATAAGAATTCCCCCTAATTAAATGCCAGATGTATGTCTCGGTGGTTCCGTTCGATCCCCCCTCCTGCGCTCTATCGCGTGCCTCGGCCACGTCGGTCAGCCGTAATTTCCCGAGGCGTGCGTAAAGACAATCGAAAAAGAAAAAATCACGGGGAGGAGGAGCTAAGGGGGTAAGATGGAGGCTGGAGATATCGCGCGAATTCGGCTGTAGAGTGTCTGACTGACGATGCAAATAAAACGATCGCCCCTTCCGCTTATACCCACGACGTCGCCTTGAGACGCGGACTCCACGATAAAAGTTGCCTCTCGTGCGGAAATTGAAAAATATACGAAAGAGAGAGAGAAAGTGGCTGACCCTTCGAAATCGGATTTCACGGAATTTACGTATATGGGAGGACCTAACGTTATTTGTCAATATTTCTCAGATTTCCAACCGAAAGCTCCAGCGGAGCTTTTTTCACGCTCTCGCGAGCTTCTCGTTCGTCACGATTTGGTTTATTTGAACTGATCGTCTGACATATGATGCTGCCGCGTATTTTAAAGCTTAACTCTCGGTGATTTGCGAAATTCAAAACTTTACTCTCTTTAAAACATCCTGTTTAGGCTGGTATTCGATTTCATATAACGAACGGGCAAATCGAGTATACTTCTTGCGGTGTAACCTTTCAGTGGTGAAATCATTACGAAAAAATGTTATTGTCAATATTATTGTCTGATCAAACTAAAGTAAACTGTCATTTTTGTATAAGTAATTATAGGACGTACTGTTTTTAGATTTTTTTAAAAAGCGTTTGGAGATCCCTGAGTCGCACGAAAAGATAATTTAAAAAGAACTAACAAGTTATAATTATTTCTGGCTTTACTGAGTTAAAGCGGATGATATTAAAAAAAATTCAGTAATATTTATTTTTAAAAATGCTATGAGAGCCACCGTAAATCTCGTTCAGCAAATACAGTAATCACATCATTTCCGTACATCCCAGTCACCTTCTATACACTGCAATGAATTTAATTAAAAAAAAAAAAAGAAAAAAGAAAGCCGAATAGATGTTGAAATTCAAGTCAAGTCGTGAAAAGACCCCATCCATTAAAAGAAGTTTAAACCAAAAAAAAAAGAGATGCGCTCGAGAGCATTGAAAAGAAAATTCTCATTTATCTCGAAGAATTCGTTACAGCCATGAGAAATAGTGGGACGATCCGATCTTTTTCAAGCCATGAAATGAAATAATGTTCCAATCAATGCGGAGGTGAAAATACACATTGCCTTGGGATCTCTTTCTTTACTACATCTGCGGCATCATCAAAGATCCGTTACGTTAAAGTATAACTATAGACCCTCGGTGCACGTGCACTTTTACGCCTTCTAATACAAACGTTACGTTTATTTTGTCTTCTGCTGAGTTTCAACGTCCCGTGAGCTGCGCACAAGGCTCAATTGTTGATAACGCTGAGGAGAATTGTAAAAGCAATTGAACTACTTAAACGTTAAGTTCGACTGTAAACTCTTATACGCGACTTGGATTTTAACGCGACAATTTGTTTCGCAAGTTGTACGTACTCGAGAAGCCGTTCCAACTTCGTTGGTAATGAAATCTTTTATCTCTGGAATAAAAATCGTCAAGGCAAAAGCGTACGCGTGATCGCAATTAAAGCATAAATAACCGAATGACTTGAGCTCGTAGCAAAGCTCCAGTTGATTAAATAAAATTCCGTCAGAATCTGCGCTTCTTTGACTAACTCTATTTACTCTTACGAAATCCAGGCGCACGTGTTCACGGCGAATCATAAAAGAACTAGCTGAGATTCAGTAAGCCACCGGTTTAAATGCAGCGCCGGATTTTCACACTTTAGACGGCAGCAAACATTTTACATTTGAACAATAAATTTTCGCCGCTTGTTATTTTATCTGTAAATTATAAGAGTGTGATTTTTTTAAATTTCTATTGTAAATATACACTGAGTTTGTATATTTAATAACATTTTATATCACGAAATTATAATCTTGTTTTATAATTTTCTATATTCTTCCTCCACTACAAGACAATCTATTTTAACATTCTCTCACAACCTGTTACATAGTGTTTTCTTTTATGGGTACATTTTGTTGAAGAAAATATCTACATCACTTTAGAAGACTATATAATAGTACATTTAACAATTCTACAATTATTTGTATAAAAATTCTGCACTTTTAAATGTAAATATACCGTTCATTAATAAAATTAAATACAGCAATTAGAATTTTCTTTTTACAAATTTAATAAACTCTTCAAACATTGCGCAGCCTTAGAAGAGAGCTCTTTTCGAAATTCCGAAACGTGCCAGTGTCATATTAATGGAATTTATTCCATTCAGAAAAGCTTCATTCCATTTGACTTTACAAAGACCTACGCGCAGGGAGAGCCTGAAGCAAAGGTGACTAGCAGTAGGACAGGGGCATTAGCGCGCGGACCGGAGGACCATCTTCTGAGTAATTAAACATCGGGGCCTCTTGTCGCGGAGCTGCTCCCGAAAGCCCTGCGCTCGTAAATTTTCCTGAGGAAACATTACCGCCGCCAAGATTCGCCGGCGGAAGAAAATACCGGCGGCTGCGTGTGCGCGGATGAGAGGAAAAGAATCGTGAGGGTGGAGGGGGAGGGCGAAGAAGGCAAGTCGAGCAGATCTCCGTAAGTAATTGAAAGAGAGAATACAAACTGCAAGGGCTTTAAACTTATCTGTATTCTGCGAAATAAACTTTGTTACACTCGCGATTCCACCGTTACGCTTTCTCCTCCCCCGTAACTCTCTTAAAACTTTGAGCTCCTTCGCTCTCTATCTCTCTCTTTTTTCCTCCGCTCCTTGGTCTTTCATAAAAACAAAGGTTAAGCGCGTCCCGCTTCGAGTGATAAAAAATTGATCTTCGCTGCGATATCTATTAGCGGGTAATAAAGAATTTTTTTTTCGTTCTCGAGGTTAACTTTACCGTAAGAAAAAAAAATTCAATTTCGCCGAAAGTTTTCTAATTTCTATTAAGGAAAAAGGAAGATAAAAGAGACAGTGAAGGAAATCAAAAGAAAATGTAGGGTAGTAGCAGGATGCAAGGGGAAAAAACGTGACGTCTAGTGGCGCAGAAACAAAACGAGGCTTTCCCCCCTTAAAATAAAACTCATAAACACAGCTTCCACCTTTCCCAAAGGCAATCAAGTCCGGAGAGTCATAAAAGTAACAAGAAAATAAAAGCGATACGGGAATGAGAACCCAGGCCCGCTTCCTCTTTTTTTTTTTTTTTCGTACACCGGAGCTTTTGCCTAGCTCAGCCGTATAACAGCGGCCCGTCCACCCCCGCCCGTTTATTTCTCCTTCCATCTTTCCCACGTATGGGAGAGTAGGTGTATATATCGCGAAGGAAAAAGTCACGTATCGCGGTGTCGTTAAATTGCTTTCTCCCGCGCTTGAAATTTCCCCCGGAGACACCCAACCTGTTCCGCCTGTTTTTCCATTTCGTGCATACGCCACGATCATTACTCTTGTGGAATGCGTTACATACTTACACGGATGTGTACGTATACACGTGTATGCACAGACGCGTGTACGTAAATGTATATGACGGTCCGTACCAGATACATGCGTATACACACGTGTAAATAAAAAAAGACGGAAAATAGCGGCGCGTTTCGCGAAAAGACGCGCGATGTAGCATCCACGGGTAATTTCGGTAAAAGGGTTCCGTCGGCGGATATGCACCTGCCGCCCCCGCCCTGCGAGGTCTCGTTCGGGCGCAGGGCTAAAAGCCAGTGTTGCGTATCGCGCGTTGGAGGCCCTATAAATAAAGGGAAAAAACCGTGGAGGGAGCGAGGGTGAGAGCCGCGGGCTTCGGGCGCGTTTTATCGGCAACGCGCATTCCTAATTCACTATGGACGTATTCACCCCCTTCCCCGCCTTTCTCTCTCACTGCCGTGCCAATGAATACCAAAGTACTCAGAGGTGCGTGTTTCACTGCGGATTTGAAACGTTTTTCGACAAAATTTTAATTTTCTTTTTATTCCGCGAATTGAAATTTGCGCGAGTAACGCGGTACGATTATTTTCGCACGTACGATAAAAATAAAAGGGCGTGATGTTTTAGTTCGATTGTTGCGGAAAATGGAAAGGCGAAGTGCGGAGTTCAATATGAAAACAGTTTTTTTTTCGCTGGTAAAAACACCGTTTATGGAGTGATCTTATTTTTTCGATTTTTATTTTTTATTCGTGTATTATTTTTATTAACTCATTCATCACTTTCCCTATTTCGATGGATGAAAATGTATGGGTAAATTTAAATTCACTATTTCAACACTGAGAGAAAAAACTTAATAAAAATTACTACTATGATTAGGAAAGGAGTGACAGTCTCGACAAGCGAGAAATTTTAGTATGGAAAATAACAAATATTAGCACTCAAAATAGTAATTTCTAAAATTACTGATACTAAAAATTACTATTGTTTACATAAAAAAAATTCACTTGATAAGACTGTCACTCTCTTTCTAACCACAATAGCGATATGTATAAAGTTTTTTCTCTCAAAGAATGAATGAAAATGTATAGATAAATTTAAATTCATTATTTCAATGGATGAAGATGTATAGTTAAATTTAAATTCACTATTTCAAAGGATGAAGATGTATAGTTAAATTTATTTAATGATCAAAAGTGCAAAAATATCTCGGAAATAATCCCATGAATACACGGATTCCCTGAGCGAGGCTCTCCCTACAACAAGTACAAAGCTCAAAAACTACAACGGTTTTACAGAACGATCGGGTATTATCAGCCGTATTGGAAAAATAGTGAAAATCCGCCAATTAAGGTACCGGAATCGTCGCCGGCGGATTCCGATATCGTAAACCGCTCATAGCCGGAGCTTTTCACTTTATACTCCTCACGTATAATCCATAGGCGCCTACCGGCGCGTGTCCCTTGCCGCGATCTTTTGTACGCGCCGCCCTCCATTATCTCGGAGCAGCTTTTGTGCGACGCAGAGTGAACTCGCACTTTCGGACGCTCGCTATTGTACTCCCCCTACCCCCAAAAAAAAAATCCCTCGATCGTGTTTCACTTCATAAGGCACGGCATCATCGGTGGCTGCCTGCACACCCCCGCAACATAGTGCGTATATATAGTTGATTTCCGTCTGGAAATTTATCGATTGCAACGACTCGACACTTTCGCCTCTTTATTATTTATATTATCGGGCGAAGGCGGCGAAGAGCTTTAGAGCTAAGGTAAGCACATAAATCAACGCCCTGTCACGCGCGTCGTGTAATTGGCCGCGAATGAAAAGGATCCGCCGCGTTGGCTCAGCTGCGCGCGAACGCCAAGTTATTTATGTGGCACTCGCGTAATGCACTTTTTGTCCGCGCCTTTTGTTTAGGTTCAATGGCTTTCCAGCGTATTTCCTTCGTGTACAAAAAGGAGAAAGTGAATTAAAAAAAAAAAATAAAGAAAATAATGCATTATTAATTAGGGCTGCAAGAGATTTTTCGTAAGTCTTGTTATGGTTTTGATAGTTAAAGACTTTTAATCTTTAGTCTTGATGGTTTAAACAAAATTCCTATGCAATTGAAAATATAAATGAGAATTAATTCAGCTAAATTTCTTTATTTATATCGAAGATTTAAAGTAGCGATAAACATTTTAAGTCGACGGTAAACGATCGATATCAATTTATACCACTGAATTTCGGGACAACAGGTCGAAACATTGAAAACATCTTTATAAGTCCCCATGAAATAAAAAAAAAAAATGCAATCAATCACTCGTGTCTCTACACCTTGACATTCACGGGCTTTTAACAGTGGAAAGTGGGGATGCAACTGTATAAACGACTCCCCCGGTCGTAGCCACGGTGGATTTGAAATTGAGAATACGAGCAAAACCCAACGTTTTCCCACGTGTCATTACGCGGAAGCGCTATTAGACGGGCCAGTTCGCAAACAATTACGCCGCTTAATTGGACGTGCGACTCGGCGTGTCACCCTCGCGATTCAATTAATAATCGGACTTAATTCTCGCTTCCGGCCTAGAACCGATGCTCCTCCCCTGCTTTACGAGCGTCGCGCGATGCATCATCGGCGCTTTTTTTTTTTTTGCGCCTTCGCATATGCACTTAGTCAGCGGCGACGGCGCCGCCCGGGTAGAGCGACATCATGCAGCCGACGGCCGGCGAGAGGACGGTCTGCGTCTCGTTCCTCTGCGTCTACGTGTTCGGGGCGGCGACCCCGCGAGCCCCGACCCCAACGACTGCCCAGCCAGTCGCGCCGTACAGTAAGAGCTTTTTTTTCTACGATTTAACGTACGTTCAACTCGGTTCATCCATTCTAATTGTCGCGCTCTTCCCTCCCTTCGTTTTATCGCCTTGCATTATGCAGTTTCTGCCGCAAATGCCTCGTGTTTTCAAAGCTGTGCGCGTTGAGATAAGTGATGTAGAAAAATTTGTTACGCATACTTGGTAGATAAATAAAAAAAATTATCGTTTTTATTGAGAAAAGTATTTCAGTTGCGGCACCATTTTATTATTATATAGGAGGGAAATTATATTTTGTGAAAATAATTGGAATACTTGTTGTAAATGTACCTCATTTCATAATAATGTTAAATAATTTACCAATCGAAGAATTTATATTGTATATTGTTATTGATTCTGCTCAGTACATAATAACAATTGTTGCTATTCTTGCGAGAATAAGAATTGCAAAAATGTTTGGATTTAATAGTCGATGTATTTTCTGAACAAATAGCTGTTTTAATAGTACCAGGAATTCCATTACTCGAGACTTGAGAATATCACCTTCTTCACTTAATAAAGTTGATAATTAACTTTAGAAAGTTTTGAAAGCACGTTTACTTCGGCTTCTGCGACCAAAATTTTGAGTTCCCGCAGGGGAAGCAAAATACATGCCTTGAATATGATACTTTGACATTGTAAAACATTAATTCTGCTATAATCTTTCAATTCAATTCGCCGCTATAGAAATTTGTCCTTAAAAAAATTGCTTTGTACTTTCTAAAAAAAAAGTTGAAAACAAAATGAAAAAAATTTCTTTTAAAAGATACATAGGAAAACGTAAGCGTTTTACAGTTTCTTGATAAACATAAGTGTCATAAAAATTAAATTCAGGACTCTTCTGAAAAAATAACGAATCTCTACCATGCATACCAATTGTGAAGTTTTTTTTAATGTTTATTTTCTTTAATTTATGCAAAACTGAGCAGCTTTGAATACAGCGCTGTTCCGTAAACATTTCTAGTATTTACGCACAAATAAGTTTTTTTACATAATTTTGACACAAAGTTTCGCCATAGTCTTCATATAATTAAATTGTCTCAGTGCATATTATCACACAAGCGATGACTCGAAACACTTTTTCTCCAGAATTCCAATACTTCGATTGCCATTTTCCATGACAATCGAACCAAATCTGTTTCTCATACATCGGCACACCCGATATCCTCAATAAAATTTTCAAACGACCCGTCGTTTCCGTCAAGAGGGCGAGAAAACCCGATAAGACGCAGGAAAAAAAAGTGCACACACAGGCATTCACCCCAGGGATGCCGAGTAGAGTACAGTACAGTTCAGACCGCTGGAGCTTGACACACGTGTTGCCGCCGCGGCGACTGCACATCTGCAAGCTCGGAAGCTCTCACCTGTTGAGCCGGTGCCGCACGCCTCGCTTAATTATTCCACGCGCCCGATTTCCCAATTTTCTCACGTGTGCATACCGCCCGCTCGCTTTCGGCTTTCCGAAGGAGAAAGCCTCTGGACCTGCATATTCAGCGCACAACCTGTCTCCTGCTCAGAAATCCGATACGTCGTATTGCGGATCTCCCGCACTGCCGGTGGCTGGGCGCGCGATAAAGCGCCGGAAATT